>JAFIDM010000001.1:53880078-53900068 GCA_023159025.1 Thereuonema tuberculata | reverse complement strand
ATATATATATATATATATATATATATATATATATATATATATATATAATTTTTTGTAAATTTGTAAGTTCCCAAATTTATCTGTATTTGAATAGATTGATAATTACATAAACTTAAATAAATACATAAGCCCAATGTCATATCTGCTACAAATAAAATTTAAAGATCTGATAAAATAAAAATGTGTTTGGTTTAGTTTGATCTGTGAATTACTAATCTACTTTATATTGTATTTCAGTACAGAGGTTCACAAGCAATAATAATCTTCTCAAAAATTTTGATTCTCAGCAGAATCTCTCTCTTTAGGGTTATTATGAATAACAAATTTGCAAAAGGCTTGCTATATTATATCAATCCAAACTGATTTATCATCTCCAAATTTTAATGAAATCTACGTTTGTAAGTTTGAACAACCTATAAAATATAAACTTTTACAAGAGGATTTCTAGTTATAGAATTTTGAAAGTTTTACAGAAATTTTTAATCATGTTCTTGATTTACAAAAACACATACAACCGGTCTTATTTAACAATAGGAAGCTTGTTTAAGCGAATCACTGTAATGCTCTTGAATTGAACTGCAAATGTGACCTTTAAATAACAAAAGCATATATGCTTCAATTTTCATAAAATTTTCAGGAACTGATGGAACTGTATATATTAACACAGTTTCATGATGGGAATGTTTATGGAATCATGAACCAGAAGTTTTTAAATGTAGAGCACAGGAATCTTTCATTTTATGAGGCAGAGGAAGACAACTGTATTCTTAGGGAATTTCAAAACTTTTCCTGTGTGTGTGTGTGTGTGTGTGTGTTTATTTATTTATTTAATAATTTTATTTTTTTTTCTGCTTCAAAACTGTTTCTGAGCCTCAAAAACAAAAATTCTAAACTCACTTCAGTGACACAATCAAGTGTCACTGAAATCTTCAAGTGACACAATCTGTATGAATTTACAATTTTTATTTTCTTCCTGTGTAGAATCTTAAATTAAAAGAACTTTTTTTTTTTTTTTACTCTAAATTTATAATTAAAAAAATGATGCAGTGTGAAGCATTTTTATAATTATCCCTTCTAAATTTGGACCAGAGTTGCAAGTGTTAAGTCAAGCACAAAAATCATAAAACCTGAAAGCACTCAAATGAAGAGAACTAGGAAAGAAAAGAAAATTTATATTTTTGTACAATTATATTCAGCCTTCACAAAGCATACCAAATTGTGGATGGCAACACTAGTTCAATTTGATATTAAATAACCTAAAACAGACTTAAAAAAGAATCCTTTTCAAAATCTAAAATAAATTTAGCAAATTCCATAAGCCTTCAGGCATTTTGAGTAATAAAAGGCTTGCCATTAACATTATGGCATAATAATTACTAATATATATATATATATATATATATCTTCGGATGGCCAAACTCAAATGATGCAAATTCGAGTTTAGCAATGCAAAGATTTCAATCAATCATTTGCAATTTAGAACGTAAAGAATATAAGAATAAAATTCACTTAATTTTAAATCTGATTTTAAATTTCAGATAATTGTCCGGCTATATATATATATATATATAATATATTTAAAAAATGCATTTTCTGAAATAAATGCCAATGAATAGGCTTGATTTCAAAATCAATGTATTCTTCAACAGTAAAATCAATGAAATCGCAAAACAATTAAATGAACCCTTGGCTTAAAATTTTATGAAAGAAATCTGCCTTATATTAAAACTTAATGAGAAGAGAGTTAATGTTAATGTTATCAAATATTTTTCAGATGGTCTCTTGATTTAAGACATTGATCTAAGTATTACAACTGTGATGACACTTGAATTTTTCATTAGCCTTAGAAAAAAATAAATGTCTACAAACAGAAAACAGTGCTAAAACAACTTTAGGTTATTATTTTTGACTATTCTTGACATATTCTAATAAAATAAAAGCATTAAAAGCTAAAAATAAAACAAATGACTGTTAATAGAACAGCAATGCAGGTATTAAGCAAAAAAATTAAATTACATTACATAAAAAAAAAAGTAGAATGAAAAGGCTTGAAAAAAATATATAAAGGACAATCCAAATTGTATGTATTTCAAAGAGATTACCAGGCTGTAATTAAGATGAAAATAGAGGAGATAATAGCAGTAAAATAAAAATAAATAAATAAAATCACAAATTAGACAGAAAACATAAGGAATCGATGACGACGACTTGATCCAAGAAACTCAGAAGAATCTAGATGCAATTAAATAAAATCTCAGTAGGTGAATATTCTTTGGTTATTGTGCCCAAGTGAAGATTAGATGAATAGCTAATTAATTCAGTTGATGTAATTAAGATCAACTGAGACGGCAACCACATAGGAATAAAATGTCGGAGTTCCAATAAAATTAGCGAAACAAAAGACGGCTATTCATTGCAGCAACAACAATAGGCGACTATGGAGTGACCAATTCATGACAGATATATCTTTGTTATATTACACTCATGGACAAAAAAATTAGCGCCCCAAGAAATAATTGCGGGATCGTAACGAAACTTGCAATGAAGGTACATGTCGGGGAGATATGCAAATGATTAGAAATGCAGCGTGATTGCGCATTACGTATAGCCGGTAGAGGGCGTTGAACATCGTACTCTGTGAAGTATAAAACAGGTAACCAAAGCTTGTTTGAGTGTGCTGAATCATTTACAAAGGAAGAGCTGAGGTAGACATGCCATTATGCCGTGTTCGAAGACAGTATACGCAGTTGTCGCAGTTTGAGAGAGGGAGAATCGTCGGGATGATGGAAGCTGGGTGGTCAGCTAGGCGAGTAGCTCATCAATTAGGCCGCTCTGATTGTGTTGTGAGGAGGTGTTGGGACCAATGGACCCGAGAGATGTCATGTACACGAAGACCAGGCTCAGGACGCCCTCGACAGACCAGTCGTCGAGAAGACCGCCACATAGTCAGAAATGCACGCATACAGCCAACTGCTTCATCGGCCGCCATCCAGGCACAGGTAGCACCTTCACTAGGGGCCGCTGTGTCTTCTCGAACCATACGAAGGCGCCTGGCTGAAGGACAGTTGGTATGGCGGCGCCCATTATGTGTGGTGCCCTTGACGCCCACCCATCGACGCCTCCGTTTGGAGTTTTGGCGCGCACGAGGAAACTGGACTGCAGCGGAATGGAACCAGGTCGTCTTTAGCGACGAATCCAGATTCAATCTCGGCAGTGAGAACAATCGTGTTCGTGTGTGGAGAGCCCGTGGTGAATGCTTCAATCCTGCCTTCGCTGTATAGCAACACACCGCTCCCACAGCTGGTGTGATGGTATGGGGTGCCATTGCCTACAATACACGGTCACCCCTAGTATTGCTCCGTGGCACCATGACAGCCCAGCGGTATGTTCATGAAATCCTGCAACCACATGTGTTGCCACTCATGCAACGGCTCCCAGGAGCCATTTTTCCAAAAGACAATGCTCGGCCTCATACGGCAAGGGTGTCACAAGACTGTCTCCGCACTGTTACTACCCTTCCTTGGGCTGCCCTATCCCCAGATTTGTCTCCAATCAAGCATATCTGGGATCATTTGGGACGACGAGTTGGGCATCCCATGAGTTTGAACGAACTAGAGGCAAGGTTACAGCAAATATGGAACGAAATGTCTCAAGACATCATACAGAACTTGTATGACTCAATGCTTGATCGTATCGCATCATGCATTCGCGCTAGAGGGGGTCCAACGGAGTATTAACTCCTCCGTTCTTTTGCCTTTTTCTCTGAAATAAATTATCCTTTTTCTTTGATTTTCTTATCATTTACTTATATCAAAGTAGTCATTATGTATGTAAATTTTCGTTTCATTTTGACAACTCCTTCTTGGTGCGCTAATTTTTTTGTCCATGAGTGTAGGTCACAATGAACTGCTGATTAGAGGAACAGCTGAATGGCTTTATTTAGAATCAAGTGATAACGGAGTCGCCATAAACTGTCGTCTTGTTAAGTCCCTCATGGCGAATTGTTGATTACAGTGATAACAGTCTGACAAAGGACTAATAATCAACTGATTGACTTAGGACCAGTTCACAGATTAGGCCCTGGTTCACAAAAGTGAGATTAGAATCATCACTTAATTCATTTTCAAATTATCATTTGGAGACGAGTACAAATTTCTTCCGAAGTGGAGTCGATCACAAGTAACATCAGATGGGCACATGAATCCAAATACATCCGTAAATAAATTCAGTTTATTTCTCAATTTTAGTTTAATTCTCATCCAACTTTTTTAAAAAGATGAATGGCTACAAAATCTTATTTTGACACAAGAAATGTGGAGTTTAATAAAATAACACTCAACAGAAGAACTTATGAGATCTATATTTCAAAATTGCAAAGAAATATGCCCTGCAGATTTCCGAAAACTGGAATCTCTGATTCAAGCTGAAATGGAGTGAGAGATTTCAGCGTTTTAACTTCTTTTCAAAATTTATAACACTTTTGGAACAGCAATAAAATGTTATGCATCAAATGAATTAAACATTAAATCAAAAACAAGTGTAAGATTAAGAACAACAAGATCTAAGTGAGCATCCCCTGAAATTGTCTGAATTATATTAATATATAGTCTTAATATATAAAATTAAACATAATGATATAATCAGTGTATGGCTTCAGTAATGTGTTTAACGATACACAGTACACATAAAATATTAGTTCAAGTCTTAATATACAAATTAAAAAGTTTTGAATATGTCTCAACATTTAATTCTGATGTAGCTGAGACTATCTGCTACCTACATGGGCATTAATGTAATTTGAGAAAGAAGCCTCAAAAAAGTAATGATTTCTTTCCATTTATTTTAATTTTTTGATTTCTCTTAAAATATGTTAAACAACATACTCAAAATTAACATGAAGATATTTTCAGCCATTAAATTAATAATGCAAACTAACAAAGTAAAGGTAGACTTACGTATTTTTCCAAAAAATACTTGTTGAAAGAGATCAAACATTTCTTCCTAAAATGAAAGACAAGTATTAAAATCTAAAATAATAATAAAAAAAATACTGAATATTTAATATCAGAAGATCAATAGAAAACATGTAGCCCAAAGCTTACAATGAGATTGTGTTCCTAGAAGAACTGGCATAACTGGAATTTAAATCATGGAAACCGTTATATTATATATCTGTAAATCAAGTGAAATGGGTTTCTGACTCCAAAAACTGATGTAATATATTTAATATCGTGAAAGCCCTGCATTAATAGTTATGCATCTATATTCTGTCCAGAGTTTGGTGGCATTTGAAGAAATCCTCCCCCGTTTGCGCCGCCACGCCCACAAGCAATCAATCGACCCGCTAATCCTACCATCGACATGTCTTCTTCCTTTTTAATCTAAAGGGCTTTTTTCTACAAAACTATGTTTTTATAAACTGGTACCTTTACTTAATTTTTATTACAATTATTAAATTCTACATTTCAATCCGTGCAAAAAGAGTCCAAACACGGAGCAATTGTGATAATTCTAAGCATTTTAATGGTCAGTGGGTTAAAAAGTATAAACGATACATTTATATCATTATATTTTAACCCACAGACCATTAAAATGCTTAGAATTTAATAATTGTAATAAAAATTAAGTAAAGGTAACAGTTTAAAAAAACATAGTTTTGTAGAAAAAGGCCCTTTAGATTAAAAAGGAAGAAGACATGCCGATGGTAGGATTAGCGGTTGACTGATTGCTTGTGGGCGTGGCGGCGCAAACGGGGGAGGATTTCTTCAAATGCCACCAAGCTCTGGACAGAATATAAAGACAGAATTTTTATTTATATAAATCACGTATGAATAAAATTAACGAGATTAAAAAATTATGCTTAGATACATTCAGTCAATATTTCTTTCCTAATTTTCAATTTTGCATTGTGTATTTAAGTAAGAGAAAACAACACTTTATATTCATCCTGTGAATTTCCAAGGCGCTTCATTTCTGGCTGTTCCTCTTTACCAAGAATGAAATTTAAACACTCACTGGCACAACATGAATTAAAAAGAAAATACTACACTAAGTACAATGATTTTCTTCTGTCGCTTGATTTTTTGGGATATCACTAGCAGGAGAAAAGGTAAGATCCATATTGTTTAAAATATGTACATAATATATGGAGTTAGAATTTTAAAGAGGAACAATCCCTTGTCATTTTCCGAGCTGGATAAAAACAAATATTAAAAAATAAAAGTGTCTGAAAATTAACACATAAGGATGAGTACGTCTGATTTGTTTTCTTTTTTAAAAAAATTTCTAGTAACATTTCTTATGATGACACTCAATAATTCACAAGTTTTATTTAAAAAATCACAAATAACTGTAGAATAATGGCTTAGTAAAAAAGTGAACACTAAAGCTACTATAAGAATGCTTGGATAATTTGGGGGATTCTCTCATCTCTTAATGCTGCTAATATTACTGGGAATTGATGGAACTGGAATCCGTTAAATTATGTACTACATAATGTACATAATGTCTTCATCTGATCATTGGCTACTTCTATGATAAAAGCTAATTTGCCAACCTCATTGTAAGAAACTTGAATCAAGTGTATAGACATTTTTCAATTGTGATGTACAACAATTAAATTCATTATTGGCTTAAATCAATTATTAAAGGAGGAAAAAATTTACAATTTGAATTACACAAGAAGTGAAAATATTTTATCTGTATAGCTTTTTTATATTTTTTTTTTTTTTCATATGCATCCATGCATCACTTCTAATTCAGTAAACAAACACTATAAACAGATTGTTATTGACAAGAATGATTCAACATTTACAATAACATGCAGAGATACTGTAAATAACTTTCTTAAAGGCAAATAATTAAACTGAGCGACTGAGTATTTCATAACTGCTAGATTTGTATAAGAATATTTCCCTTTCCAATTCTAAATAACAATATTATTAAAGTAGATCTTTCAATTTGCTGAAAGTGAAGATTAACTTTTTATAAGACATTCCCTCTTACAGACCATGCAATGTCTGATATACATGGTACCTTTGTCAAGATCCACTCCAAATGGCAAAAAAAAAATCAAAACCAGAATGCTTTTTTTTTGGCTATATAAATTGATGTCAGCTCTTGAATTGCAGGATATTTTGAATTGAGGATACATGCAATTTCAGATCAACTATCTAGCCATAACAACATAACACTAAGTAAGAGAGGATCAATTTTGATACCTCAGTATTTTTTTTTACAGATTAAAATAATAGTAATGTTATTTTTATTTTAAATCTTAAAATTATCAATGCTTAATTAAAAAAAATCAATATAGGTTTCGGAAGCTATTTACCTTAGTTAATGCTTTTGTTGCTTCTTTTTCATCAGTAAGGGTTAATCTTCTAAAAGCACAACTAACTTCGTTAAATTTCTGAAATAAAACAAGCAACAAAAACAAATTAATATATTTTACATTCAATTTCTTTTACATTTTTTTTAAATATTAAAACATTTAATAAAATGTTCAAATCACTTTTGTAATTGAGCATAAAGCAATTCAGTTTTTAAAGAATAAGACCATCAGGCATTGTGAGTTACTCCCTGTTCAGATGCAGACTTCTCCGTAAGGCTGAGGTGCACAAGAGACGAAAACGTAACAACTCCTTAGACTCAGCTTATCTTAATTTTAAAACAGAATAATCCAGTATTGATCTCAAGTAATCTGAAGGCTGATTTTAACTTAGGGGTCTGGGGTGCGCACTTTATTTCTCTCTTGTGTCATAATGGCAAAGATCGAAAAAGTCTCTCTTCCACTGAAGAAACTCAGGACAACCGGTTTCCCCATTTTTTACACAAATGGGCCAGTTGCTTCACGGAGCTTGGTCTTTGCCATCAATGATAATTTCGGAAGTCATTGGTCAAGATCGCAGCCATTGATGCTTTGCAGAATCCCAACACTTTTGAATACTGTCCTTTTGGAGGCGAAGGGGACATTTTATTGCTTTTGGCTGCTCAGCCTCCAACTCAGATGGCTCGAATTTAGTTCTTGTCATTTTCGGAGGTTAAAATCTACACAGATCATTGTCAACCATTCTTCTAGTGAAAGTGAACGTAGCATACAGTGGTCCATTGGGGAACGATAAACAGCAGGCACATTACATTGCACACCTAGTGAAAATCAGCCTTAGGTAAGAGTTCTGAAGTTTCAAAAAATATTAATTTTAATTAGCAAAAACTGATGCTCGTTTCCCTCTACATTTGTAAAGGTTTCACGGTGGACCACCGATCTTCATATAAGATAACACTTTAACTATTACTCAACTGAAATCTTTGTAAGGAATACTATTTAAAGAGAAGAGGTTTCATTTGGTTTCAGTGGAATGATGAAGTGAAAAGTCTTAGGGAGCAATGGAGATAGAAAAAAAGCCAGCCACAAAGTATCCTAATCTGAACACGCACTGTGACATTTCACAATGAGAGTTAACTTTGTCTTTGGATAGAACAGAATTATAGATGTATTGGGGTAATGGCTTGCTGCTGGAAGCCGAAAATCCTGAATTATTTGGTTATTAGTTTCTGTAGAAAAATAATGTAACATATAAAAGTTATTGAGAACTTTGCAACAAAGCTATGTCTCAACAACAGTGGAAGTAAGTTGATGTAAAAATTTCATCAGAAATAAAAGCAATGAATCCTTAATTTATCCCTTACGATGAATTCTCTAATGAGCAGATTGCCTTCTCACTGCAGAAACAAGGAAGATCTCGTTGGCCACATCCAGTTTCAGCAGGCAGAGTCAGAGATGCCTGAATTTCTATAAAAATGCATTTAATCTCCAAAAAGTTAAGTCAAAAACTGACATTGAACCTTTGAGTTGTCATGCTAGAGGAATAACAGAAAAGAATATTTAGGTGAATTGTTTGAGTGAGTTCAGCAGAAAACAAGTATAGTAAGATCATTCAGTTATCAATGCAGAATCTTAATTGTCGAACAGGTCTTGCCTCAGAATAGTTAGGTTGAGATAACCTGCTATACTTTCTGGTCCAATGAAAATTAACCATTTTTGAAAACATTACAAAGACAGTTCAGCTTTAACTGAGGTAGCAAAGCTGGTGAATTTTCAAAAATTAATCTTGAATTAACATTAAAAAAAGCCACATTGTTAGTATTATAAATTTTCAAATGAAATCAAAATTGAAAACAATTCTTATCAGAAATATGAAGATTATCCAGATTTTCATCTTTTGTGAAATTCAGATAAAAGGATAGATATATATGTAATAGCCACATCAATACGGATAAATCTAAAGAAAGCTTATAGAAAAAAGATTATTTCATTCATCTAACTATCTCTAGCAGTGGAACATTCACTGTCAAAGCATAAGTTTTGTGGTTTTAAATTAGGATGCAAGGAAACTTTTGATTTAATAAAATTCAGTATGTACCTGTGAAAATAATATGATACCTGATTATTCTAGCAAACAACCAATCATAAGATATGGATATTTTTAAGATAAAGATCTAAAAGAGTAGCCTTATAGTATATTTTATTTTGAGCAGCAATTATTTCATACAAGTAATACAGAAATGTTTTGTCAATCCTCAAATGCGTATGAAGAAATCACAAAATGTGAAGTAGGAGACAGTAACTGAAAGAAAAAACATCAAGTTTCAGCTTATAGCAGAAATGAAACAAATCTTCATAAATATTATTTAATTGTAGAATGTATTGCAGTTCCTTAGCAGGTCGAAAGGCAGGTCAACAGAAATGTTGCTGATACTCTTACAGAATCGGATGAAATCCCATGTATTTCAAGGAAAAGTGAAAGAAGCAATCTACACAAGTGTTTTCAATGCTGAATAGGTTGATGTTACTTCAATCTGTCCAAAAAACTGTGAGCTCTAGAGGGTGAGAGCACAATTAACCCAATCTCGCACCGCCACGCCCACACGTTTTTCCTGTGGGCAATGGTTCTTCCCTGAGTCTCTATTGGGCCTTTTTCTTCAAAACTACTTTTTTTTAAACTGTTACCTTTACTTAATTTTTATTACAATTATTAAATTCTACATATCAATCCTTGCAAAAAGAGTCCAAACACAAAGCAATTGCGATACTTCTAAGCATTTTAATGGTCAGTGGGTTAAAAAATATAAACGATCATTAAAATGCTTAGAAGTACCACAATTGCACCGTGTTTGGACTCTTTTTGCAAGGATTGATATGTAGAATTTAATAATTGTAATAAAAATTAAGTAAAGGTAACAGTTTTAAAAAACGTAGTTTTGAAGAAAGGCCTAATAGAGATTCAGGGAAGAACCATTGCCCACAGGTAAAACAGGGGGGCATGTGGGCGTGACGAGATTGGGTTAATTGTGCTCTCCCCCCTCCAGAGTTCACAATTTTTTGGAGAGAGTATATCACCTTCAGATGCTTTAACATTGACACTTTGGTTTAGAGGGTCACTGATGAGCATTAGAAATATTTAGTCCTTGAGGGCATACTTCCCCCCCCCCCCTCATTCGCTTCACTTTTTGTCAGTGAAATGTTTGTCTAAGAAATTAATTGTGTGAAGTGATAAAAAAATAAATGAATAAATGAGAGAATAAAAGAAATTTTATTGTGATATTCAAAATTTCTCAATTTAAAATTTTAATGAAAATAATTTTTTTATTAGAGGTTGTATATTCAGTGGGAAGCTTTTCTTTGATTTCCTTCGTGGAACTGCAGGAATTTGGTGAATCAAGAGAATTTTTTTTTTTTTTATTCCATAGTTAATCTAAAGAAAATTTCATTCTATTTATGCCCATGGTTTCTTCCATTTTATGGATTTTTAATATAAAAGAATTTTCATAATTCCCAATTGTTTTGTTACATTGTCCCTTTTTCTCCTCAATACTGATAATCACAATTATTACAAGCTATTAAATTTATATCGTATTAATAATAAATGTCTGACCCTTTTAAACTAGCATAACTTATGTAGATATATCTAAGATATGGATATATCTACATAAATCATAAAATAGGATAAATATCTTTTAATTGAAAAAAAGAAAATGATTTTTTTTAAGCATATTTATAAGTTATCGTTTCTAGTATATATCGAGGTTTGATTTTTTAAAACTACACATTTCTATTGCTAAATTCTGTGTAATAAATTATTTTCTATACAACATTTATATTTTTATAATTTATATATTTTATAACATCTACTATGTAATTTAGTGTTTAATGTTATTTATATTTTCCTAACTCTTTGTTTATATATGCACAGCAGTAGTAAGAGATATTCTAAATTGGTAAGAAATAATAAAATGCATGTTGTAGAAAACTAGAAACAAATTTTTTTTTTTTTTTTTAGGTTGACAACAGATAGAGGCGACTCAAAAATGCAATGTTTTGTAAGGTAAGGTAACCGATTTCTTTTTTGACTCACTTAATTTCTTGACAATACTTAAGTAACGAGGCATTATGATGAGAGAGAATAGCCATAAAAATGCCAGTTATTTTATTTCTGAACTGACAGATGTTTATAAGAATTTCGAAAAATTCAGTATACCATATATATTGTAAAATAAGATTATTAAACAAGGTTCTATCAATAATAATAAAAAATACTGGGTTTTTTTTGTTTTGTTTTTGTTTTTTATATTATTTTAAATCAGTAATGAACATTAAACTCGTAGGATAGATTGCTTTAATTATACTATGCCTAACTATGAGGGGGCGGGGGGATTTTTCTGCATTAGTAAGAAAATGGAATTCATTTATTTATTTTTTAAAGCACCCCAATCTTAATGCATGAATCTGATTAGTATGTTATAGGCTGTTGATATTCAATAACTACCCTAGATGAACTTTATACTATTAAAATAAAGTCCTGTTACAGGTTTATTTACAATGTTTTTGGAGAAAGCCAAATATTTTTTTTTTATTCTATCTTTTCCATTCAAATGAAGTTCCATGCTCAGGTACCCTGCAGCAGCATTTCAAAACTAAGTTTTTAATTCTTTACTGCTGATTTTTGTATTATCAGATCTATTTAAAAATACTTTTGTTTAAAATGATGGAGAGAAGGTTGGCAAAGCAAGCTTCACTTATACATTTTTTTATTTTGTTTTAGTTTCTAGATTAATCACATCAATTTTTGAATAAAAATTTCATAACTCCTACTTGCATGATTTTATAGCATTGTTAAAATAAAACTACTTTGATGATATCAGATAGGAGGACTTTAATAAGTCAATAATCAAAAGAAGTTCATGGGCAATGAGGGCCTCGCAAACAAAGACCAATGAAATCACACCATCATTAATCATGAGATACAGACATCTGAGGGAAAGGATATGCCTTCAACCGTGCAATATCTTGCAGAAAAGTTCAGTAACTCCATTTCAGCCAATTCCTGCCAAATGCACTGATCAAAACAAAAAAATCTGGACAATGAGGGCTGCACAAATTGAATGTTGATAATGAATCATTGCTGATTAAAAGTATGAACTTCTCTTGTCTGCCTGAAGGACAAGTTCAAGAACTGGATCACAATACTTGATGGAAAATAGATCACATATCTTAACAGCAAATGATCAAGATCATGGGCAATGTTTGCATTGGACCCTGTACCTCCAGCTCAGGCTGTCATTTCAGTCCCATACTGCTTGGACTTGGGCTGGTAACGAAGGAACAATGGAACATAGAATACTTAAATGGAGAGAGAAAATAAACAAAAATCTTTTGACAATTTTTGTTTTTTATTAAATGTACGAAACTTATGAGCCAAAAAATGCAAGTTTCATTATTGTTTCAAGAAGCAGAAACAGACACGTAGGATATTACAGATGAATTAATCTCTTGACAGTTCAATATAATTTTTAAAAAACGCAAAAACTGCCTGTCTGTAAAAAAAAAAAAAAAAAAAAAAACTAAAGTTTTATTTTATTTTACAGAAAATATTATTTTTTTATTTTGAATTTTAATAAAGCCAAACTATAATTCTATAGTTTTATATATATTTTCTCATAATATATTGAACATATAATTTCATCTAAAATTTACAGCATAAAGGAATATGCTTGATAATAATCAGATATTCAAATTTGGGTTGTTTTAAGGTAAAAATATTTACTCAAAAAAAAAAATAATAATAATAATATATAATTTTCTCAAAAGTATAGGGTTTGCGGCACTGAACAAACATCCCACAGTCAGATGAATAATTTATAACTTTTCATTAAAATTATTATCTTCAAAATGTAAAATATCCTAATAAAATGTATTCATTCATCACTGTATTTATAATTCTCCATTTCTGCTGCTAGAAATGTCTGAATTACTTGTCTGGTCTTCCTCCTTATGAAAAAGTCTAAATGCACAGTTAAGAATCGTGTGTATATTCCAAGTTGTTGTTAATGACATGCCACTTAACTTAATGATACATTTAAACTACCAAATTATTTCAAAAGCTTAAATGTGACTTCAAATTACAGTTGTTAAGATTTATTTAATTTTTTTTTGTTAGCAACTTTCCCACTTTTGCATCTATCAGATATTTACTCAGCCGCCCAGGTAATGGATTTTACAACGAAAAGCAGAAATTCAATTATAGATAGACAAAAAACTGGAATAAAACAAAAGTCGTCAGGCAATTTCGGTTATAAATCTCATTTTAATGAAAAGTTACAAATTATACATCTAAATATGGAATATTTGTTCAATTCCACAAAAACTATACTTTTGAAAAAATTATATGTATATTTGAGTTTGTTCTTTTTTTCCCCCGTAAAGATTTAGCTTAAAATGTCCAAAATTTGAATGTCGGATTACTAATTACTGAGACAAGAAGTTGAAAATGACAGACCAAGCAGCATCTTGGACACCGCTGTCAGAGTAAGTAATTTATGTATACTGTAATATTTTAAATTTAATTCCTCAAAATACATCACATAGTAACTCTATCATTTTATCAAATTCAAAATCAGAATGAATTTTAAATCTACATCATCCTTTATTTATTAAATGGAGATCTTGCAATCAATTTACTTCCAAATTATATCAATTTTGTTACTCCTTTATTCTAATCAAAGTAAACAACATGAAATTAAAGCTGAAACAGTTTATGCTATGAATTTTAAAAAGTGTCACTTACTTTATATGAGTCTGGAGACTGATTATTTTTATCAGGATGACACTCCAAAGCTAAATTTTTGTAACTATTCCTAATGGCATCCAAACTAGCTCCTAAAAATTGAAGAACAATTTAATTTATTAAAAATTAATCAACAAGTGAAAAAAAAAAAAAATACAGAAAATAATGCTGCTTCTGATAATCCAATTAATCACTGATATTTATATATATTTTTTCTGTAAGATGACTAACAAAAATTGAATAATCTGCTGTTCGCTTTATGGTCAGATATTACAGATACAACATTAGTCATTGTATTTTAAATATCTCAAATACTTCCTAGCCTAACAGAGCTTTAGTACATCTGTTTTGAGTTCTTTTAAGATAAGGTTTCTTTCCAACAAACAGAAACCAAAAACTTATACTGGGAAGGAAAGCTTAATACAAAATTACACCGATTTCCTATATTAATAAAATATGAAAATATTGTTATGTAGAGAATAATTTTAATTCTAAATTAAGCTTTCATATTTCCAAAGTGTTAATTAAAAATAATAAAGTTTAGAAAGATGTAAGAAACGACTACATTAAAAAAAAACCTGAGACGTTTAAAGAAAGAATCTGCAAACTTAACTCATTCCAAAAGTTAAATGAGAAAAAGTTTTAATCTTGGCCTAGATGAACTTTGCACAGGGTGCAATTCAACCAAAATTAATAAGGGAGATGCACTGATGATTATGACACTCACGTAACATTAAATCAATGATCTCAGTACTAGATAGTATCAATGTATATATACATACATTATGTAATTAAAAATGATTAAATATTTATTCCATGGCAGAAGTGTGATGATATAATGTAAAAGAAGGGATTAGGCACACTTAAAAATGACGTATATAATTAATAAATATATAATAGACATATAATTTTATATGTCATTTTTAAGTGTGCCTAGTCCCTTCTTTTATATGATTAAATATCGTTTATCAAAAATGGCAAATGTTGTTTATTATGATCTTAAAATAGGAATGCTGAAAATCTTTACCTTATTAAATTTATTAAGGAACCTAATAATTCTTTAATAAAATATTTAATGAAATTTGAACTGCAAAATTATGAAAATAAAATAAATGACTGTTTTATTGGATGTCATTTCAATAGTCGTGACAAGGATATTTATATAATGTTGAAAGAGCTCCACCCCTTTTCTTTAAATTTACGAGGAAAATAACAGAGTTATCTCATGTTTTTAAATAAATAAGGTAAAAAAAAAAACTAACGCATGTAATTATGATAAATTGGTCAATCACAAATATTCATATCTCCTATATGAAGATATTTTTTTCTTCTGTAATAAGAATAAAAACTGCTTCTGTAAATTATAACCATAAGCAAGCAGGACAACTACCTTTTAGCCAGATGAAAGGCATATTAGCTTTGCAGAAAAATACCAAATAAGAAAAATAAACTTATCTATAATGAGATCAAAGAAAAAAACTTAATAATAAATACAGCCAACCTGACCAAACAGCTAAATATCATTTAGTTCTATGTTACTGTTATCTCTCTGTCTGGTGACAATTACATATTTTGTTTTGGTACCTTCAACGGTCCTTACATCAAAAGCAATATTCCATAGCTAGTTCAACATATAAGTTACCACATATTTTGTTAAGTCATTTGCAGAAAATACTGTTTCTACAAATTTTGCAAGTCCTCGTTATTTTTTATTTCTGTTATTAATGGTCAGAAGTTTCTGATATTACTGCCTCCTTTTCCTACAAAGATAACCATGGCAATATTTATGGCCAACGTTATCTTCCCATTGTGGACATGTTTTTATTTACAAAGCAGCTTTAAAACCCAATCACATAATGTTTTTTCATTTAAATGTTTACAACAGAAGCATTAAGCATTTTTAGCCTACTTCCAATAGGAAACTGAAACTCATTAAATTTCATCTTCCCTTAACCCTTCAAGCCGGTAAGACATACAGGGGGAACGTTCTCTCTGCAGGGTAGATAATTGGTGGACTCCCGCTGTTTATTTTCTTCTTAATTCTGTAATTCTCCACTGAAAGAGTGACAATGAAATAAGCTTATATTTTAGTGGTCGAATTTAAATTTCCGGACTGTAGTTTAGCCAGTAAAAAATTTTTCTTTTAGCTAGTTTCTTCCCTCAAGAAATATGCAGAGAAGAAACTCGTTGGCCTGAAGGGTTAATAACTGCTGAATCGATCTTCGTGAATCTTGGTGTGCATATTCGAGGACTACAGATGACCCAACTTTTATATTTAACATCTTTACCAATGAGTCCTTGTCAAGAAATCAGCATGAGAAGGAAACAAAAACTTCAAAGCACTGAAATCTAAACACTGTGATTTAATGCCGTTAGCTAATCGTTTGATCCAATTAAAATTAATCAGATTTAGAAAACTTTAAGATAAATAATGCAGATTTAATTAATTAAAAAAAAGAAAGTTTGTACTGCAGTGAAGTCTCACTTATACGAAACATTCAGTTACACGAAGAATTTCTCGTTCCCCGGCGAAACCCATATAGTCCTATATGTAATTCACTTATACGAATAATCGAATAAGTGAGACTTCACTGTATTTGTATTCAGTAGATAATATAATTGGAATATAAATGTAGGTTATCGTCTTTGACATTTTCACAACTTTAATAAAAAAAGAAAGATATTTTAAGCAGTAACATTTGAAGTAAAGTAGGCTGTCAGTTCTTCTGAACTTCTTTCTAATTCCTCTTATCTCAGCTTCAATTAGATCAATCTCTTTAACATGAACTGATATTAATAAATAACTTTTGGCAAAGCTCTCCTGAACTATTTATTTACAAAATAATTATTAAATATTTTTTAAAATAAAAAATGATAAAAACAGATGTAAAGAAGAAGAAGAAAAAAAAACCTAGAAATAATTGGCTTAGTACGTTAAATAATAATAAAATCAGAAATAATTATGGCTACTGTTTAAATGGTCATATAATCTACAAATTAAGTGGGAAAATTACGATCTTCAAAAAATTAAAGATACAGTAGAACCTCATTATAACAGACTAATAGGGGCTGAAGGTTGTCCGTTTTAATGAAAGTCCGGTTTATAACAAATAATTCTTATAGGGGTGTAATGCAGCAGGGTGTACATCAATGAAAGTACAATAGTTATCTATAAAAAGTGTTTATTATATATCAAATAAAAAACAGCCTTCAACATAGTAGGTTGAATTGAAAAAGATGTGTACGGTACTGCATTAATCGTGTACACTGCATTAATCTTTAGAACAAGAAGGTTCATGTTGATTGCTTACATTCATTGGTTTGAAAAAAATAATTTATTTTCTGCTGGTTTTGTTCGATCGATGTTTAATCGCTTGCTTGGAAATGTAAAACTCATCAGATAAAAATTAGCATCCTTTATTATTAATACATTTTTTTTAAACTGTCCGTTATAATGAGGTTCTACTGTATAAGGAAAGATTAATTTCAGACATTATTGATGAAAATACAGTGAAACCTCCACTAACAGACACTCCCGAAAAGCGGACACCCCCCAATAGCGGACAATTTTGCAATCCCCAGTCCCTTAATATAGACATTTCCATGTATTGACCACCGATTAGCGGACACTCCCAATAATGGACAACATTCTACAGAAAATGAACGAGCTTGTGTTGCTTTTCAAAAGCAACAGAATCAGGCTACAGTAATCCAGAGGAAATTTTGAAATTATGGATCACGAACTCCAACGAAAACTCCAAACACATCAAAGTTCGAAAACGGAAACAAGTGCAATCGACTCTATTGTCTTCGATTGGTTTTGTGCTGCACGAGCAAAAAACATTCCCATTAGTGGGCCATTATTGCAAGAAAAGGCGTTGGAAGTAAAGGGGACTCTGAAGGCCTTGCAAAGTTAAACATTCATATTGAGAAACATGTTTTCAATGCAAATGTCAAACTCTGTTAACTGATAACTTTAGTTAATAAAATTAATTTTCTAATCCGTTGTGTTACTTAAAATAATGACAAAATTAATACTGCAATTAATTTTGTTATTATTTTAAGTAAGACTAATGGATTAGCATTCATTTAAAAAGGAAAAAAGTAAACAGTTTGCAATTGTTCATATTTTCTCATAGGGCAATGTTAATTGTAGAAATTTAAGATTGTACGTAATTTTTCATTAAATGACATGCTGTAAGCTAAAAATTGGAAAAAAGATAGTCCTCCCCAATAGCGCACACCTCCCAATAAGGGACGAAACTTCCGGTCCCGTGACTGTCCGCTATTCGGAGGTTTCACTGTATTAAATTACAAATTTCATAAGGTAATTATGAAATTAACTTTATCTTTATTTTTGTTAATTATTCATATTATACTTATCACTACCTATATTACAGATGTGCATTATTATAAGCACACCTAATAGGACTGAGAAACATTAAAAAACAAAAAAAAAACTAGATGTTGGATTACCTCAGCTTGTGAAAACCAAACCACCCCACTTACTTCTTGCTGAACCTGATCAACAAGATCCACTTGTGAAACGGGTGGAATGACCAATGATGAAATCTAGAATTACCATCAAGTCAAAAGTTGCTTTCGCAAATGTGCTGAAACAAATTCTTTCTATAATCTGTTTCTTTAAAACTGATTGAGGATCCTTCAATGTTTAGGATATGTGGCATATTCTCTACAATTATCAGAGGATAAAAACATACAAAAAAGAAGGAAAAAAAAAGATCTACTGTAGAGAACAGCAATTTACAAAGGAAAAATAAACTAAAATAAAGGAAGACAAGACTTGCAAACAGCGCAAAGGTCCATTTTTGCTAAAAAAATAATAAGACTGATTCTTTCCTGAGGAATTTTTGGAAAGCTCAAATAAGAAATTAAGATCATTCACCAGCATTCTTCGTAATGAGATCAATATAATTTTGTGTTCGTGGTTTTGAAAAAATCAATAACTAGCTCAGGCCAAACACCTCGAGTGTCGGTTAGCTTAATCCATAAATTCTTTTAAACGGGATTAACAATCAGCAGTGGAACTGTATGGAAATGAGCAGACATCCTTTAAATTTTTATAATAACTTCCTACTACTGTAAGGCAGCAGGTTCTGATAGCAGGATCCAACTTTCAAAGAGTCGATGGATCTTTTTAGGTCAATGTAAAAATCAATCTACACTTGGAATCATCATTAGCAGAACTCTGGCTTATCACATGTACTGGTAACAGTAAAGTGAAGATTGTCTTTTATTAGCATAAAAATGTTGGCTAAATGACATTGGGTATTTTCTCAAATACTGATGTTTCAGATTAAATATGATTTTCTTTTATAACACTGAAAAAAATGGAAGGTGAAGGAACTTATGATAGAAGAATTTTAAAAATTGCAATAGAATAATTTCGTAATAATATGCTTCTGTTTGTAGATACTGTACTCCTCTTGCGTAAACCAACAACAACTACAAGCAACCGTAGCAACAGGTTAAACTCATTGTAATTGTCTACATTGTAGATTTTCATTTTGTCAATATTATCTGCAATTGAGCCCAAGGACTAAATCTAAAATTTTCACACAAAATCAGAAATAACGATGAGCTTATTTCAATCTTTTAAAAGAAATGTTGCCAATGCAAAATAATTCATTTCTACAAGTTGTATATTAAAGAGTGAAGCACGGATTTCCAAAAGAAGATTTCGTTGAAAATAGAAAGTGGTGCCTCTGTCTTCAAAACAAATGTTTGTATTTTGTCACTGCAACAAGAGAAATAAAATACGAAACTTAAAATCAAAAAGCTTTCGTTGTATAAGAGATTCTGATGACCAGAATCTCTCAAAAAATATTCAATGATCAATTCTG
>JAFIDM010000001.1:53840160-53863762 GCA_023159025.1 Thereuonema tuberculata | reverse complement strand
GTGAAACATATTTCTCTCTGTAATTGATCTCTAATAACTATTCTTAGGATCTCACAGCATTTTTCATTTTATATATTAATTGTGTATAGCAGCATTCTCCTTCAATAAGGAAATGTATTTTTATATTGTAATAGAATGAAAAATTTATCTTATCCACATCCTTTATCTGTTAAATGCCATTCCTGAAATTAATAATTTTTATTTCATCACTTTTTTTTTTTTTTTTTTTTCAGGAGCTGGAAAAGGAACTCCATTACTTAAATCAGGAATTCGATGTACTGGCTTTGAAATTGACGAAGAATCGGAAGCTAGTGATTGGCAGGGGTTTGACTGATTTAATTGAACAGTAAATTGCAGTGTGACGAAAGATGTGTTTTGTATTGTTTTTGAGAAACTACAGAAATATCTGGTTTGTACTTAGAGCATTTAAAGGATATAAAAAAGTATCAAAATAATAGTAAA
This sequence comes from Thereuonema tuberculata, assembly GCA_023159025.1. Taxonomy (NCBI): domain Eukaryota; kingdom Metazoa; phylum Arthropoda; class Chilopoda; order Scutigeromorpha; family Scutigeridae; genus Thereuonema; species Thereuonema tuberculata. The sequence goes on along the minus strand of JAFIDM010000001.1, from coordinate 53,863,300 downwards.
ACAACAATAAAAGACACCAAACTGTTACATTTACTCTTTTTTTCAACAATCTTCAATTCATTTATTAATCACAAGGATAAACAAAAAAGATGCTTGTTTGTTGAAAGTAATCAGTACTTGAATCATGTATCTAAGACTTAAAAAGGATACTGCGACAATGCATTCAATTTCTGCATATCATAATTTCCATTAGAATATAGACCTACATATAGCCTTAATGATAGAAATAATAGTTTTAAGTAATTATCTTAGGTTCCGTGTTTATTTATTTATTTATTTAAATAGTATAATTTTTAGAATTTACTTTTTGAGTTAGTTTTTCGTGAAGCTTATGCACAATATAGTTTGCTCACATTCACCCAGTGTCCCATAAAAGCGTTGTCACATGTAAATTATACTTACAAACTATACAATCAATCTCTTTTGAAAGTTTTTGATATTTATGCTTTGTATCTAATTTTTCAGCTCAGTGATTGCCATATCTTTGTTAAGACAAAATTTTTAAAAGTCTTAATCTTTATATAAATGTTATCATATATTAATTACTTTTAAAACATATACCTGTAATAACGAATTTAATGTTGAAGTTAACAACTTATTAAATGTTTACAATGTTCTACTTTTTAACTTTTTAAATAATCATAATCTTTGTTCAAGCAGTTCTGTAGCGTACCAAGGGGGAGGCGGTCACCAGCCAGCCTAGGGGGCCCCACCAGCCAGCTTATTTCCTTTTTTTTTTTTGTAAAAGCAAGATTTCCTTTTTTTTTTGTTGTAAAAGCAAGATTTCCTTTTTTTTTTGGTTGTAAAAACAAGCATAGGGGGCCCCACCAGTCAGCCTAGGGGCCCCATCCACCCAAGTATTTCCTTTTTTTTTTGGTTGTGGAATAATGGAACTCCCGCCCCGGGCCCCCAAAGGCATTGGTACGCCACTGGGTAGAGGATAGGTGTAGTAAAATATTAACAGCTGCATTCTAATTTAAATAAATTATATATATGTAAACTTATAATAAATTTACAATTATAAGCAGGGTTTCACTTATCTCCTCAAAAACAGAACGTTGCTCAAAAATACTATATATTTTTTTTTTTTTTTAAATAAATTTCTTATAAAATTAATTCCCTATTGTGGAAAGTAAATGGAGAAGTATATTAGTACATTATTACTATTCACAGCATTTACCTTATATGAAGATTTTAATTTATCATAAAAAAGTATGTCTTATGTTAGATAGTTTTCTTTAGCACAATTTTATATCTTAGGAAAGAGGAGAAAATTTCTTAATAGCGATCAGTAATTGAGAGAGAGAAATCTGAAAAATTTTCTTGAAAAAATTCTGAAATTTTAAAAATGTATATTTCCATTTTAATGTATAATTTCCACTGCTATACAACATGAACAAAACTTTTCGTGTATAAAAAAAAAAAAAAAAAAAAAAAAAAAAACGCCCATGTTTTATTCATTTATTTTTATTTGAGAAACTAGCAGTGATGTAATATGTTTGTGAAATATTACTATATTGGGATTGTTCTTGTTACATTTAAGTTTCTGTGAACATATTATTATTTTAATAATATTATAAAAATCATCTTCTTAATCTAATAATGTTAAACAGTTTTTTTCATACATTTTATCATCATCATAAATTGATCTTATAATTTCTGGTTGTAGATTTTATTTATTTTTCTTTTTATATCTTTTAATTTATGTGAAGGCAGTTTCCTTTCACAAGCATATTAATAAATTATTAATATTTTTGAAGGGACTGTTCTTGTGGGGTTTTCTTTTCCAAGAAAAACAAAAGCATTGTTATGAGGTTTCATTAACCTATGCAGAACAAAATTACTGAGGATATTACACAGTAAATTTAAGAGAATAACATTTTGATATACGAAAATATAAACTTTGTAAAATAAAGATATAGAAAATATAAAAACGTATCCACATTTGTAAGGTCTTTAGGCAAATTGATTTTTCTGTTCACTTCTGGCAAAAGTTTTCTTGAAGTTCAATGGGTTCCAGATATAAACATCAATTCATTTTGTTAAATAAATAAATAGATGTTTTAATAACGTGATCATTCCAAAACTTACAAGCTTTCATATTTGTAAATTTACAGTGCAATTACCTTTTATCTGTAACATTTAAATGCATTAAATTTAATTTTGTAATTTTACTATACAATAATACACAGGCTGGTTTGTTTTGAGTCGGAATCAATAGAAATAAATTATGTATTTTAATAATTGTTTACAGTAACTTCAGTTGAGAGCTTCTGAGAATAGAAAATTAAAAAGTTAGATAATGCCAATTTATCTTTGCTTCATCAGCTGCATCTGATATAATTTCAAAATTCTTATTAAAACGCACTGACATGGACTTTGCTCATTTTAATTTTAATCATTTATGTAGAACACATTCATTCAAAATATAATCGTACAATTTTTTTATAATTTTTTGATTTTTGATAAAAAAAAAAAATGAAACATTAAAAAATTCCAAAATAAAAAAGTATCTGAATTTATTTGCAGATTAGCAATATTTTTTGTTAAAAGCTTTTTTATTTTTTTCCTCTATCAGTTTTAAAACTATGTTACTGTTGGATTGGTTCTGACTTGAATGAACTGAAACTGTTGAGATAATATTTAATATAAAAGTGCATGACAGAATTAATAAAAGATCCTTAAAAGTACTTATACTGCCTGTCACAGTCTTGTTCATATTCCCATTTGTAATAACTGTATTATCATCAATTCCTAATGAAAAGATGTTATTTTGACAAAAAAATACCTTTCACAAGATTTTAATTGTTCCATTGTTAAAGGCCAGTTGTAAAATTGTTTCCATTGTTACGACATTGCGTTGTAATACTGTTAGCTAAATAAATACATTTTAATCAAATATACTTGGTGGCAATGTTTTTTTGGACTTCTTTTTTTATTATTTTGAAATAAAAAATATTCTTAACTGTTTAATTAAATGTTCTTAATTTAAGAACAACAGAAACCCAGATCTGGACTAAGGGGTGTAAAAAGGGGACAAGCTTTCTTGAAGGGTACGCATATCTTGCAAATCACTTTAGTAGAAAACAAGAAATTTCATATGAATGTTCTTTCTCAATAACGAAAAGATATGTACACAGAAGCTCAGTTATAATGCGATTGTTTCTATCACGATTTGGTCTTGGACCCTTTCTATTTTGGAAAAGTTGTATAATTGTAAGATTGCAAAATTTACCGTTTTTTCGCCTAAATCAAATCAAAGGTGTAAATTAATATGCTTGTTTCCTTATTATTTACAGTAATTGAGACTCTATACCCACCCTAATGTCATGAAAATGCATCAAATACAATATATTTTTAAAAAAATACCAGAATCGCAGACTTTTTCGTTTAAACAAAATGAATAGCGAGATCTATTTTTCTGCCAATGACAACCAGTAAAGAGGCCCATGTAATCTAATAGGCGTATGAATACCTAGATTCGATCCACGTGACTCGTCGTTTGTATAAGATGCAAAGATAGCGGCGCCAAATCGATTTTAGCTAATATAACCCATCAAAGTGTTGAAAAGGTAATGATTTATGTATTTATAAATATAAAATTCTCTCACATAGCTCTGAATGATGTAGATAATCGCGAAATGACCAGTTTAAATCGATTTGGAATCGTGTGGGTGATAATAGGGTGCGATATACGACATTTGACATCGCGAAGTAATAAAAGTTCGGTTATATCGCGATCTTCGAAATCTTGGATCCGAAAGATCGCATTATAACCAAGCTTCTGTATATTTAAATAAATCTTCTCTTGTAACCACTCCTTCCTCTATTTTCTCTTGAATTGCTTGGCCAACTTGAGGTTCATTTCCATAAATGAAGGCACAATCAAAATGTCTATATCCAATATCAATGAAAACTCTTAGACCAATTTCCTTGCAGAGACAATTCCAAAAATCAGACTTACAAATGGCCAAGAAATTCCCCAGCTGGGTTTAGAAACTTGTCTGATCCTAATCTTTTAATTCAGGCAGTAAAAGATGCCATTGATACTGGATATAGACATTTTGATTGTGCCTTCGTTATGGAAATGAACCTCAAGTTGGCCAAGCAATTTAAGAGATATATTTGACTAATTTCAAAACCACTCCAGTTGGGAACACAAAATTTCCGCATGAGTGTTCTTTGTCAAAATGTAAAACATACGCATCGACGAATTTTCGATAATCGCATCCTAAGGGAGGGGGGGGGAACAAACTTTACTGTAGGATACTTCACACGGTTTTCAGGTTACAAAATCAGAATATAACATTACTTTGTAATCATCATGTGTTTTTTACCTAATAAGGAAGGTTTGAAGTGATAAGGGTGTGGAGATGGACAGAAAGGGGTGGGAGTCTTAATTTCTCCGATCTCGATATTAGTTTCTTATCTAGGGCTTATCGAGTTATAAAATAAGAATATAACATTAATTATAACCACCACTGGACTTTTTACCAACTAAAAAAGTTTCTAAGTGATCTCACAATTTCTTCGTCATTTACATCACAACAACTCTTTTTGTCGAGGGCTCTATGACATAAAGGCCTAAGTGACAAAATCTCCATTCCGAGTTATTAAGGGTTTTATGTTTGTATTGCCTTGCCAGTTCTATCGAAGTAGCTTTTTATGGAAGGAGAATTCTACCAGTTGCAATGAAATTTTCAGTTAGGTCTCTTTTTCATATGAAAGATATGGTTCTCGGATTTCACTTAAGACATGTAACTCAATTTTTACAAAAATGTCACTTAGGCTTTTATGTCATAGAGCCCTCGTTGTAACCTAGCGAAGAACAGGTCTTTCTGCTAGTTATTTAATAAATAGATAAATTTTATTACCTAAAATATTAATCAAGATTAATATTGAGAAAACTGACTAATTTTATGTAATATTTATAAAAATATTTATGAATTAGAAAATAAGACTGCACTTATATGATTTGTCTAATTTCATACAGGTGGATGATCCAATTTTTGCAGTAGAGCAGTGGAACTAAAAAAAAAACAGTTGACAGTAAGAAATTCTTTTTGATCACTGCAATAAACTCAAATATTTTAGAATTTGTTCAAAACTGTAATAAATAATTCAGTTTAACTTGTTACATCATATATATGAAAGCAGCAAATATGCTTGACAATAGCTATTTCAGGAGAAGGGTCTGAATTAGTTGAAATGAATACATTTCTGGCAAAAGGTTTCAGAGAATTTTATCTTACATCCAAAAAAGGGTTTAGCCTGAGACTGATTTGTATAGGAATGATGTACAGAAGTCTCATGACTCAGAATAATATGTCTTTATTTTTATAAAAGCATTATACAATATTTATACAGAAAAAGTAGCAAGCAATTAATTCAGTTGATGCAGTCTGATGCTGATTCTCAGCCACATTTATCCTTGCACCATTCTTCTTTGAAGAAGTTACTTGCAATGATCATGTTAGATGCTTCTTCAAACACATCTCAACATCTTTGTCTTACTCCAATAATGAGACTCAACCACTTTCATACAAGACAGAACACCTCCACATATCGAACGCAGTGTCCAGCAGTTTCTATGATAACATAAACGAAAACAGAGTAATTTAGTCATTTCCTACCACCTGGTCACCTCTTTCTCTGTATCTTGACCTTGTTATTTCTGGTTGTTGGGACATCTGAAAAGTGTGGTATATCGAGGACAAATTTTGGTAACCTTCAAAGACAGTATTGACTGCATGTAAGAAACATCACAGCAGATCAGTTACGGTTGACCGTTGAACCGTGTTCACTGCCTTCAGGTTTTACACCTTCAGAATGAATACCACATTGAGGGCAGTATCTCTATATAACATGAGTGTCTTTTATAAATTGTTGTTTGCAGCGCCACATGTAACATAGTACTGACTTTTGGTATTATTTTTTCCCCCCCATAAATGTCAGTAGCATATCTTACCAAATTTCGATGCATTTTGAATGCTACATATTGCTCTAGACAGTGTTGAATAGGGTACTTTTATTACAATCACCCACTACATAGATAACTTGTCTGGTATTATTAGTGCTTTTGGGAAAGCACGATTTTGACATCAGCTATATAGAGCTTATCAAAAATATATAAAAGCAAGATGGCAATAATTTGTTTGCACAAAGAAACAGGGAAACATCAGAATAGGAAAAAGTGGCAGCAAGGAGATATTACCTCTCCTGATCTACTTACAGCAGTACTTCAGCATATATTCAGAAAATTGGACTGAGAGAAAAAAAAAAGAGGCATTAATGGTGACTATTTAAGCCACCTTCAGTTTACAGACGATATAGTTCGCCTTGTTAAAAATGTTACAGAATTACAATCGATGATACAAAAGCTTGTTAATGAAAGCTTAAAACTTGGATTAAAGATAAACAAAGAAAAAAAAAAGATTATTTTTAATGAATTTATTAATAGGCAACAAATTAAGCAACGAAGCATTATGTCGGAAATTAATTGAGAAATCAAGGTCTACTTTTGGCAGAAGTATTGCAATATTTCAAAGGAGCAATATCACTATGCTTAGAGAGAAATTTTTAACCAATGTATATTATCAGTTCTAACATATGAAGCGGAAACATGGATGTGGACCAAGAAAACAATTCAGAGACTGCAGAAGATGCATGTTAGAAATCATGTGACAAATGAAATGAATGGCTGAGAGGAAACCAGCATGTTTGATATTATAATCACTATAACTAACTAACTCCATGGCACTATAGCCCATGTAAGGCCTTGGCCTCCTTAACAATATGAGCCCACTCTTTTCTATCTTGCGCCTTTCTCCTCCATCCTCGTACCTGGAGCCTTTTCAAATCGCGTTCCACATCATCAAGCCATCTAAGTCGTGGTCTTCCTTTTAATCTTCTACCACCAGGGTTTCCAATGAAAAGTTTCTTAACTCCACGGTTCAAATTCATCCTTTGGAGATGGCCTACCCATTGGATCCTTTTACTTTTAATAATTGAAACCAAGCTTGGCTCCTGAAATAATTCCATTAGTTCTTTATTAGTGCGGATACGCCACAAACCTTGGTCACAGATAGCTCCATAAATCTTCCTCAGAATTTTCCTTTCCCATATACCAAGAATGGAAATATCCTTACATGATAAAGTCCATGCTTCGGCCCCATATAAAACAACAGGTCTGATCATGGTTTTATAAATCCTGGATTTGGTCCTTCTAGACAATACCGATGACTTCAAAAGGGGTAGTAGGGCGAAATAACTTCTGTTACCGGCAGCAATTCTATTTTTTATGTCTAGATGTATCTCGTTACATTCCGTAATCAAAGATCCAAGATAGGTAAAATGGTTAACTTTCTCAAAAGAGTACTCATCCACCTTCAGATCTTGTACGTTACTATTATAATCACTATAAAGCAGCTCAAATGGAGTTGGACTGGTCATGTAGCAAGGCGTAATGATAATAGATGGTCAATAGTAATTCTAACTTGGATTGGGACCAATGAAAAGAGGCAGAGAAAGCATCCAACAAAGTAGATGACTAGATGAAATTAAGAAGTTTTATTGGATTCGACTGGACAAGGAAAGCTTTTGACTGAAAGAACTGGAAAAAACTTGGGAGACCTTCATCCTGCAGTGGATTGAAAATAATGATGACGATGGTATAGATCTATAGTATGTAGCAGGAACTATGAGCAAAAGAACTGTTTGGGATATCTTCATTTTAGTTTACACTGAAATAATTCAGAATTTTTAGCAAAATAACAAACAAATAAATAATTTGCATTTGTCCTGAGCATAAATGATATGATGGCGATCAAGTATAAGTATCATTTATTCTCTTCTTTTTTAATTCCCTGAAATACTGTCCTCTATTAATGTCCAAGAGAATAAAAAAAATTACAGCAATTTTATAGAACTGTGTAAATGTTCTGAGAAGAAGATATGTAATGATTTCAAAACAACAAAAAAATAAACTAAGAAACCTTAAAAATTAATGTGTTTTTTATTAAAATTCTTCCCAACATACTGTACATTATATAACGATTACTGTTGTCAGTAGATGTCCATTCTTCATTTCTTTTATTACAGATTCTCATATTTATGTCTCTATAATCTTTTCTTTATTTATACAAGAATAAACATTTACTGAAATGTGTAAGTGTTGACATACACTAGTTATTTATTTTTTTATTTTTTATAAAAAAAATTACATATAACTGTACATATATATTAAGAACTTCATAAATAAATTGCAAAAGCTTTTTGAGATTTTTTTTTCTTTTTTTATATATATATTTATATATACCTATATTTGAAATTATGAATTATCATAACCCTAGGGCACCATAATTTAAGAAACAAAGGCAATGCAAGATGCCTTTTTTTTTTTCCCTGCTCTGTAAATGTACTTTATACTGACTAGTAATAATTTTGTACAATATATAAGTATAACAAAATAAACATAAAACAAAACTGTAATTGAAACTGAAAATAATCCAACTAATCAATATATATGGTGCCAGAGAATTAAAAATGTTATCAAATAAAAGCACAAAGAATTATCCTTCATATTTAAAATAGACATTCATCTCCAAATAAAACAAAATTACAGTTTGCTTAAATGACTTTGGAAAATTAGTAATTTTAAAGTTCGTTTCAGCCTCACATGTTGCTAAAAGATCTGTATTACAAACTAATAAAGTCAGTATTGTAATCTGATCTTAACTATCCGGACATCAAAGTCTCAAGTTCAGAATAAATATTATTATAAAAAAAAAAAGGTTAAAAGACTTCTTTTTTTTTAATTTTTCTTCTCTTAAAGAAAACTATAATTTGAAATATAAATTTATTTACTTAGCTGTTAAAAGCATACATGTAATATTAATGAATAAAAAAAAAGGTAAATTAAATGTCTTTACGCAGAGAACAATTCCAAGGAGCTTTTAAAGATTCATTCCTAGAATAAATAAATAAAACAAACTGAAATGATCCTTAACTGTCTTTGCTGAACTGCAATTACATTGTAAAAAATAACATTTTGATTATTTTAAAGTATAAATAGAAATAATAATAAATAAGATCTCTTTAAAAATTCCAACCATCTCATACTCTTTGATTGCAAGTTCTCAACATCTCAGCAGCATCCTCTGCCCATGGATTTTCCTTGTTACTTACATTAAACCATAATGATAATATACAGAATTATCATCTGTAACGACTGATTCTGATAAATTCACTCTTCCTGTCTTACGAACACTTTTTTTATTTAAGCAATGCACATAAATAATTTATTATGAAAAAGTAGTTCTTTTAAGATTAAGACTATGAAAAGCTATTATATATATAAATAATTTGAAGATTTAAAGTGTGAAACAATGTTTAAAACAAAATGAATTATGATCCATTTTCATCAAGTCTACATTAAAATCCACCTTTTTTTTTCCCTAAATCACACTCAGATGAATATTAAAAGGAAAATGTGGGCAAACATTTTGATAAATTTCACACACAAAAAAAAAAAAGCTGACCTTAGCAAAACATTTGACATGTACATAAAAAAAAAAAAAAAAAAAAAAATAAGTTTTTAAAATTAATTAAAATAAAACGACATCAATCAGCAATTTCGATTACACATCAATAGTCCATTGATAAAAAAGTCCAAGTATTAAGAAATTTCTGTGAAGACAAAGTTTTCAGATTCAATAGTAAATTGAACAAGTTATCATCCACAGACTATGGCAGTGCAGAAAATGTTTCACATTACAACTTAGAATTCACGTCTTAGTTTTTTTCCTAGCATTTTTTTCTTCTTCACTGAAACTTGATACATGGGAGAAATACTGGTGAGTTGAGAACACCTTTAAGATCATTTAAGTGATTTAATAATTACTTCCTGCAATTAAATTAATACAATCTAAAAAAAAAAAAAGCAATACCAAAAGCAAGTTTCAACAAAATCGCTTCAATAATTACATACATCAAAATAAAATGCCATTTTCATTAATCTGCTTTGGTGAAACAAAACTTAATGAAGATAAATAAACTTCCATCTTTAATATTATCATTTAATGAAAAGACAGAAAACTTATAAATGCGATTCGGTAGGCCTATTAATTTTTGCAAAAAAATGGTGACAAAACTCAAGTTTCAACACTTAAAAAAATTATTGTTCTTTGCATATATAATTTTACGGGTTTTCAATAATTTGTTTTTGTATTCATATCTAACTAATTTCTTCAATTCTGTTTCTTCTAATTATAGAATTAGGAGCTTTTAAAGTTCAGAGTAATTAAGAAATTCATTAAAAACATATTAAGGAAAGTGGTATTATATTTTAACAATTCATAAACGAACTATTTGAACAAGTTTAAATAAATAGGAAGATTATGCAGCTTTAGAGTCTGGATCTTTAATTAAGACCTTCAAAATAAAAGGACAAAATATTTCAGGGGAGAATTAAGCAAAACTTCCTAAAACATGTAAATTCTATATGAGTATTTTGCTGCTTAACCGAACTATCATATATATATTACACCAGCAGACTTCACAAACCATATGTTTCAAAGGGGGGAAAAAAAAATACATTATTTAAAATTCCTTTCAATATGAAAGACAGTTCTTAATTTTTTTTTTTTTTTCGGTATAAGTAAACTAAAAATTCAGAAAAATAAATGCTGTATAAAATTAAGCATCAGGCAAATTACCCACAAATGCCAAGGAACATACTAAACATGGTTTTGAAACAAGTATTCTGTTTCGTGGTATGAAAAATAAAATTGTTAAAAACCCCATTTTCATTTTATATATACCGATTCTTAATATCAATTTTTTGAAAGCCAATTTGCTAACATATACTGTCACTGAACAACATTTTCACAACAAGTCACACATCCTTGTTACTTAAATCAAAATTATGATAATGAAATGGATCCTTGCAGTGTTTCGATAAAATATGGGATCTTTTTCTGGCGTAAGATTCAACATTTAAATTAATAATTAAAAGGGGAAAAAAAAAATAACAGTTTAAATAGCTAAACTATCAACTAAATTAACAGTCAATGAGATGTAAAAAAAAAAAAAAAAGAAGTTTGAGGGCAAATGTATTCCTACAAACAAACAAAGCAAATCAAGCTTCAAGAAGAATCACAGAAAAAAAAAAAAACTTTTTTCGTAAAGTTACATATTTATTACAAATTTTGTAAATACTGATTAAATATTAAAACCTTAAAAGTATAGACTGCTATAAGAACTATGCTAATAATAATTAATATTTCACAGAAGCAGTTTTAAAAAAAAAAAAAAACAGCAGCAAAACTTCACAGTTTCCAAAGCAGTCAATTTCTCTTCCAAACAATAAAATAAAATAAAAAGTCTATGGCATTCTATTAAAAAATCATCACTTAACTAAATATTTATTTTCCGTTAAATTTTATTTATATTTAACCCTAAAACGTAAATTCTTATGAATATGTAAATAGCTCTGTTAAGTTATTTAAAACTTATGGTACTGTTATATTAACTTAATTAAATCTAAATATTGCCAATTTGCAATAAACCTAGCATCTAAATAGACCTACTTTTTTTTTATAAATATCAAAAACAAATTCTTTTACAAGTTTTCATTAGTGATTTCTTTTCTCAGACAACATAAGCACATATGTATTCCATTAACAATAAATATTAAATAGGAAGGTGTGAAAAATTGACAAATAAATTACTAAACAGACATTTATAGAAATGTGTGATTTGTTGTTAAGATCTGGTTTCCAGCTTAAATTTAATAAATTATTTTGTATTGGAAATTTCTTACCATTAATGAAAATGGGTCTTAATATACAATTTTATATAACATTATAAAAACTATTAGTTCTCACTATAATAACAATAATCGGTGTAGCATCGTTCTCTTTTAAACCGTTCAGCTTTCTTGTAAATCAGTATTTAATACTTACAAAAGCAAGCTATTTGAAAAAAAAAAAAATATAATAAATTATGCAGTTAAATATATTATGCGTTCTGCTAATAGTCAATTTCAACTAAAAAAAAAAAAAGTAATTTTTTAAGGATTTCTTTTACACCCACAATTTTACTGTTCCATTAATAAAATTTCATCTGCAAGCAAAAAAAACTGAAAAATTAATTTGAAACTGACAAATCTCTAATAATCTGTTTTGACTAGTAAACTGTAACTTTTAAGAGAAAATTCATTTCACCTTTCTTCGAAATTAATTCCTGCTCAGTTCAGTAACCTTTCATTTTCTTCTTAAGTTTTTTTTTTTTTTTTTTAAATCTAATTTAAAAAAAGTCCAAATGAATAAGTAATGATTACTTGGTAATCACAGCAGCTGGGAATTCATGGTAATATGAAGAATTTTTTTTTTTTTAATTTTCTGTTGATATTTTTTTAATATTCATACTTTTTAAATAATTTTTTTAAACTTTTTTTTTTTTTTTTTACATATACCACTAACATTTGCCTATATGCAAATTCTATACATAACTTTAAAACAATATTACAAAACTATTTACATATTTACAAAACTTATTTAAATAATTATACAAACAAGCCAAAAATGCATGTTGCAAAACATTTAAAAACAAAATAAAATAATAATAAAACTTTTCAATCACTACATAAATGGAAGATGGAGAAAACTTTTTGCTTTCAAGTCTCCTTTATTAGGTATTTTCTTATACTACGAAGTTTACGTCCTCTTTTTCAAGTTTGTAAATTTATTGGGATTTTTTTTTTTTCCATGGCTCTTACCTTTCCCTCACGACATCAAAGAATATTATGCGTTGACGGTAAAAATAAACACAGCAAAAGCAGCACCATTCATTTAAAAATTTGTCTAACAAACACAATTACACATTTTAAAACTCAGGTGCAAATTCGAATTGTGGGTGTCTACATATTATTACTTGCATTCTGAGATATTATTTATAGCTGTCACTTGTATTCATTTTATTATTATTATAATCTGTAGTTCATAAATCCAAAATTTAAGGAAATAACCCTCAATGAAATTCAGCATTAGATGTCGCTATGAATGTGGCCAAAATTAAAAAGGTTCCCTCTGCCTGAAAACCCACTGAGTTCAGAAAATTTGTTGCCCTGCCCTAGACAGACAGGTGAAGATGAAAGATTCTGTCCTTGAAGAATTTGTATCGTAGTAATTATGACCCAGGAACAGAGTAATCAAATCTGCATCAGAAAGCAGAAATTGGTTTTAAAACTTAGCTCAAGTTTTATCACTCAAATGAGTTAAAAGTTCATCATCTAAGTGGAGAAGGCAAACGCTATATACAAGTGTCGGGATGCTGATGTGAAACATGCTTGCGACATTTCCCTTTGTTGTCTCCTTTATGGGCATCCATGCTTGGCTTTCGTGGATTCCCTAAAGTAACCAAAGCACTTGCTATGGCTATACCCGACTGTCCAGGAGGAGTGTACACTTCTTCCCCTGTTGGCATTCGCACAATTAATGACAATACAGCTGCACGGTTGCCAAAACATGGCTCCAGGGCTATTGGACTTGGTCGATCCTAAGGAAAAAAAGGGTAAAACTCAAAGTTATTTATTAATAAAAGCTGTAGTTCATGATTTTTTGTATGCACTTTCTTTCACCTTAATTCAATACATTACATTACGCACTGAAAGATTACATTACGCTTTGTCCACTTTAAACAGAGAGATGTTTAACAGGGTATTAGATTTGTGGTGAATTTGGCTTTTGGTCCCCCCCCCCCCAATTTCTGTTATATCTGGAGAGTGAGTAATGACAACAAAAATATTCCAAGGGTTGGGGAACTAAGTTTATTTTATTAACTCAATTTTTCTTATTATAATTAAATATTAACCTGTTTGATGGCTAATTAACACTTGCTTTTAAGGTGTTGCTACTTTAGATTAAAATTTTACTTTATCAATGAATAATTATAGAAACAAAAATTTTCTTCTAAAAGTCAGTTATTTAATGCCAATATGAAAGAGAACAGAAATTATTAAATATCAAACCTTCTTCCTTTTTTTCATAATCAATGTTCCATCAGGTGGATCGGGAGGATCTACTTCTTTTCTGTCTATTTCCACCAGAACAGATGCAAATGGGCGACTCGCCATTTGTTCCATTTCAACAAATAAGCGCTAGGAAAAAAAAAAATATTATATATATATATAAATGTAATAAACTGAAAGGCGATATAAGTATGTCGTCTATAAATTTCTTCCCATGATAGATATAGAAGCAAGCTTCATATTTTTTTCTGAATTAAAAAACCACCCAATCCCTACACTGCAAACTGTTTAAAATTATTATTACTATTATTACATTTAATTAACTCTTTTCTACTTATAAAACTGAATTGTTATCATAAAAGAAGAGCAGTTAGTCATAAATTCAGAGAAAGGAATTAGAAGAGCAGGTTTGTGAATTTTATTGCTACAATATTAAGTTTATTTTTTTCAACGTTTCAAGTGAAAACTACTTTATTCCTAAAATCTCAATAAAATAAAAAGTCTTTTAATTACCTTTAAGTGAACATTTATATTCAGTAAGTGTGATTCAAAATCAGATTCTGATATATTTTTTTTTAGGAAAAGTCACAAAGTGGCTGCTGGAGTTAAATTTGAAATGTTTCTTTACAAGCATATTAATAACATAATTTTAAATTATAATAACCATATTTGGTTATTATAATAACTAAATTAAGAATTTAGGTTAATGGTAAATATATATATATATATCTGATGCGAAATATTTTATAGGTTAAAAATTTTTGAAAGAATTGTTTCAAGATAAAATTTACGTATTTAAAATGGTTTTGAAGTGTTACGTGCATTTTATCTTGAGGAATGGCATAAACATAAAGATGGATACCAACCTAAAAAGACAACTGAAACAAAAAATGTGGAAACAGGGAAGGCCTCTATCTAAACTTTCTTCCCTGTCTCCATGTTCTGCTTTGTATTGTCTTATATGTTTGTGGCATTCCCTGATGATCAAATTTGCATAACATTCGAAAAAGATAGATGTTAATTTATATTATAACGAGTTACTCTGTAAGTGCGCTTTATTTTTGTTCTTTCCATTATCTCGCCAATACATGTTAAACTTTAATTTTCCAGTTAAAAACTCCATAAGATATGTGATTATTATTCTGTTAAATTATTTCAATTTTTTTTTCTGCTTAATTTTTAAATCACAGAAACCTTTATAAAGGCAGAAATCTGCCTTTATGCCGGAAAACTTAAATTTAGGTCATTTAACCGATTACTAGTTTTCAAATTACTTGCTTGGAAGGATTAGTCATGTGCTTAATGAATTAGTAAACTTTTATTTTTATTATTTCATAATTTAAAGTGAAATATTTTCATAAAATGAATAACAAATGTTTAACTGCAGTAGCACTCTCTTTACAGTCAAGCAAGGAACCAGTGAAGCAATTAAACAGTGAAGTCACAGACACAGAATCAGGAAACTTTAAACAAAGAGTATGGATGTGTAAAATTCACCTACACTGAACGGACAAAACATTAGGTACACCTAACTAATAGTGTGTCAGTCCTCCTCTAGAGTAAATAACAGCAGAGGCCTTGACTCCACCAAATCCTGGAAGGTTGCCTGTGTAGTGCCAGCCATACCTGTTCTACCACTGTCCACAACTCTACTCTAGACATCAGGGATCTGCTGTCTTGCTCAACGGCATCCCAGAGATGTTCAATAGGGTTTAAATCCAAGAACCTTGCAAGGACCATTGGATGGTACCAAGTCATGGCCTCAAGTCATGCCTGGTAGCAGCAGCCAGATGGGGTGGCGCACTGTCCTGCTGAAACACACCATCGGCTGTAGGAAAAAATGAAGACCAGGAAAGAGTAGATGATCAGCCAGCACATTCTGATAGTTTGCAGTGTTTATGGATCTCTCCAGATACACTAAGGGATCTAGTGTGTTCCATGAGAAGACTCTGCAAAATACCATCACAGAGCCACCGCCTCCTTGAACAGGACCTAGCATAACGGGACCATGGCCTCATGTTGTCAATGCCACATCTACAACGTTCCAACAGTTAGGTCAGCTGGGATTCATATGACCACACGACCTGGTGCCACTCTACAGAGGTTCAATTTTGACGTTCCTTGAACCAAGCGAAGCGTAATGTCCAATGACGAGCAATCAAAAGCGGCACACTAGTAGGGCTTGAAATCCCATTGCCTAGACAGAACTGCTTGGTGCTCTGCCACCGAAACTAGTTGGGACTAACACTGCCACTGTCCTTATGTCGATCTGTATGAACTTGGACTGTCTATGCCAATCCAGATCCTCAATGACGAGTAAGTGGTCACTGCTCGCTCACTGGACTCTGCTACATCCGTCAATGGTATACTCTCAGTCGACCCTTAATACAGTTGCCTTCAAGTACCACTTGGGTGAGAGAATGACCCATTTGTCTTGCATAGACAATACATCCTTGATCAAAGTTGCCACATTTGCCCATGTTCTTTGATAGTGATACACTGCTGTGATGCCTAGATGTTCACTTACTTATTGAGTGTGTTTGGTTTGGGTTTGTTCAACTATTCATTGGGGATACCAGTGTCACCCATGTGCCTAATGTTTTGTCTATTCAGTGTACAGAATAGGGGCGAATCCTGCAGGTATGCATTTTGGAATAGTAAGCAGAGCTTACAATTTCAAAAAACAAAACAAAACAAAGAGGAGGATAAAATATTTATATATTGCCTTGAAAGAATGGAACATTTTAAAGCATTTCTTGACCAATTTTGATACTGAATAGATATGTAATTATATTTCTTACTTTTTTTTTTTACTTTTAGTTATTTACATATCAATGTCTTTTCGGGCAAATTTGTTTGAGCAGAGATTACTGAAGACAGCTTACAAATTTTCTTGAGACACACTTAGTTACTGGTGCAGAACATATCCACAATGCTAAAAAAATTTGGAAATTGTCTTGCTTTGAAAAAAAATGACTGATACCCAATTTTATTACGTTGATCTGTGAAGAAATACTATTTGTAACCAGATAAAAGTGAGTCTAACTTGGTAAAAGGACATAATGGAAAAACAGGATTATTCCAATATAAACCTCAGGTTTAGTGCATCACATTAATTCATTCTAGCCAAGTATTAGTGTTTTTAACTCTCGTTTTTACCCAGTTTCTTTCTTTCATCCATCCATCCCAAATTATTTTACATACTAGTCATTCCTATAGCACTGCTCTCATTCATTTTTTTCATTTCTTTTTTATAATAACATTCGTTTTGTATATTAATACTCTACATCATACGCTTCATGAGAAGGTACGTGTTAAGTTGTACAAAGCAATGAAGTGAACAAGTCCTTGCAAGTGAACTTAAATTTGAATGATATTATATTTCAGTCTGTTATTGGATTACAAAATACTATTTTTCAATAATGAAATGTTTAAGTCAGTAGAAAGTTTTCGAGCTTAAAGTTAGAAAAGCCTTTTTTTATAAAAGTTTCTGAAAAGGAACAGAAATGTTGTTGTAGGTATTTCAGTGTGGCAGAGAAATCAAGCATTGGCTGATCAGGTAAGAATGATAAAGTAGCCAAAAAGAAGATTACTTTTCAGATAACATATCTGAATGAACATTTATAAACAAAGGGAAATGCTCATTCAGCCATTAGAGCTGTACTATATAGTAGGGATAGGATCATGAAAGAAGCTGATATATAGTGTGGAACAGGATGATGGATGAGGAAGTCCAATAAAATAAGCTGTTTTCCAA
Organism: Thereuonema tuberculata; assembly: GCA_023159025.1. Taxonomy (NCBI): domain Eukaryota; kingdom Metazoa; phylum Arthropoda; class Chilopoda; order Scutigeromorpha; family Scutigeridae; genus Thereuonema; species Thereuonema tuberculata. The sequence continues at coordinate 53,845,514 of JAFIDM010000001.1, read as the reverse complement.
ATTGAAAATTTAAGTAGCATTAAGACACCATTCCAAAAAAGCATTCTAAGAAGTTATTGTATATATGTAGCAGGTAAGTTGAATGAAGAATTTCACGGCTATTCTATCAGAAACTGGAAATAGAAAGATCTAATAAGTTCCATATTCTTCTTTCAATTCCTTTCTTTTCATAATTCCTAATGTAATTAATAATACAAAAACTCCGCACACAGCATAATTTAGTATTTAACATTACTTTATTAAATACTGTAATGTTAAATGCTAAATTATGCTGTGTGTGGAGGTTTTGTATTATGACACAGAAAGATCTATTGAAATGGCTGCCATTATGTTTTCCACTAGGCAATAGATGGTCATCCACAGATATTGACACTAAGAGAAAACATCTTTGTATAATTACAAGGGCAAGCATTTGGACTTCAAAATTCATTCAAAAATGCTGTTTGAATCAGATAGTGATGGAGGAGTTCTAGGCTAATAAGTGGACCCCAAAACTAAATCTTATTGTAGACAGACATTTTGCAGAGAAATAGTTCACTACATTTCCTATTGCACAATGAGAAAGTTTAATTATAGATACAGTAGACACTCACTAATCATGTTCGGGACTTCGGCAGTGCCTGATTATCGAAAATGCCGGATTACTGAGCGCAGTCTAAAAATAGCTGTTATTGCGAGGATAGCGGAAATACCGCTAAAATAGAGAGTCAAAAGCGCTATTAATAGGTATCAGGCCATTTTTCTGTGTTCTCACAACTCACAACACTGAACATTCACGGCAAAGCGACACTGTACCGTAGCACTGACAAGTGAGCACTAAACGACACAAAATGGCGGACGAAGATTTGTCATCACTGCCGAGTACGCCCGACCTCAGCCGATTGCCAGCGAACTCTGCCGAACGCACCCGAACTCTGCCTAATGCGCCTGGAAGGCTTATTCAGTGTAAAAAAAACCCTTAGACCGATGCCGGATTATTGAATGTGCCGGATTATCGGATGCCGGATTAGCGGGGTTTTACTGTATCAATCCACAATATCAATCTAAACGCAGAATCACAAATTGGGATTTTAGATTTCGAAAAATTCAATAATCTTCATATCAAAGAAATGACACATTCTGCTAAACTCCTTTACAACAATTTAATTGTAATATTTCGTCTTCTTTGTGCAAGATGACTTTATCAGACAAATGAGGACAGGAAAAAATATATATCCCTCTTCCTCCAGAATTCGTAATTTATATGGTGGTCTGCATATAAATGCTGAAGATCAAGATGGCTATTTTACATATACAGAGTATAAAGCTTTATTTTTTTTTAAAGTTTTATAACTCAAGTTTATATTTTTTTTTCTATAGCAAAACTTGAACTTCCAAATACTAACGATTCTAAGATTCATTTTCTACAGGTCAGCAAATGAACCAATAACAGCAAATGAACCAATAACAGCAAAAATACCCAAGATAATCTTATCCTAATAAGGTAAACAATTATCTGTTGTTCAAAATAATCTAATAATATGAATATAAATGAATATAAAAAAAATTTACCTGTCGTCGCCTATATAAATCGTATTTCTGCTTTATTTTCCATAAAATGGCAGCAATGATCAATAGACACAAGAAACAACTAAGAGGAAGAGAAAACAAAATATTTCTATTATTAAGACATTAGTTTCATTTTAATTTACTTAATACACTTATCTTTCCCCCTAATAAAAAAATAATAGAAAAAAAATGTTTCACTATTAAAGTAGTTTTAAAAAGCCAATTGGGTTGGCCAAAAAGTTCGTTCGTTTTTTAAGTAAAAATAAAAACACACATTTTTCATTGTCACCAATACTTTTATTGAACGTCTTCAACGGTTTGTTCCACTACCTTCTGCCATCTTTCAGACAACTTCATAATTCCATCTCCCCAAACCTTTTTATCTTTTTGAGCAAAAAAATGTTCCAGGTGACTTTGGTATCTTTCAGGGAATTGATTTTTTCTAACTGCCTTTCTATGGCACGAGCACTACCTGGAACATTCTCACATGATTGCTCAACGACTGCAGTTTCAATGTCTTCAGGTATCCTAGTTTTACGCTCTCTTCCTGCTCAAGACTGTGAAGCTACCCGTCTCCTCAAATCAATGAATCATGTGCCACATTGCACGTGGTGTCAGTGTGCCTTTCTGCAATGATTTGTGATGTTTATACTTGCAAAGCGCTGCAGCATTGTTTTCACCATTATAGTAGAATAACTAGTAAGGCACGTTCCAGCAACGTGAGATCCATGACGCTCATCGAAGAATGTCTCCAACTACCCTTTCACTTCATTTTATACCGGATTCGATGTCTTACAATGTACATGCTACACAAATTTCACAACAGGTTCCACTCGCAGTGCTATACTCCCCCATTTGGTCATTTTTTTTAACTATTATTTTTTTACTGCAGAAATCTTTTCCCCATGATCTGATATTACTTTACCCCTGGTTCTCTCTCCAGAGTGCTCTACAATGGGATATTTTAATTTGAATCACCTTGTATAATGAAGCAAGTTTGAGCATTCTTTTTTAAAAAAAAAATTATAAACTTTAAAAGCGTCAAAGATTAAAATAAATTTCAATGACTGAAACTCTGCATTGCTTCCAAAAGGAATACTGTGTTCAAAATCTATTGACTCATAAGTCTGAGTTATGAATGTTCTCATAAACAGTAAAACAAAAAAGATTTCTAAAAACTTGGAAAGATGTGACTAGGCAGCCAATTTTTAAATCTTCAAATAGCCTATTTATAAGCTAATGCTTGGAATGATTTATGTATAAAAACTTTAAATACTGTACCAATTTGCATAAATAAAAAGAACCTAAATAATTAATAGTTTTCGGTAAAAAACAAGTGTTGGAAGCTGCAGAGAAACTTAAAAAAACTTTAAAAAAAAAAAAAAAATTAATTCTATTTCAATTTTTTCAAGCATCAATGTGAGGCATGTTTTAAGGTTTAGATTTTTGGTTGACTTATTTTTTTTATTTTTTTTACACCAACACTGGCCAACTAAGGACAAAGAACTAGCGCCACCTGACAACGTCAGGGTGAGGCTAGGAAATTCAATAAGGGGACGAGATAGACGTCAGAATAATCCTGAGATAGTAAGGCCCAGTCAGAAACGGACGAAACATAGAAGAAGAAGAAAGAAACAGCCATGCCCATGCTGGGATTCAAACCCAGATTCCGATACATCGGCCACACGGCAGACTGCCATCTAGACTGCTTGGCCATACCGGAATGGCTTTGATTGACTTTATTTGTAATTTTTTTTTTTTTATTGGAATGGGGGGAGTTAAATGACTAAAAATATAAGTTTTTGAAACTCAAAAAACAAAAGCAAAATATAAATATATAAGCAGCAACCGAATATTTATTTAAAGAAAAACGCATGTTGTACGAATGCATTAAAATAAATGATTATTGAGGCAAATAATAACTGTGTTTTGGATTGCAGAAACAATTTGAAATCATCACATAATCAATATTTCAAGGAAAGATACATGTCAAAAATGCTTCAACATTCAACTGATTGTAATATACGTATTACATTCACCACAAATAAGCAATAGTGTATTATTTTTTAAGCTTCAATTTATTAAATGAATAATTAACAATAAATGATCAACTATATACAAATAGTTAAAATATAAATGATATAAATGTTTTTATATAAATGCATATAAATGTGCAAGCTTTTTTTACTTATTTATTTGCTTTTTTTTTATATTAATAAATGGTTAATTTCTTTATTTCATTTAATAAAAGAGAAAAAAAAAGTACAATGATTGATAGATAGAACAATAACTGATCTTCTTGAAGAATCTCGCTATGGTGATAAAGAAGAATGATTGCATTTGCAGCAAAACTGTAAAAAAATATGTTTTAAAAATAAAACAAAAACAATCTTAATGCTGTTAGAGTAGCATACAGTGTTCTAGAATACAAGGTCAGAAAAATGCATATTAGTAAGCGATAATTTATTAGAGCCTCTTTTTTACAGATTCCAGGGAAAAAAAAAAACCAAAAGTTTTTCGTTATAAGAAAAATGAAATTGGTTGTTATATTTGAAGTTGCCAGTGTTCTAGAGAGAAATAGATTTGTGCTTTACACAACAGAAAGACCTATTTCTCAGAGGATGAAATCATCAATTAAAGCAAATATATAACAGAAATGCAATTTCATAGTCAAATAGGGACTTACTTACCTAGAAAAAGTTATAAAAAATTGGAGAAGATCCAACTTTGGTTGTTGAGAAAATGCAACCTAAAATAAAGGAAAAACCATAGTTTAGGGTCTGAGTATTAAGACCTGACTAACTATAAAGAACTTTCCATAAATCAACTCTCTATACACTATAATTCGTATACAATATCAATCTGTGATGCAGTCAATTGTAATTACTTCCCATTTTAACAATAGCAACAAAAAATTTTTTTTGAGGGTATCTGTGTAAACAATCTTATAATAACAGAAGGAATAAATTTACCTAATTAAATACTTAATACTCTATTTTATTTTTATGACTAGAACTTCTGTCATTAATTCAGTTATGGTCAAAATGGGATTTTAATAAATGAATTAGATTATGTTTAAAAAAAGAAAAAGGTACAAATAATATTTTTAAAAGCATTTAGAACTGCCACCCATCTTTGCTAACTCATCTATAGAAAAGAACCGGATTTTTGGAACATACATATTTATTTCTTCTTTGTATAAGGAAGGATATGATTCCAACTCCATGTAACATAAATCAAAATTTATTTGAAATAAAGCGTAATCGAAAGTTTTATATTCAGTTACTATCTATTTTTCTTGAATAATCACTAACAGTATAATATTAGCAATTTCATAACTGCAGTATATTCTATGCTTTTCTGTTGGGCTGCAACAACTCTATCAAAGTTAGGCCCAGCAAACTGTTTCTTAAGAGCTAGAGAGATAACAATAATATCAGGATTGGAGAGGATATTTGTATTTGGAACATTTCCTTTCCAAATGACAAGAAAATTGATCTTGCACTTGCCAAGTCATATTAACTATGATATTATGAGTCTCTTTGCAAAAAAAATCCAATCTTTACTTCTGCTTATCAGTGGCGAAGCCTGTATTTCGAGTAAGGGTAGACATTTTAGATTTGCTTTTGCTAATTCGCCGCCAAAAAGAAGACAAACATTAAGGTGACCAGATGTCCCGATTTATGCGGGACAGTCCCGATTTTTAACAATTTGTCCCGCGTCCCGCTGCGTTTTAAAAACGTTCCAATTTTTTTTTTTGGTTGTTGAATTCTGTATTTTTGGAGATTCCGTTTTTTTTTTTTTTT
>JAFIDM010000001.1:53820934-53840060 GCA_023159025.1 Thereuonema tuberculata | reverse complement strand
CCCCCCCCCCCCCGGTCAATGGTGTCCCGCTTTGCCAATATTAAAATCTGGTCACCTTACAAACATAGCAGTAGAGTTTATTTCTTTCGATGATTGCTATTAACCAATTGTATTTCGAATACTACTGAGATTTAAATTTTCTAACAATTTTACCATCGCGCTGACTTAACATTAAATTAGGAGTCTCTTTATTTTTCCGTTCACATTTCTCTTCATACTTTAATTTGGAAAAACCTTGAATTAATAACGTGTCAATAAGGTCAGGTGTACTTAAATCACACATGTCTGAATAATGTTATTAGCTTAACACCTAAAATGCTGTACCTGTAACACATGTAATGCAAAGTAGGCTTGCCACAATCACAACAATCCGCAATGAACAAATAAACAGGTGTCGAGGCTACACATTACATTATAATACCCAACACTCAACAGTTAAGAGACGTTTACGAGAACGTCTCAAGGATTGCTATGCCCCACGAACTGCTCCCTGTGATAAGCATTCTCGCGTCGTACCAACATCCTGTATGGTGCGCCCTCTTACGGAGTCAATAAGGAAAATGTCTCACAAACAGACAGCGCCACAGCAGGCAATAATGGACTCAAAGCATTGGTTTAGCATTTCTGAGCCGATACGATGCAAAATTTTCCTTGAGTGAAATTTTAAAATTGCAAATAATGTTATGCTCTCCATCTCTTGGGTAGACACTGTCTCAATGTCTCATAGCACGCTTCGCCCCTGCTGCTTATACAGTATGGGGAAGTATAGATTGCATTCTTATCTATTTTCTTTTATTATTATTATTATTATTATTTGAAATCTTCCATTTCATACTTACTAAGTCAAATACTCGAGTAATTCTTGTAAATTTTATCTTGAAATAGGCCTAAGCATTTTGATGAAATGGGGTGAATCTACTGTTTTTGGGTGCAAGAAAGTGATTTAGATAGGTCTCCACTTGGGGAAAACTCATTTGGGGGAAAATGATTGACCTGGGATCTAGGTTATTGTCTACAGTGTTATTACTTTATTTTTGTTTTGTTTTATTTTATTCTTAATAAGTTCTTGTTCTATACATTTTTACGTGTAATAAAATAAAAAATTTTAAAACTTGTTCCTTTTAATGTTGCTTGTATTCACTGCAGAGCTGTCCATTTTCCCGTAAGAGAGTTAAATAACCAGATGATTCTACAGTGTTCTTACTTTATTTTTGTTTTATTTTACCGAGCAAAATTCAGTCTTCCAGGTACTCATCATTATATCCCAGTTCATATATTTTGATGGAAATATTAGAACAGAACTATCTATAACAGAACTGATTTTTAAAAATCTGAAAACGTTTATGGTTATAACATTTTCACGATTACACTTATAAACATGATTCATTAACTGCAGTAAATAAGTTTATTAATAACACAATAAAATTAATAATAATAATAAAAAAAAACATTGTAGCTTCTTACCTGAATCCACATAGGTGGCTGTAAATCATACACATATACATAAAAAGTCGTATTTTCATCAGTTCCAAAGGAGTATTCAGTATGTGCAAACTTCCTTTTAATATTAGTACATTGTTCACTTTCATAAATTGATTTCTCTGTCTTGGTTTCTGTAAAATAAAATTCATATTTAAAATTAAATGAGTCATTACATATATAATGACTGAAAAACACAACTTCTGTAGATGTGAGAGTCACACAAGTACTCATGTTTGATCACTTTAAGATGAATTGAATTATCACTATTTAAACTATAATACATATTTTAATAAATAACATACATCCTACTGCAAATCTACTTGCAATGAGCATAATCTTGGATATGAATCAATGTTGATAAATATATGAAAATGCACCAACACAAATTCAATATATGATTTTAACTTTAGTCATTATAAATCAATTTCCCTTCAGAAAAGAACAAAGCACTTGATAATAGCAAACTTAGAGTATTTTTTTTTAGTATTTAGATTATGCAACAAAAGAAAAAAAAATAGCATAATTTTTAATTTTTATCCCTAAGTTCTTGATGCAGATCGAAGCATGTTTTATTTAAACTTTGTATTTCTAAGGTATCAATTTACTATACAAAGCAAGGGACTTACAAACTTACAAGTCAAAATTATCATGGATATTGATGATAATAATAACATATTTATTTAACAATATTTTTACTAATCATCAAATCTTTTCTGAAATAATAATTCCAATGTGGGTCTTAAAACACATAAATTACTAAAAACATTGAGACCCATACAAATAAAATCCTCTCGTTGATTTTATGCTGCCCTCAAGTCAAGAATTGGAGACCAATTATGTATAGTTAACTTTACACAGGCTGTCCAGAAGGCCAAGCTTCAATTAAGGGTAGTTGGTGCAAAGCTACTGCTAACACAATTAGAGAAAAGCTATTTCCAGAAACTGAGAATGCAATGCGGGGAAAAAAAAAATAGGGAAAAATTAGGGAAAAAAATTAGTGAAAAAAAATTAGGGAAGAATATTATGTACAATTTTTATCAATTGAGTTTTGTATCGAGTTCAGTAGCATCAAGTATGCAATTATGAAGCTAATTCTTCAAACCAGGAACACCTGAATTGGAGATAGTCACTTATCATTCATCATTCTCAATGACAACAATTTCCCATCTACAACTTAATTCAAAATGAAAGCATTACCTGTTTTTACAGTTATGTTCATCAATGCATTTGATGAACAAGAAATAGTGAAGTCAGCATCAATGTCTGGTCTCACAGGTGTATTTTTAAAGTTGATCTGATTATAATGTTTATCGTCAGCTTTAGAAAGGTTAAAGGTAAACTGGAAATCAGTAGTGAGATCATCTATACAGAAAGAAAAAAAAATCACTTTTATATCATGAAATAAATCTGAAATGTTTATCAACGAATCACTTAAAATTACTGTAAAAAAAATCCTTCTCTTTTTTTTTTGATCAATCCTTTACTTTTATTGTTACATTATAAATGATTACAACATCATATCAAAAAATAATCATCTTTACTTACAAAAACAGGTTCCTCCATCTCTTGGATCACCATAATAATGATTCTGTTCATCACATCTAAAAAAAATAAGTGTGTATTTTATGAAATTAAATCTGACGGTGATTTATCAGCATTTTAAAGCTTTCATTTAACACATTATTAAAACATTACATAATTCTTTTCTAATTTATAAAAGATATAATTTACCTATCACAGTGATTTCCAATAATCCCTTTCGTCATGCAATAACATTTTCCAGATTCACGATTGCAAGAAGTACTATGATGATTACATTCACAAGCTAAAGAAGTTACAGGTAAGAAGAACAGGGATTAAATAATAACAAAAATAATTACTTAATCTATAAAATTAATTAACTATTACTTAATGAAAACTGAAGTTATTATCACCGTTTTGAATTTAGGCCAAGATGCATCCTAGCAGGTTCGACACAATGAAAATCAGATAATAAGATTAATTTCTGCTAGTTAAAATTTTGAATGAAATTTAGTCGGCTTTGCAAGAACAAAAGCGTAAATCAGCTGTTTTTATATAATTTTTAACGCACATTTTCAATAACTTCAGATTAGTTTGCAAGGAATTCAGCAGAGCCTAAAGCAAAATGACAGCAGTGAGGTTTCTGAACAGATTACAATTTGATGAAACTGCTAATTTCAGTGTTTTCTTAAGGTACTGACTCAACCAATTCAGGCAACTGCAAACCTTTTATACATTTCTTTTACCAATGCACCTAAAATTCTAAAAATTTAAATATGAACTTGTGAGGTATGTGGGATTAATGTTTTCTTGTTTTTAATTTTCAAAATATTCAATAATGAATTATTAAAATTCAAAATAGTTAATTCTATTAAAATTTATTTCGATAAAACAATGCTTCAAAACAAATTTCTTTTTGGAAACGAACAGCATCAAATGAATTTGCATGATATTTAGAAAGTCTTTAATGAAAAGTTTTTTATTATAACTATTTGATAGCACGTAAAAAAAAATAATTTATTCTCAAACAATTTTTAATTTTTTAAAAAAATTAACTATTGCACTAATAATAAATATTTTAAATACAAATCATTATTTCACCAATTTTTTATCATTTCAGGTTTTCGTCAAGTTTTTTCAGTTGAAAATACGAGTAATACCTCGTAAACTCCCTCAAAATTGACTGTTTTTGAATTTTAATTTAATTAATTACAGAATATTTTGAAAATTAAAAACAAAAAAATATAAATCCCTCATGTTTCACAAGTTCATATTTAAATTTTCAGAATTTTAGGTGCATTGGTAAAAGAAATATATAAAAGAAATAAAAGGTTTGCAGTCTCCTGAACTGCTGTAGTCATGACCTTAAAGTAGCTAAACAAATTATTTAAATATTATATAAATTATTTATTTGACTATTAAATCTCTCTGATTTATAACTGTTTATGATTTGTAACTGACTGAATATTATAATTCAGACATTTGACATATTTAAAAAAAAAAACGACTTGGAATTGAAATTTACTCACATTATAATAAAATAAGACCTACATTAATCATTTCCTTTTTTAACTATCTTGTTTAAGGAAAGAAAATTATTTCAAATGTTAGCAAAATTATGCACCAATTTACAACTGAGGTTTCTGTATATTTTTTTTTTATTTCAAATCTTTAAAATTTATATTTATGTTCAAAAAAAAAAAGAAAGAAAAGAAGGGAGGGGAGTGAGGGTTCTGAAATTTTAACAGGATATTCTATTTCTATTAACTGTAATGATATTATGATTTATAAAGAAATTTAAATGCATTGTTCTTCAAATTATATTTCTCAATATAAATCAACATTATTAATCTCAAAATAACAATCTAATAGGCAAGACTGTTTGTAGAATAAAATTATACCTGTACAGTTTCCACCATTTGTTGGATCTCCATAGTAACCACTAATGCAGAACTCACAATGGGGGCCTTCAGTTAAATCTTGACAAGCTGTGCATACGGAGGTGTCTTTTGCACAGGTACTGTGGCCATTGCATTGACATTCTGTTCAGAAATAGAAAATCAGGGTTATTACGAAGCTTGTGAAGACGTTTCAATTTATCTTAATGAAATACAATTAAAGAAAACTGAACAATAGGAACTAAAAGAAAATTTGATGTGAAGTCTGTCATGAACTGAAAAATATAATGACATCAGATAATAAAAATATAAAGTGAGTTTTATTTTTTTTAACTCTGAAATTAGATGGAATATTATCTTTCTTACTTGGACAGCTTGTGAAGTACCAATGCTTAGCTGGGCAGTGACTGAAATCAACATGAACTTTGTTATTACTTCTGGTAATTGGTCCTCTGCTTCCACCATCTAAGCATATTCCTAATCCTGTTCCACTTCCATCGTCACACCACCCACACATAGGGTTTTCTTGACATAGTTCACAGGTTTTAATTTCTGAGCATGTGTGGGCTGAAAAATTGAAAATCCAAACAGTGAGTTTATAAGAATAAGGATAATAAAACAATATTTAATAATTGTGATTAAATAATGGATTTGCTTTTTAGCGACCCATTTGGGAGCTATTGTAAAAGCGACCAAAATCGATAGCTATTGCGGTTGAACTGTCCGTCCGTCCGCCCATGTCCAATAAACCACTAACAACTGCTGAACGGAAGGTCAGATCAACAAATGGATTTCACCATTATGTTCAGAGGCCCAAACACTCCAGGAATAGGGTATTTTCAGGAATGCCCCCCCCCCCAAGTTCGAGATATTTGGCATTGTTGTTATTGGATTTCCGCTATTAGCTTAAATGTTAGAAATGCAACCATCTCATTTCAATTGTGAGCTGTAGCTTGATGCTTAAGGTCTCGGACTCATATACTGAAGGTTATCGGTTCGAATCCATATATCACTTTTTTTTCCTCTCTTAATCTTTTTTTCTCAATGTCCGAGTGGATATTGGTTTGTTTTTTTGTTTTGTCTTTTTTCCTAACTTTTTTTTTATGTACTTCCATTTTTTATTATTATTTTTAAATTATTATAAGAAATTAGAAAACGAAAATTTGGGTGGATTGGACACACACTTCGTAAAGCTGACTGTGAACCTTGTAAAATAGCTCTACAGCGGAACCCACAGGATAGTAGGAAAAGAGGAAGACCTCGCACTTCCTGGAGACGGACTACAATTAAGGAGTCTGGGAATAAAAGTTGGAATGAACTTTGAGTGCTTGCTAAAGATCGTGCTGGTTGGAAACGATTTGTAAATGACCTATTGTCCTGATTGGAATGATGGATTTTATTATTATTGTTATTATTATGGGTAGCCCTTAAATTTATGCTTTAGTATAAAATTATATTCACTTGTTTATACTTAGCATTATTGCATTTACTCATTTTTCATCACTCTTATTACTACACTTAAACCATTTGAATAAGAGCAATCTCACTCACTCATTAATCTCACTTATTTACTTTACAAAGATCCAAATTTCATAATATACTCATTTGTTTTTAAGTATATAGTCAATTTACAATATCTCCATTCAGTAATATCAGTTACATTGTAACTCTCTGAACTCTAAAATTTGTAAGATACTTACTCTGAAGTAAGCACTTAATTATATCTCCTTTTTTTTTGCAAATTTGATTTCGTAATAAAAATTCCCAATGAATATCAGCTTTGCTCAAAGAAAATGAGAAGCATTAAAAGGACTTACAATGATGAGGCTACTGTGAGAGCAATGAATCAGTACTGTGCAAAACTGTATGTCGACCATGTTAAAAGACTAAAGATTACATTTCTTTTTTTTTTTATACAAATGGGGAAAAAAAAACTTGTGAAAGCCAAAAAAATGAAGCTACCTTTAAAAATCTTATTACTGCAGAATTTAAAAACATTAAGTAATAATGAATGAATCAGAAAAAAAAAAATTACAAATACTTCTAGGTCACAAAATGGTTAACACAATAAATAATAAGATTTTTTTTTTTTTTTACCTGGACATTTATTTGGATGAGTTGTCCATTCCATACACTGACCGTAAGGAAATGAAGCGACATAGGCATTGGATTCCACACATCGTTTTTCTACTCCACACCAAATACAATTTCCTTTTGTGCAATTTTCACAGGTAGTTTGTTTGCTGCATGGAGTGGAACATTCCTGGTTTTTGTCCTTAGAGCTTTTCTCAGTTTGATTTCCTGAAACAAAGAAAAACCAATGAAGATGAAATCATCTTGAAATAAACTTTGAAATCAGAAATTGGGACAAATTACAAATCACAACAGTTTGCCATTTACTAGCAATTGTAAATAATTAAAAGACTTTAAACAATGAAGACTTTTCAGCTTCTTAAACTGAAAATTAATTATATTTTAATCAATACATCTGAAGATTGCAAGTTAATTATTCAAATTCCTAGTTTTTTATGATTTTTTTTTAATTTCAATTTTTGATGAAAACAATAATTTCTGTAACTACCTTTCACTTGACAGTCCTTTTCAGCCTCCCAAGTGCAATTACCTAGTATCTGACATGAATGACAGTTGTGAAGCCGATGGCACTGACTGTTATGTGCAGCTTCACACTGCTCCGATTTCGTAATTGGCTGCTAAAATGTTAAAAAAGAAAGACCCATTAACAGTTTGTTAAAAAAAAAAAAAAATCATATTTTTGATATTATCCAATGCATTTGTATTTCTTCCCATCCCCTGTCATTCTACAGTGAATAATTATTAATTTAAATTGCATTGAATGGCTGGTATTGAAGGGCTAAAGGGAGCGGCAAACTACAGAAGGTAAAAAAAAAATAAAATAAAAAAAAATAGAGCCTTATTGTTTGTTCATTTACACACACTTGTGTGTGGCTTGCGCTCATTAACTGATAAAATAATTTATCTTACTCCTGAGCATATGCATGCCAAGGGATTTGGAATGGGGGGGGGGGTGATTATAATGGTTCTCGTTCTTCAAACAAATGAAAGTGGAGTTCTTTTTCAGGATGGGACTTACAAACGGATGGCTCCCAATCAAGTAAGACAGCTCAAAAGTAGTACTTCTTCCCTTTTTGGATGTAGTTGGTTATGAGAAGTTATAACCATCTTTCATATATCTTGTAAATAATTTACTCCTAGAAATCCTATTAAATAACACTCCTTTAATTCCCACAATATTTCGTCCTTCTTTGCAAAGGACTTCTTCAGGTGGTACCAGAGGACTAAGAAACTATTCTCCTTCCTCTACAGTTTTTTATGAAATGTAGAAGGATAGTTTCTTGTCCTCTGGTACCACCTGATGAAGTCCTTTGCAAAACAAGGATGGAATATTGTGGGAATTAAAAGAGTGTTATTATAAATCCATTAAAGACAAATATCTTCTTGTATACCTCTTCTATACTTCCTCTTTATCACAATATTTCAAATTGTCTTCTCGACTATTCTTCTTCAGGTAATACAAAATAAAATGTATAAAGGGAATACATTATTCCTCTTTTCACAATTTTTTTTTTAAAAACAAACAATGAATTTCACCAAATTCTTATTAATAATGTTAATATATGATACAAATGCGTCAATGACATTTCTCTAATTGTTAAAAACATAATGATATTTCACTAATTGTTAAAAACTTTTTTTTTTAAAGTTATTTTCTGTTTTTTAAATATTCTTTAAAAATCCTTAAGGAGCTATGTGATACCTTAAGGGATTTTTCCTTTTTAATACATTCATTGGAGTTTAAGTAGCATGATTCCATGAGAATTCTGTCCTTTTCATCATTACATTTGTGTACTATCTTGTCTATTGGATCTGGATTATGTTTTGATTCTATGGCATGGCAAGCCCAGTCCGATAAATTTGGTTGCTTGTTCTCGTATGCACATACGTGTTCTGATAGCCTTTCTTTCATGGTTCTACCTGAATTTCCATAATAAATTTTATTGCAATTCCTGCATTGGAGTTCATATATAATACCATATATATAATATACCATATATATAATATATATATATATATATATCATATATATAATAGAAGATCTTTGTTGTTTGATCTTTGTCTTTAATGGATTTATAATATCGTTAAGGTAAGTATATATTAAAGAGTGTTATTATGTTAATAGGATTTCTAGGAGAAGTTATAGCCTCCACCAATGTTCCTGAGATGTTATAATTAGGTTAATTAATAACTACAAGACATTCTGGTGTAAAAAGAATGCATACAATAACTCAATGGTAAATCCTGTTCCTTATTAATAAAGTGGAAAGAACAAACCAAGTTACCAAGACTTGGTTAATTTGAATTTTCTTATCCTCTTGATAAATGGAGAAAAATAAAAAGACATCTCCAAAAACTCTCTAATTTTTCCTGCATATTATCTTAAAGATCATGTGGAAAATATTAAAAAAGGTTTGTATAGATTTCAGGAAGATAAAGAGTAGAAAGATAGATAACTATTTTCTACCTTCCTATATTTCATCTTCCTTATAAGCTAATAAAATATTTTCTTATTAGGACAGCAAAAATGGAGAAAATGAAGACATGCAAAATAACAGTTTGAGAAGGACAACATTTATATCTTACAAGCAAAACTCCAGAATGTTTGACATTTCTAGAGATCCATGCTGAACATGCTATGAAAATACAGATTCCCAGTAAAATAACTAAAAAGCTAAAAGCAAGTTAATTAATTTAAATGTTTAGTATTTGTGATTCACAAAGTATACATACCGACACCATGCTTGGAGTAATAGCCAACACTGTAATCCCATTGCTAATATACCCATAAAGGTGCTATAATAACAGGTAAGAGAACAGAGAGAGACAGAGGGAAGTAATTGTTACTGAATAATTTTAATGAGTAAAAAAACTTTAAAACATCAGAAACAAGTAAAAAATTCATTAAAATTAGAAAGTCTCTGCTTTGTTGAAAACAATCATGCTTTTAAGTCAAAGTGAGATGGAATTTACTGCTTTTCCATTACAATTTTACACAAATGTTTTGGCAAAAGCTCCAGATTTAACTTCCATTTCTGGAATCTCCAAGCTTGATCTTCGTAGTACTTATCTTGTCTCTTTACTATTTTAAGATTCATTTAACAATATTCTAGTCATTGCTATTCTTGTCTGCAATGTTTCAACAATTAAGGGTAATGAAATATCTCATACACAATGTCACTATATTGCCACCTTGTTGTTGTTAGCGACCCATTTGGGAGCTCTTGTGATAGTGACGAATATCGGTAGCTATTGCATTTGTCCTGTCCGTCCGTGTCTGTCCACCCCTAACAACTCCCGAACAGAAGGTCGGATCGACAAATGGATTTCACCATCGTGTTCAGAGATCCAAACACGGTAGAAATAGGGTATTTTCAAGGGCCAACGCCCCACATGTTTGAGATATTTGGCATTGTTTTCATTGGATTTCCACTATTAGCTTAAATGTCCGATATGCAACCGTCTCATTTCAGTTGTCAGTTGTAGCATGTTCGGTAAGTTCTCATACTCATATGCTGAATGTTGTCGGGTTCAATCCGTATATCTACTGTTTTGTTTTGTTTTTCTCTCTCAATGTCCACATGGATTTGTTTTTTGTTTTCTTAACATTCTTTTTAGTTTTCCTTTCATTAATGTACTTCCTTTTTTATTATTTATTATTTTTATTATGGAATACCCATTAGCACAAAATTATATAATTTTCTTCTTAATATTTGAGAGAGTGAAAAGCCACAATTTTGGAAGCTAAATAATTGTCAGACTTAAAATTAGCATAGAAAGAGTCAATACTTAAATTTTCTTTTAATAATCACATGTCCTTTGCAACGTGTTGACTTGATAATCCTTAATAGCCAAATCACTATTGAATTAAGTATAAGCTCAATTGTTTGTTGAAAAAATAAGTGTGTCACTAAGAATTTCTAGTCATCAGTGATAAAACGTAAATGAAACAAAAAGCAGATGATGAAAATGTAACACCCTTTACGTATCTAGAAAATCACCATCTTGTGTAGAAAGAGAATGAGCTCATGAATTGAAAGTAAGGTGAAAGAGTAAAAAATCTTTTCTTGAGTAATCATCCTCTAAAAAAGATTTTTTTTAAAATCTGTTGTCTTTTTTCTTTAAAAGGAAGTTTTTACGGATTAACAAAAGGAATGGGAATTAAATATACATCACAAAACCTTGATAAGGTTTCAAAGATGAAGCAATGTTAGTAAAGAACATATTAAAATAAATATCTGAAAAGCATCTCAAGAACTTTCGTCACTTAATGTAGAGACTGCTAAATATTTAAATGATCCATTGCTGTTTGAAAGCATGGAATAATTTTGAGTTTAAAAGCTTATACACCACAAAGACAAATTATCACACAAAGGCAATTTTACAGCTGTTAACAAAGATGCTTAGTAATATGGAATTATCTTTGTAAGTGTTATATAATATTCACAATAAGAAATGAAACAATGAAGACACTTTTCAATGATTTAGTTAAGTAGTAAAAGAAATACTATATTAACAATTAAAAATGTGCAATCCACAGAATGGCCTTAAAGGATTGTAAATTGAATTAGTCCATAAAAATTTCATTTGAACAGCTGAAATTTTTAAGAATTTCTTATTACAGAAATACTATGTGAAACAAGAAAAAAAAAATTCAATGAAACTATTCATTGTAAGAAAGGGAGATTACTGAGTAAGGGCATGAAAACCTTCTAATGAAGAGTGTTATTGTGTATTAAAGTAAAGATTATGCACCAAGTTAGCTTTGCATTAGGAACACCCACCTAATAGTGCATTGGTCCACCTTTCTGATTGATTTCAATCAAATCTAGCAGACGCCTAGGAACAGATTTCACAAGGTGTTGCATATCCTCCATAAGTAACTTGACCCATGTCCTTTGCAGGAACTCCATAAGTTCACAGTCATTCCATGGGGGAGGATCAGCAGTTCTCATACCCTGTTCTAGCATATCCCACATATTTTCAATTGAGTTACAGTCAGGGGAATTTGGAGGGGGGCCAAGGCAATGTGCCGAATTTGTTATTGTATTCCTCTAATCACTCTCTATACAGGCTCAGTTATACGTGCTTTGTACTGTTGAAAGATGGCACTGTAGTCAGAGAAAACCTCCTGCAGATGTGGATGGAGATGGTTGGCTAACAGGTCCCTATTATATCACCATTCAGTGTTTGGGGATGATAACCAATGGACCTAGGGAAGGCCAGGAAAAAGCTTCCCAGACCAGAACACCATTTCCACCGGTCTGTTAAACCAACTGTCCATCCAGGGGCTAGGTACTCAAGCTATTTATTTCATGATGCAAAACGGCCATCAACATGGTGCTGCAGGAAAAGAGACGCATCACTACAGATGAACTTCGTCCATCTGTCGAGGGCCCACTGCCAATGTTCCTCGACCCATGCAAGGAATTGTTTCAGATGTCTGTGTTTCATCATGGGTACCTTCATTGTAGAACTCAATGCAAAGCAAGATGCAGCGCATGGTGCATGTGGAAATTGGTCAAACTGCACCGCTATTGTAACGGTGGATGAGCTGTGTGACTATTATTCATTGCTGTCAAGATACCAGTCATGACAGCAGATGCTCACCTCTAGGATCAACCACAAATGACTGACCAATGTTAGCTCTTCTGCTGGATGCCTATTCATGGTTAATTTACTCTTGATATACCCTTGTTACAGTGGTATTGGTATGGGAACAGTCAACTAGTGCATCTGTTTCTGAAATACTGGCATCTGCCCTCCATGCTCCAACTATCTATCCGCGATCAAATTGGCTTATGTCACCATGCTTCCTCATCACTGGCAAATATTTACTGTTGCATAAGGGAGAAAGGTGTGTGACGTTAATATCACATGGTACTTTGTTTTTGCTCCAAATATGGAAATAGGTGGTGTTCCTAATGCAAAGCTAACTCATTTACATGATATAATGAAAATTAAATTAAATTACTGAAAATTAATATAAATATGCTTAACAAAAGTATCCCCTGATCAAATTATGCTTAAAAAATAAAATAATTAAGAATATAATTTATATTCAACTTAAACTTTGTTATGTATTTATTTAATTAGCAAAAAAAAAAAGAAAACTATGAACCAAATAGAAATTCAGGATTTACTCAACATTATTCTTTATCAGTCAATTTTAATTATACTTAAGTGAAAAATTATCGAATTAACTTACATGTTTACTACAGTGAACTGAAGAACAAAAATTTCCACACCATACACAATCAAAACTTGTATGAAGGCATGTGGCACAGAGGGTAATTGCATCACATAATGTGGAATAGTTAACTACAAAGCAAAAATATTCAGTATTATGAAACAAAGCAAGAAATAGTAAAAAGCAACTGTATATATATAAAAATAAAATTTTGACAACATCAAAATGAAAAATTCCATACTACTTCCTTATAAATAATTACTTATTAGAAGGTTCAGTTCCCTTTACACACCCTGTTCATCAACTCTAGCTCTGCATTTGAAAAGTGCAAAGGATTATACCAAGACTTTTATAGCCAAAAATAATTAATTCCTACATTAAAGCTTTAAATGCTATCCATTAGCATCATTGATTAGTTCAAGATAATAAACTGCTTGCAACTAAACGATAATGTTATTTTAAATGAATATCTGAAAGCTCAAAAATTTATTTCGAATAAATATTAACACGATGGCCAACTACATGGCATCGTATTGTGTGGCTAAGCCTACTCTATTGATCAGTATGCTACTGGTGCTTGTAAGAGGAACTTGTATTGTGTGCAGCATCTCAGTAGACACCTTGAACTGTCGTTAACAGTTGTTGGCACCAAACTTTTGTGTTTTTTGTTGTTGTTTTTTTCTCCAAATAATAATGAGTAACGTATCAGGGCCTTGAAAAAACTAGATTCTCTAAATTTACTGATTATTGATTTTATGTTCATTTATAGAATTCAGAATTTGAAAAAAAAAAAAGAAAAAATAGAAGTTCCTTGAATATATACTTAATTTGATTTTTGTGTAAATTTTTTGTGAGAATTTCTGTGCATTTTTATTAATAAATAAAAAAAACACATTCTTTATTCTATATATGATATTTTATTTTTATTTCCTTACCATATCATTGACGAACCCATAAACAAAACACTCAAATCAAGAAGCCATGAAAAAAAGCACTTAGCACAACAATTTAACCAGA
The DNA here is from genome assembly GCA_023159025.1 of Thereuonema tuberculata. Lineage (NCBI taxonomy): Eukaryota > Metazoa > Arthropoda > Chilopoda > Scutigeromorpha > Scutigeridae > Thereuonema > Thereuonema tuberculata. Next base: position 53,825,858 of record JAFIDM010000001.1, on the reverse strand, counting down.
GGTATCACCTACATGAAGTCTTGAGAGTTGAAATAAATATACTTCTTGTTTTACCATATAAAATAAAAACGTAAATAATTTACTGGCCCTTGGGGATTGCCAACCCTTTCAATGGTAGTTGCCAAAATGTATATATATTAAATGATTAAAGAAACTGCAAATTTACTTTGAGAAGCACCACATTCTTTTCCTGCAGCATGCAGAACTCCAACACTCAGAGCATTGCAGAAGCCAGTGGTGAAGAGGGCACGGGTCTCCTTAGGGATCCTATATTTCATAAAACTTTTCGAAAGCGCCTCATTTTTTTCCAGCACCCTGAACATCAAAGTTGCACACTTAGACAGTCTAAGTAAAGTACGTAATTGGGCTTCTGCAGTGCTCTGGGTGTTGGAGTTCTGCAAACTGTAAATTTGTAAAAAACTGAAAGTTTTGATTAACACGACAATCTGAACTTCCGATGAGTATGACAATCTGTTTGTATATATTAAAGAAAACAAGTGTCAGTGTGAATATTTTGGCCAGTGCCAAATTAATTTATATTCTGTAAATTACCTAACAACCTTCGTCCATTTAGCTCTAGTTCTCAGTGGAGAGGAGGGGGAGGTAAATTGTTGAAATACAGGACAGAATTTCTAAAAATTGGTTTCCATATGTACTGACAAAAACCAAGCCAATTTACAATACCTCAAGATGGAAATCAATGAATTTATTTTTATTTTCAATTAAGCTTATTCAAAACTTGCTATTGAAAAGAAAAGAAAAGAAAAAAAAAGCCTTTTCTTTATTTAACTAAGGTAAATGTGTCCCATATTCCATATATTTTGGTGACTAGGATCCAAAATCTGATATGAGATTATAACTTAGATAAATGCATTAACATTAATAAATAAATAAATAAATAAATAAATAAATAAATAAATAAATAAGACAGTAAAATTTCTCTTCATAAATAAATTGAATGATATTAATGTTAAGTTTTACAATGTGAAACTGAGGTAAAGCTGAAACAATTAAAAAAGTATATTTTACCTGATTTTGGAGGGCATTTGTCATAATCATTTTTGTTAATGGAATGAGAGGAAGCTTCACAGATGCTCTTTTGTCGATTCCAAACACATTTTATTCCTGAGTGAGCTTCAACACAAGTAGTGTTAGTAATGTAACTATCACAATTACCTGAAAAATAATTCATTAAACTGGTAAGTTTTTCATGAAATTATTTAACTTCTCTCCTTACCTCAAGAAATAACAAAATCTTAGTATGCAAAAATTTCACTATAAATTAAAAAAAATATTATGCTTCACTATGAATTTTGATCATTAATATCATACAAAGTAGACCCTATTTGAAGAATTAAGGAGAAAATAAAAAATAATTAAGATAACTAAACCAATTTTACTTTTTACTATACAATAATTATTTTTTTATTAAAATTTGTTTTATTATTTTTCAATACTTCATTGGTTATATATAAAATATTTTTTTTTATATAATTTTGTACTAATAAAAATTCCAATATAAAAGGAGCTTCATCATTATTGTAGTTACAGTTGCAATTTTTCATCACAGACTATATAGTATGTGAGGCTATTCAACTGAATAATTCAAAATGATTTATTTCTCCAAATGCACTTGAAATGCTGTGTATTATCTTTATACCATAAAGTTGTTGTTGTTGTTGTTGTGTCCCCGGATCCAACCGGATCACTGGTCATAGACACTCTATGATGGGGATTTTTATTGCCTTATTGTCGTTGGGATATAATTATCCAGGAGAGACCCTAAGGTGACAATCGGACTTCTGCCTCCTATGAAGAGAAACAATGACAGAAGAAGAAAGAGGACAACACAGAAGAAAGGAAAGTGAAACACCCATGCCACTGCCGGGATTCGAACCCAGGAACTGGCGCATTGGACGCCACGGCTGGCCACCGCCGAGACCGCACGACCACGCCAGCACGGCATACCATAAAGTTTCTACTAGTATTAGCTGTTAAAATTTAAACATAATCCGAAAAATGGGTTCTTGCACAGAAAGCCACATATTTTTTTTTTTTATTTATTTTCACTAATAATTGAAGCCACAATTGGCAGTATGGAATGCTGTGCAAACAAAGGACTGATTCCGAAGTGGCCTTGTGATCTACGTGGTCTGCCACGAGTCAGCTATGTCAGAATCTGGGTTTGAATTCCGGTGCAGAAGGATGTTTTATTGAAACCTTTCTTCTTAAGTGTTTCGTCTGTTTCTGTGGGTGTAAAAGTTCGTTCGTCCCCTGTGGTGACCCTGGGTTACATTAAAGAACTAGCAATTCTGGCAGCCAGATAATAGTTTTGATCTCCTGGCTAATGAATGCCATACAATAAATAAATAAATAAATCACAGCATAAAGCTGTGATGTGAAACCCAAAAGAAAATTCAAGAAACTGTACTGATTCTTTCAGGATTTTATTTCTTAAGTTTCTACACTCAGATGTCAGTTGAAAGTTTCTCAGTGATTTTTATTTATTCATTTGAGCCAATTTAGCTGAAATGAGTAAAAAAATGATTTTTCAATTGATGATGAAAAGAAGATAAAAGCATTTCTTATATTGGAAACATCCATTATAATTTCAACGGATTCACTGATAGTGAATGGTATTTCATCGTAATTTCATTCACATTATTGGAAAAAAATGGGGAAAAAATGAAACAAAATATTCAACTGAAAATGTTACAGCTTTCAATTAAAACGGAGTTCAAATTAAATGATTGTTTGCAATAACTATTTGCTTTTATATTTACCAGGCGTGTAGCGTAATATATCACTCAACATTCTTCCATTAAAACCACCATATATGTACATAGAACTGAAAATATAAAAAGTGAATTTTCATTAGTTTAAAGAAATTCGCAATTATCAAAACTGAAATAAATAAACAAATAAATAAAATTTAAATTACTTACTCCTCATAAATAACTGCAGAATGACCAAAACGAGCAACATCAACATACAAATTTTTGGGTGGAGTTAATTCATACCAAATATCGCAAACTGAAATATAGAAATTTATTAAATATTAGAATGTCACATTCTGTTTCTCTAATACCTAAATGCTATTTAGACATTAAGTCACTTTACTTAATATTTTTGTGATACAATAATTCAATAATTAATTTGTAATAATAAAAATGTCTATTCCAAGCTTTATGTACATAAACAAGTCCTTGTCCTTCCAAAGACAACATCATTAGAAAATCTCTTCTGAAACTATTAAATTATTGAATCATATAGTTTTTTTAGACTTCTATTGATATTTTTAGTGCATACTTGATCATTAATGGTATGGAATCCAATGAAGTGTCTTAGGATTCTTCTCTCTATATTTCGAAGTGTTTGTCCTTATTAATTAACACATTTAAGAAAGAATAAAATTCTCCCTTCTGATTTAGGATTTTGTTTTAGGATATCCTGAATTTTTTTTTTTTTTTTTTTTTTTTTTCATTTTTTAAAGACACGGGTATTTTTTTGTTTTGTTATGAATGTTCAAGTTAATATACAAGATCAAATATTGTAGTGAGTTTTAAAGTTATTCTTATAGTTGTATCATAGTGTTATCGTTATTTTATCATTTGTATTCCTAGTTATTCCGTTTCTCTGTATTCTAATCTTTATTATTCAATTTCTCTGTAATTATCTGTTGATCTGTTTATTTTTGAATTTCAACGGTTGTGGCATCTTTTAATTCACTTTTATTTAAATCACAACGGTTTAAAAACCCGTTGTGATCACATGGCATTTAAAGCGCCCAATCATTTTGTAATCGCCACAACCAATCAAATCCTTTTGTACATAGTCTATAAATACCGATGTTAGCTGTAAATAAACGAAAAGGGTAAAAACAGAGTCGAACAGATGCAGATCCAACAAGTCTAAGCCTCCTTTATTTTTCTACGAACCAGACACCACGAAACACACCACATATTTTGCTGCCGAAACCCCACAATATCAGTAAATTAAAAAATAATATATAAATATTTTAACAAAACTCAACACATCAAAGACTTGCTAGTTATATATACAGTTTTGTTGAAAAGCTAATTCAATGATTTCTTCGCATAATACTAGAACATACAGCTGATTCTGATTTTGATAACGAAGAAACTACAAAGAAAAAGTTAACTGTGCAAGGTGGAATTTCAATATCACAGTTACTGAAAAATATTTTTCAAAATGGTTACATAAAACTTGGAGAGCAAATGACATTTAAAAATTAATTCCCAATTTAAAGAGTTTCACATCTTTCAGAGAAAAAAATTCAATGCATGCAACTTGAGAGATAAGTGATATGCAAGTAAATAACTGAATGTACACATGAACATTAACATATTCAAGTCTGCTAGTTTGTAAGACGAATCAGTATTCAAAATAATTATTACAAATAATATTACAGTTAAAAAATCATAAAAGAAAGAACAATTCATAATATATAATTACGTATATCATATGCCAGAAATTCAGTTGAGTAGCATTTTGCTCCTAAGTTTCTAGATGTATCATTGTGAGTATTCCCAGCAAAGACAAGCATCATTCCATTAATAATAGCTGCACTATGAAGATACCGCGGTGTGATACTTGGAGTCAATGTTGTCCTACAAACATTCATGTTATTGATTATTTTTAAGCTCAAAAGAAAAAAAAAAAAAAAGTTAAAAGACAAAATTTAAAATTTAAATTCAGATATTGTTCTTACCACTGATGCAAATGTGGATCATATGAATACGTAACACTAGACAGCATTTGAGAACTAACGGATAACGAATGGTATCCTCCATGGATGTAAATCTTTTTTGTGAGCGTATCATAAACGCTGGAATGGCCATAACCTCCTTTAACAACTGCTCCAGTGGTATTTATTAACTGCCACTCATTTTTGCCTGAGGAA
>JAFIDM010000001.1:53740728-53805907 GCA_023159025.1 Thereuonema tuberculata | reverse complement strand
ATTTATTTATTTATTTATTTATTTATTTATTTATTTATTTATTTATTCATTCATTCATTCAATTAAGCTAAATCTAAGAATTTTTACATTTCATTTAATAGTTTCACTGCACGCTTAAAAGGCATTAAAGGGATAATAACTGAATAGTTATAAATATATAATCAAAAGTACAAAGAAAAAAATAAATAAATAAGATGAGTACAATACTGATACAGTATTGCCTTAAAACTGGTAAGTTTCAGTCTCAAGACGTTTCAAAAAGATCTGCCCATTATCAATAAAACAGGTGTTGAGGCAAAAGGCAGTGACCCTAACAGGATTCAAAGTCATTGGCCTACCCAACTGATAGGGAAGGAGGAAGAAGGTACAGAAGATCTCCCTAATAGTAAAATTTAACCTTGGAGGCCACTCTGCATTTGGAAAGATGACATCTTGCCCTAAGTGATTTATATGAGTCTCTTTTTCCATAGTTGAAACCTAACAGTTGAAATTTCAGAACAAAGAAACCAAAGTCAATTAAAGATGAAATTTCACTTTTAGTCTTTTCATGGACTGAGATGAGATCCTGTTTGGAGCAATAAAGAGTTGTAAAAGGGAAAGTCCTTTTAAACTGAAAAGGAAATGAAATGCAGGCTTTCTTATAATTTAATAAGAAATTAATTAATCAAAGGCTGAAATGTAGAATGTGTGTTTAAATAATGCCAAATAAAATCACTTTAAATACAAGAAGTATATTAAATTCGTAAAAAAAAAATAAAATAAATAACTTTTTCTTTTTACAAACACAATTCAAATTTTCATTATTAAAATATCATTTTTTTATCCATCCATCCTCATCTAGAGCAGAAAAAAACAAAAATGATGGAATGTTTTTTATTGTCCAATAATAATTAAAAAATAGGAGGGGGGGGTGGAGGCAAGCATGGCACAAAAAAGTTTTCTATTACGTTTATTTGGATAATGAATTAATAATCCTGAAATTTAAAAAGGAATTTTTACCAAATTCATTTAAACTATAAGATTTAAGCTAAAAAAGATTTTTAAGTAATAATAATAAAAAAAAAAGTCAATAATTATATTTTAATAAATTGAACTTTTATCTATATAAAAATTCTGAAATAGGTTGATGAACGAAGTAAGCAGATGTCACATTCTCCTAATTATTCTTTTAAAAGTCGAAAAAAGACTGTTATATATTTCATTGTTTTTTATTTAAAAAAAAAAAACAGAATTAAAATCTAAAAGTCAATCGTAATAATTATTTTACATTAATAAAAATGAAATAAAATATAACAAATACATGATGAAAAATTAAAACAATACATTAATTAGAAACATTTTTTTTTAAATTGGTGTAATTTTTAATTTCTTAGGGAAAATTTTAATTATGTACTAAACATCCGTATAAACAAGATTCAATCAGGAATTCCAGAAATCTCTGCTGTTTCATAAATGTTGAATTTGGGCAGATAATAATGGCAGAACTGGTCTATTATTTTAAAAATGTTGATACCTATGGTATCCTTCAAAATTAAGCCCTCGCCAAAATATTCTGAAATATTCTTGCACTCAAAACTGTTCACTGTACTTCAGAAAGTTTCTCATCAAAAATTCCTAAGCATCTAAGGTTAGCTGCTGGTACTTCGTGGTTTTCTCCTTCATCAGGTTTAAAATATCCATTCCAAAATTGTGGACTTCAACTCTCCCAATTAAAAGAGCAATAACTCCACTGAATTTCTGAATAAGAAGAGTCATTTCTTCTCAATGTTGTAATAATATACAAATATTGGATTGTAATTTAAAATCCTGTATTTTAAGATGTACCAGGCAAGTCAGCACCATATGAAGAAGTTTACTGCTGCAAAAACACTTGAATAATATAATGCAGAATGGATGCTGATAAAAAAAGAGATTTAATGCTATGATCTACAATACTGAATTGGAAACAGGTGGGAGTGTAATATAACATAAATAAAACATTCCAGTCAGGATGTTATAAAAACAGATTGTAAGTGATATGAAGTGTGATGAAGTTGGTTGGACCCATCCAGAAAACCCATCAATACTTCAACATCAATTTGAGGCTGGAAGATGAACAAATGGTTTAATTATGAAAAAGACCTTTTAAATGAAATAGGATTCAAGGGAGGCTACCCTGTAATTTTTCTAATTGCTCTCCCTTCAGTAGGCTACTTTTATAACAACTTTATGACATGATCATTATTGTAAATCCATTTAAACAATTTCACAGAGTAATTATGTTGAGTCTTCAAATATTGCGAACCCTGGTTGATAATTACCAATAAGCTGGAGTCACCTGCACCAAGGGTGCTTTTATGTTTCATGTAATTACATATTCTGAGTTAAAAGCCTCTCAGACTTTCATTTTGGAAATGTGAAGGGTAAATTTACATTCATTAATAGAAGCTGATTATGCAATGAATCCATTTGCAGATTATAAAATGACTTCATATCAGTCTAACTATAGATTTTTGTTTGTTTATTTGTTTCTTTTTTACAGTCCATTAGCAAATGATCAATTTCTTTTCTATGAGATTACTGCTTTAAGATCTAAGCAATAATAACTTCAAAAAAGAAAATGAAAGCAAGAAACCATTCAAAATGTTAAATTTTGAGGAAAATTATTCAACATTTTTTTTTTTTTCGTAAAGGCATTCCATTGGAGAATATGAGTAATTCAACCTTATAGAATGCATACATGAAACTGATCTATGTTTGATATATTGTGTTCTGAATTTTGACACTCCGTTCTCTTCCTTAAAAGTTAGTTCCAATTGATTAGCTATTTATTTCTCCAAACTAAATAAATAGAGATATATAGTTAAAACAGATTTAAAATTCGTTCTAACTATTTACAATAACACCACATAAACTTTCCTAATTCATCAACCGAAAGCTTTCTTAGAAAAATCTGAGAGAAACTAGTATTCATTTATCGTATTCACTGAAAATGAGGAAACAAAATAACTGTACTGAAACTAGTTTATTCCTTTTGCAATATTGTCATTGAAAGTAAAAATATTACATCAACTGCATTTGTTTAAGACGGACCCTAGGATACACCCAGCCCTCTATCAAATGCATACTGGGTTGGGCTTTTTTTACTCGGGGATTAAAGGCGGATAGGCATTGGGGTGCGAACTGTAAGAGCCCAGATTCTATTACAGGCAATGGTCAGGGATTTTTCCAAGGTTGTTTCTCCTCCAGATGCACCCTAGGGTACACCCAGCCCTCTGTCAAATGGGTACTGGTTTTCTAACTTGGGGATTTTTCATGGTCGTTTCTCCTTCAGATGGACCATACCCAGCGCTCTGTCAAATGAATACTGGGTATTCTTATTTGGAGATTAAAAGCAGGTATCCGACCTCAACTAGTCCCGTTGGGTCGAGAATCATTAGCAGCCTGTACCTCCCGTGCTCCCAAGACCTTCAGTGAACACCTTTACCTTTTACTAAATTAAATAGAAAATTAAGTAGATATGCAATACATTATTCCTAACAAAGGTGGTTACTGTTATCCCTAATCACAATGGACAGTCTTTCAAAAAATATTTTAATTCAAAGTCATTGTATTTCCATCAGGCCGATTAAAATTAACTATATAAGCACTGTGTAGATGGGGTCCTAAGGTTTTTCCCACTGCTACTGACTGTTTCACTGTTTATAACTACAATGTCTAATTGCGAACATTAGAACTGTCTGAAGTCACTGCAACATGTATTACTAGCCATAGAAGTTACTTTATCATGCAAACAGTCTATTTGGTTCTTGCAAGACTGGAGTTAACATTACCAATTTACAAAACTTCATCACCAATTTGCGTTGTATGTTTTATAGCTTACTACTGATAGCCTCTTATATGGCAAAGTTAAAATAGTAAAAAAAATTTGGAACTCTTTCAAGTAAAGCAATCTTCATAAATCAAAATTTGTATTTTTGTACAAAACAAAAACATTTTGTTTTGTATTTTAACCCTTATCTTGTCGTGTATATTATATATTTTTTTTTTTTAATATTTTTATGTTTTTAATGTTAAGAAATGAAACTTTATCAAGAATGCTTAGTGCCTCTTTCACCATATTGTCAGTCTCCCTTTATAGCCAAAGGTGCCTTTTTAAAGTATTTTAATACTTTAATACTTGATAGAATATCTCCAAAAATTCATAAATCACCACCACTGCTACATTCTTCTTTTATCATCCCTAGATTAGAAATTTAAAAAAAAAAAAATAGCTTTCACTGGAGCATCTATGATAAGATTATAAAGCTTGCCTTCATTATTGATTAAATTCACCATATGTTTATTCCTTACGTTTTACTAACCATGAGACTATCAAATATTCCCTGATCAATTATAATCATCTCTGGAGCCACTTGATTTCATTAGAAATCATCATTGGTTTACAATGATTCAAATATGGCTACAGATTGAGATTATTTTATTTATATATTTATTTATTTTTTGAGATGTTCAAAAACCTTTATTCCTAAGCCTGAGAAGTTCTTTCAAGCTTAAAGAGATTTTCAGTGACTCTATTTACAATCTTGTTCCAGAAATAGCACAATTTAATGTCTTGTAAAGGGATGATTTTATTATATTCTTTTTTTACCCCTCCTCTTTCGAATAGCTATGAGATCACTAAATCCCTCTCTCTAACTCCCTGTGATCTGGAGAGGGTTTGCTTTCAAAATCTCGTCTCTATTCACTTATCCAGGGAGGGTAATTACTTCAAATTATTTCTTATTGTAACTGTACAAAGCATTGGCTTTATTGTAAGTGATCATTTAGAAAACAGGAAATAACTAATCTCATCTCATATATATAAAATCTACTCTTCCCCTTCCATTTTAGATTTACAATGAGGATAGTAAATGAACTTTTATTTTATAGAATTGAATAAATATCAAATTTTGTTTAGTGCCAAGCTGAGTCAAAATACTTTTGAAACCAGGATTCACTTAACAACGAAGCCAAAAGCTTTGCATGTCTAATATATTTTTGCTTTGTTCACTGTCAGGAAAATAGTAATCAAGTCCCAAAATGACTACAATATTTCCCCAAATAATGCATTTAAATAAACTAAAACTGATTAAAAAAACTTCATCCAATTTTAGAATTCAGTTTTCTTAATGGTTTCTCCAGTGGCATTTCAAGAAAGAACATTACAAAAAAAATTCACAAAACAGAGGAAAAACACAAAAACTATCCAATTCTTGATCAGCTGTTGGTTATAGAAGAATTTAAGTGGTTATATTAATAATATCAAATAAATATGCTCAAACTGAAATTTAAAAGAAATGGTTTGTTTCTAATATCAGTTTAACTGATTAGTTTTTATAAGATTATAGGTTTTATTACATTATTGAATTTTATCATTACTCAAAAAATTGAATATAATTTTATTAAAAAAGTGGCATACAAAATGAAAGATTTTTAATTGATAAAATTAATTTTATAACCTCCTTCCCGAAGGATAGGTTCTCACTGCATTGGTTTACCTCAAGTCAAAGGGTTTCTTACTGTTGATTATTACTAAGCTTCAAAGTTTCAAATTAAAGAAGGGCACAAGATGAAATCGTTGTGCCACCATGTTTATTTTCTCCTAATTCTTTTGAAACTAACCTAACTTTTGGTAAGAAGCTTCAACAATAAAAATTAATTCAATTCAGTCAGCTTAATTTATCGAACTTCACAATCTCTGACTATGAATCTTACAGTGTTGTTGATAAATGGGAGCCACAACACATCAGTTGATTTGGTAAAAAGCTCACTTATAAAAAAATAACATCTGAAGAGACTAAAAAAAAAGGCAATTTCACTTTTATTTCAACTATATTTCTAAATGTCAAAATTTTGAGGAAAAGAAGGCAGTAATTTGAGACTGCAAGAGAAAAGGGCTCTAATTTTGATCAAGTGACCTGTATATACTGAGATCTCGATGTTTGCTGATGACTACTCGTAGCTGACGATCACGAAAGAGCATCAAACAGCAGTTCTAGGCTGTCACTTAGTAAACACTTAGTCTCATCCACTGATGGTAGTTTTATTTATTTTTGTGTGTGTATTTATTCATTTATTTACTCAATGGCACATTTACAGTTTCTTCTTATCAAAAATGGTATCCAGGAATTTGAAGATAAAGAGTAGGGGAATGGGGAATTAAAACAATTTTAGATATTTTTCATTCTAAAGGAGTAATAATTACACATAAATCATGCTTATTTAACATCAGATATTATGAAAAACCTATTCACTATGAAGATCAATTAACCCATATAACTGTGGTGAATTTAAAATTACAAAATATATAGAATGACAATAATAAAAACAACAATGATTAAGGACGAATAACTACAAGATTTATGGGACAAAAAACATTACGTGTACGATAGAAACTGATAATTGGACTTTTCAATAACCAATTTAATAAAGATGTTGAACTTTGATTTATTTTAATGGCTTTTGTTAACTTAAATTAGATACTTTCTTTTCTAAGAAGTTAAATTTCTTCTCATCTGCCAATATAGGTTGGATTGTCCAATAAATCATGATCCATTGATTTCTCTTTGTCTTTCAGATGTAACAATTGTCTGGTCATTCTACCAATATTATATTTAATTTGACATATGAATCTCTTGTTTTACTTTTATTTGAAAAACTTGCTGAATGGCAATTATCCTTAAGTTTCATTCTCCTAAACAGTATCTCAAACTAGCAAGCAATAAAAAGAAGAAGAAGAAGAAAAAAACTGCTGTGAAGAAATAAACCAAAATGATAACTACGGAAGGCACAAGGAACCAAAAAGATTTTGCAATTCGAGCTGTCACCGGGGAGAGTCTAGGACGGCTGTTTCGTCCTCTTTGGAACTCATCAGCCAGACAAACTCCACCGATGACAGGCTCAGAAGGTGCGAACATGTAAGAATCCCACTCTCGCTCTTGGAAGCGGGACCCTACAAAAGCAAAACACAATCAGAAATACACTAAAAAAAAAAAAAAGCTAAAATAATCCCATAAACAGGCCATGCAGGAGCGCGGGAGGTAAGGCTCCCAGCGTTTCGTAACCAACAGGACTAGATTGGGTCGGGTGGTCAGCCCGACGCCCGCCCGCCTTTAACTCCCGGGAAAGAAACCCGGTACCCATTCTACAGAGGGCTGGGTAGACCCTAGGACCCATTTGGAATAGAATGAAGAGTGGAAAAATTCCCGGCATCTGCTGAGGCCGGGAATCGAACCCGTCACCTCCAACCTACAGCCAAGCGCCCTTACCCATCTGGCTATCGGGCCCACAACAAAAATACAAATTAATAGAAAAAATATCAATGCAAACAAAACTAAAAATTCACATATGTAAGTTTAACATTTTTTATAATCTATTGAAATATAGAAGCACTTCTTTTAATATTCTTATATATAACAGTCAAGAGAGTGTTATAAAAAAGCCTATGTAATTTTAACATCTATAAAAAATTTCAGACATGCATGTTTAAAAATGAATCCTTTTTAATTGTATAGAATATTTTGTTAATAAATTATTGAAAAAAAAAAAAAAAGAACTTATTCTTCAAAAATATAGTATTATCATTCTTTTATTTCAGTATTATAAAATTAAAAAGCTACTGATTCTTGATGCTTCTCTAATCAATCTGTGAGAATGGCAAGTAAAAACAGAAAGAAAAAATGTACTGACACAAAGAACAAAACTAAAAATTGATTTTCCATTATTCCTGTGAACTTAACATCACTGTAAATGTCAGGTAATGTCATTCCTACGATATTTAGTTTGAATCCAAACAAATAAGGAAAAATTAAACTCATCTCTGAAATAATAACATTTACAGGCAAACGTTGAAACTGAAATTATTTTCTTGATTTCATTTATTTTTGTTTTCCTAACCTAAAACAGGATATCAGATTACATTATAATACTAATAATCTTTTAATCTTTAAGCTATTAATTCAAAACCCTTTTGATCCAGTTAATAAGAAGCAAATTCATTTTTTTCCTCCTTTCTGTTTTGTTGATAAGATTTTGAAAATGTCAACAAGATAAGCTAAGGCTGATTGCAAAATTTCCTCAATTTGACAATGCCAGTCTGTTAGAGTCCATTATGAAAATCTTTCACAACAATAACCTTCCAAAAGAACAGCCGGAAAAGTCTTTCAGTACGCCCTGTTACTTCAAGTAGAATAGCTGTAGTTAAAGGAAAAATGAAGGTATTTTGAAAGCCTACAGTTGTTCGAAAATTACAGAGGTCTTCATTGAAGCACAGGAATTGATGTTTGATGAATTTTTATCTTGCAGCTTAAATTGCATTTTTAAATTATTTTACTAAAGAATATGGGATCATAAAATCAAAGTGTGAGATCTCCCTTCACAAATAATTAAGGAATCAGTGATATGATCTTCTTGAAGCTTGCCTTGTATATTTATGGAAAAAACACAGTCTTAAATTCTTATACTTGATTTTTTTTTTCCTTTTTATGGAACTCTGTTGAAAAATCTAATGAAAATTACAAAAAATTCCAAGGAAAGGCATAAAATATGAAGCAATGAATTTCTATGAGATATTATTGTACCTGAATTGTTACAATTAATAATAACTAGAGTCATGCAACTGGAATATATTATGTGAAGATATTGTATTTGGCAAGTATTTCAATTTACAAATACAAAGAGATGTAACACTTTTATTGAAACCATTCACACATTTAAAAAAAAGTCAAGCATCTCACTATAGGTATTTGTCGCCCTTTGGATTGCAGGAAGTAAATCATTTCCTGACTAATCGGACAAAGTTGAGGTCAGGTGATCAGCCCAATACCTTCCTACCTTTAACCTGGTACCCATTCTTCAGACAGCTGGGATATGCCTCTAGGACCCGTCTGGAGGACAATTCGACCTCTGCCAGGGTTGGGGATTGAAGCCAGCTCCTCCAGGCTGCAGATAAGCACATTACCACTTGGTACTGGGCCCACATTCATTTGGATTCTTTTATAACCTGCAACCCATTCAGTTTGCTAAAATTCTATGAAACAGCCTTTATTTGTTGTAAAGTATTCACGTTGTCTGTGAACTGTTGCAGCTAAACTTGACACATCAATTAAGAAGGGAGAGTTGAACATTTTATTTCAAGGACTGCTAACTTAGTACATATTAATCTTAATTTTGTTTTTGCTATTGTACATATCCTTCTATCATTCACAGCCCAGTCACCTTCCATAAACATGCTGTTGAAATTATGAGACATTGAATCACGATTACGCATTCCTGATCTTATAAATAGTATTAAAAAAATTAAAATAACTATTAGATTTTTTTTTCCCCCTTTAACTGATGAAGTGTTATTTTTTTCAAAATTTTCTTGCCATTCATGCCACATTTTGCCAAGATCCCATTATTAACAATGGTGCTAAAAAAAAAAAAATAATAATAATAAAGAATTCCAGATGCATTTCACCCCAATTTTCACTTTTAATGACATATTACTAAAAAGCCTGAATGCTTAACAGTCAACACCGGCAACTGATCTAGATTTATCAATCTCCATTTTTTATTTATCTCTTATCAATTTAAGGTTACATTCCATAAACTTTCACTTTTGATAACTGCCTGGGAGTTGCTTCAAGCTTTTAGCTCGGTATTCCAAGAAATACCTAGAGCTGTAAAGTAGAAAACAAAGACAAACGTTGCTTTTAGTATGTTCCTCCTACACCAAACAAGTAACATAATGAAAATTACTTACAAGGCAGAAGTTATATATACTAAACTGTAAAAAAATAAAAATAAAGAGATCCTTTCCATTTCTCAAGTATCTAAGGAACCAATTTAAAACATAATATCTTATTATTTTGCTCACAAATTCCATTGTAAATTTGTATCTAGGAGATCCAATGCACTGTTCAGATGTAGTCTACCAACTTGCCTTATAAGTGAGGACTAGATTCTATTCCTAGAATTGGCTTAGACATTTCTCTTTTTTATTTCTGTGTGTTTGTTTGTTTCTATGGATGTAGTGCTGACTGTTTCCTATGGAGTGAAGGCATAATTTACAAAGGACCCAAGCACTTGAAAAAAGAAAAAAAAAAGACCTGCGTACGAAAAGGTCAAACAATTCTGGATCAGACAAGATCTTTTACATCCACTCCTTAAGAATGTGGGTTTTGTCTCCAGTTTCAGGAAAGTATCGTTCAACTACGCGGCGTGTTTTTTAAGTTCCGCTTTGAAATTAAAAACACACAAGTATACTTTTTTTTATCAATTTTCTTTTTACATGAAAGCCTGTACTTTAATCTACTTTTCAACATAATTTCCACCAATATTAAGGCACTTGTCATACTGTACAACCAGATTTTGAATTTCATCTTCGTACAAATCTGCCACCTGATTTGAACTGTTTGCTTGAACTTCGCTTTCTTGGGTGATGTTGAATGCCGCCATTCCATGGATTATTGTTTCGAGTCCGACGAAACTTGAGCCACTCATGTTTCGTCGCCTGTGACAAGTTGGCTTAAAAAAATCATCACCAAAATCTCTGTATTGCTCGAGGAAAGTCAGCGCACTGGCTAAACGTTTGGTTTTGTGCATCTCAGTGAACATTTTTGGTGTGAGCACAACTGACGATAATTTAACGGTCCTGTCACAATTCCATAAAGAACGCTTCTTGAAACTTGAGGAAACAAGAAACGAGATAAAGATGAAATCGTAAAGCGTCTGTTCTCTTGAACTTTTCCATCAATCAGGCAGCAGATTTCTATGAGGATGGAATTCAAAAGCTGGTTGTACGGTAATACAAGTACCTTACTATTGGTGGAAATTGTGTTGAAAAGTAGATTAAAGTACAGGCTTTCATGTAAAAATACAATTAAAAAAAAAAGCCACTTGTGTGTTTTTAATTTCAAAACGGTACTTACTTAAAAAAACATGGCTCATATTACTGCTGCTTCAATCTGAAGGAGAGATGGGCCATGATAGCTGGATATTTAAGTAATATAATCTTTTTTATAAGGGATTTTTCCCACTCTGGGTGAAGCTGATTCGATGTTTTGGTTCGGTTCCTTAAGCCTTCATCAGGAGACGTTTGAATTAAAATGAACTATTGCATTGTGCTGTTTTATCAATGTCTCAGAGAAGAAGACCACAAAATTATCTTCTCCAAAAACATTGATAAAACAACGATGTATTAGTTCAAGTAATTCTCAAACATCTCCTGATGAAGACTCAAGGAACAGAGCCGAAATATTGAAACAACTTCACCCAGAGTGGGAGAAATCCCTCATAATAAGATTACATTACTACTTAAATAACAAATAATTACTTCTGCATTGAAAAAGTTGTTCAATTTTCACTGGAAGCTAAGTAAGTTTCAGGAGACTGACTTCTATACAAACATCGAACTGATGAAGTAATTTGAAAAAATAATGGGAAAAAAGTTAAGATATAAAAGCGAAGTACAAATTCTTCTTAGCTTGTTCATAAAACTTTAAACTAAACAATCAGAAACATTGCTGAAGTTTAAGTGAATGGAATTTAAAAGATTCAAAATATTCACTTATTTCTGCTAAAGAACTTAAATTCACATTATAGATCATCAACAGATCTATCAGATGTAGAATGTTACAAAAATAAATAAGTATTAACTATTTATTATCCTTTAATGAAATTATTAATTATATATTATCAATTACAACTGCAATTTGTGCTTACTAGGGGATTACTGCCAATAAAATATATCTGGGCAACATCATCATACAAATTAAACAAAAAATCTTAAAAAACACATGTACTAAATGAGAATTCTTCATTTGGTGGTTTGTGGGGGAAAAAATCCTAAAAGACATTTTTTTTTTTGACTGGATAGTATGACCCCAGTAGTTGTTTTATTTTTGGTTGGATGGTTCACAAGTTCAAAAAAAAAGTAAGGATAGAATGTATAGAAAGGTTGGGAACTGCTGCATTCAACTGCACTTTAAAACACTGAATATAATTCAGAAATAATTTGTTCATTTGTAAGTTTCAGTTATGCCCAATTCAAGTCTCAACTAACATTATTGTCCTGAAAAGAAAACTTTCTTTTATTTTTTTTCTCTCCAAAAGTTTACAAGAATACAGAATGTAAATCAGTTAAATGATTCTGCATAGAATTTGACTTACAAAATAAAAGAGTACAGACAGGAAACTTCTAGTAGCAAATAAATGGAAATTTCTACATCTGCATCATACGCTTCAAAAAGATTAGAATAAAAAATACTTCATGACTGTAGATATAAAAAAAAGTAAGTGTGTTGATCTATCAATCTTAAGATACTTCAGAAATAACGTAAGCTAAATTTACCACTAAATTTTAATGGTAAATTTTGAGATCAAATGGAAGATTGCTTTTGCTTTATATAAAAAGCTCCTTTGATAAGAAACTCGGAAACAAATATTGCTCTTAAAAGCAGCATCACACCACAATAGCTTCTTATTTCAGATAGCAGAAACCTTAATGGTATTTGGTTGTTACTCAATTGTCTGTTGTAATTTAAGGAGTTAGGACTGAAACTACCATCATATATTGCCATAAAATG
This sequence comes from Thereuonema tuberculata, assembly GCA_023159025.1. Taxonomy (NCBI): domain Eukaryota; kingdom Metazoa; phylum Arthropoda; class Chilopoda; order Scutigeromorpha; family Scutigeridae; genus Thereuonema; species Thereuonema tuberculata. Next base: position 53,793,317 of record JAFIDM010000001.1, on the reverse strand, counting down.
AGAAATACATCAACTATTAATAATCCTAGGAAATTGCAAATTTAACTATAACTTATGCGTTTAACCAACAATTCTGCCCAGAGATTTTGAAGTCAAGATAAAATATATTTACAGTTTGTTTTTTAATATATAAGCAATTACTATATTATTATTACAATTATGAGAATTGCATTTCTTTTAATTTTTAGAAACAACTGCACTAACTTCTCAATAAATACTAAACGATTCAAACATCCACATCAAACCTAATTCTACAATTACTTCATGAACTGAACATACACAACAAGATGGTGAATTACGATGATGAATTACGATATATCAATGATCATACATGAAAATATCTATCTCCAAGTAGCACTAAACAAATATAAAATTACTATTTTTAGTTTATAAGCAAAACATTATGTTTATCTTGATTACAAATTAGGGTTGACATACTATAAATTAAAATGCACATCTAATTAAAAAAAAAAAAAAAAACTGAAATAATTTAAGCTTTCTTCCCTTAAAAATCTTGTGCTTTCTTTTGTTTTAAATTACAATATCTGCTAAATAAAAAATAGAAATTTATTCATTTTTCTGAAAAAATAATTAAATCCTATTTAAGCTCCTGCAGACTTTAGTAGTAATATTTCTATTGGGATTAAAATCCTTTCTTTAGACACTGATAGAATCCATCATTTTGGTTCTAATGCTTTTCTATGAGAATTTTTGTGACTTAAATAAACATCAATTGGCAAGACCAAGTGTTAACTACGTGACATCCTAGAACAGCTGTTTCACGCTCTTTGGCAATCATCAGCTAGGAGCAGTCACTAGTAAACAGAGAGGTCTTGGTACTGAGACTTTTGAGGCTATTGTGAATAATCATCAGAATTGCAGTGGTGCGATTCAAATGCAAAAAAGCAACAGTAAAAACTCACTAATAAAATATTAGTGACTTTTTTTGCTTTTGAGTCACCACTGCGATTCCGATGATTTTTGTGACTTTCTTGCACTAATTTTTTAAAAGGACTTACATATAAAAAAATTTAAATTATAAAAATTAGGTCATCTATTATCCATAAATGGGCACACTAAGCTTCAAGAAGATTCATCCAGCAGCTAAAAGTTATAATTTGGGGGGGGGGGGAGAGAACACACACACACTGACTGATGTTTTAAAATTAAGTGATTTTACATGATCCTTTAAAGGCATTTTTTTATTCTCTGAAAAGAAACATTTTCTGATGTTTCGTTAACACTGAACACTAAGGTTCCAAATCCTATTTCCCTGAAATTATAACTCAAGGCAGAGAGAATACTTGAATGCCGATAAATTTTGGGATCCATAAGATACTGGCAACCAATTATACATAATTCCACAGATTTTCCAAGCTGTTTACATGCTTAAATTTTCCTGACTCGGAGGACGATTAAAAAAAAACAGACAAACAAAAAACAAACAAAAACGTATTTTGTGATCATAAATTAATACGAATCAAATCAGGATGGATTTAATGGATGGAAATAATTGCTTTCTATTTTCTTAAAAGCCGCAGTGATAAGTTCATTATAATTTACCATCAAGTGTAAAAAAAAATTATGCACGAGTATTATTGTAATAATAATAAAAAAAAAAAAAGCCAGATTCTACACCCTTCTAAGATTGCAATAAACTATGAATTCCAAGTCAGTTTCAATGATTTGGACTTACTTCTAAAGAAGCTTTCGGGGAAGAAAAAAAAAAACATACCATCGCCACCTCTAGATTGGCTTGTAGCCAACCTTCCAATATTACTTTATCCTCCACGAGCCTGTCCTGACTTATTAATAAAAGATGAGGGATTTTTTTTTTTTTTTTTTATGAAATTAAATTTCAGTAACATGATTTCATTTTTAATTGTTCCAGAAAAAAACAAAAAGAAAAAGCTTAACACATGTAATGAGAAAAGTATGAATGATTGAACTACGTAATTTACTTCATTCATTTGCGAAGCTTCTCTTGAGTGTTGTACAGGAAAACCTCTTTTTTGTTAGAGAAAGACTATCAAATCAAAATAACCTATGCATTTTCTAGCTATTGACGTATATATAGTTGAATCACTGTCGTTAATAATCTCAGAAGGCAAATGTCGTATGATTTAAAATAAAATGTAATGCTTATAACTAAGTAGTTTAGTGAAAAAATGGTTTATGCTTTCAGTTACATTTTAAAAATTCTCAATTTGACAAAATTAAGCTACTTTGAACATTGATGATATAGCATTGAGTAATATTACTGTAAAGAAATTACTGCTCTCCTAAGCAAGCAAGAATGAAAACTTCAAACTGCTAAATAAAACCTATCATAAAAATTCACAATTCTCATAGCATGCAAATTTCTAATTTCTATGCAAACATATTTACTACCATGTGATTATTTTGGATGCATTATGTTTTACTATTCCTCCTGTATTGGCAAATCATCATGGTTTAATTGCTGCAGCAGTTGCTTAATTGTTCCATAAACTGCAGAAGGTAGCTTCGACACTACGTAAGCAATTTCTGGAGATAAGGAATGGCAAACTTTGGTTCCTAAGTATTAATCCCACACAGACATTTCTAACAAAACGAATGATGATGTCGCATTCCCTGTTTCTCAATTTTACTACATACAAAGGCAAAACTATTTCTGGCCACACACTGTTATGATTACTTAATATAACTATGTTTAATGGGCCCAAGAAATTTTCCCCATCATTAATAAGCATGACCAAAACTGAAGCCATTGGTACTTGGAGCATAAACAATAGGCAGAATGTCATGTTTTCTGATCTGATGAGTAAAGATTAGCCTAAATCTAGATTTATATATTGTTCAATTGTTAAGAGAATGTGGATATACCCTTCGTATCACAGTAAGCTATAGACATGCTTTTGATCAAATCACAAATAACCATATTCCTCTTTGAACGTCCAATGGAGAGACTACAGCAAAAAGATTTGGAATGGGGGAGGTTAAGATGGTCCTTGCAGTTTTAATCCCCCCGAAAATGTTGCGGTTTTATTTCCCGGATGGAGGAGTTTATAAACAAAACAACAGCTTTCCAAATATAAAAAAGTAAAGTTTTCTTTCTTTTTTTTTGGATGCAATGGTAAAGGGTTTACAACCTCACTGATCAACCCCCCACACCCTCTTCAGCATGTCAATGAGAAGTGCAGCTGGCACAGATATAAAAGTACTTAAAAATTAACAATATTGAGGCATGCTTAGAAGTGACAGATATTACTCAATAGCTAGTACATCTAAAACAAAAGTTCTATTGAGCATGTTCGATATGTTTTATGGCAATGCTGTACAAACCCATCAATCACCTCTCTCAGTTTCATGAGTTAAAAGTCATCTTCCAAGCCATTGTGACTTAGAACTTGTAGAAGAATGGAGTTACCAACATGTAATAGGACAATGCCAGATCCTTTCAACTGTTAACGAGTGGAAGTGATCCATAACTATGACTTCCTTGGACAGCTAAAGTCAACACCACTGGTAGAAATATTCTTAATTTTATGAAGATTATCAGTTGTGATCTAAGAATTTTCATTTTTTACATGTGTACTACTTCTATTCAATGCACTGACGGATTCGCTGTACTGTCAAATAAACAATATTATTAATGGTATTTTAATTTCACCAGGTAATGTATTAGTATCATTGATCATTTTCAACTCTAATCTAAAAAACAGAATTAGTCTTTTGGAAAAGTCATAGAAAAACCCCCCGAAGGAATCATTTCGCTTTCTGCTGTTTGTATGAGAATAATTAAAATGTTGTCCATTCCACAACAGTATCTTTAGGAGTTCTAACGAAATATGTTTTCGTCAAAAGAAAATGAGGTTTCTTTTGAGACAGTCCAGGTTTTTAAGTCTCTATAGTTTGTAATAAAATCAATGTTTGAAATAGTAAACAACAAAACCAAATTTAGAGACAACTTTAATAAAACTGTTTAAACTTCAAACCATGTTTTCAATGAGTCACATTTGTCAAACGTGATAAAAACAACGACATCTTTTTTTATTATTAAGTAACATTGCTATTATTTATATATACATTTTTTTTTTTTAAATGTTGGCAGTTATTTTAAATTTTAAGGAAGGACCTATGTATACATCCATTCACATTACAAAGATATTTAAAATGTTGTCTTACAAAATAACCGAAGGAAATGAATGATAATTATAAAAAGACTGCTGAATAGAACAAAAAAATTTCGAAATCAATATTCATAAAACCTTGTCAACTACAAAAGTTATTTGCAAATGTTAGGATTAGCACACTAAGAATTCACATCATCACTCTCAATGTAATTAGTAGATTTTTCTTGATATAAATTCAAATATGCATTCACTTCATGTTGAGCGTTAATGTCTAATTTCATAATCTCGTAACATTTCTTCACTTGGCTTCTGAATTTCTATTGGGAAAGATTTTATTTTTGTAAAATGAATTCTGTAATAACAAAAAGAATTGTATTTTGGAAAGGAAATTTTGCAAGTCTGACTCTGTGGTGTACCAAAGTCGAAACTAATTACATCTATAAACTTGATCTCAAAAACTAGATCAGTTCAATAATTAATTGATTGCAGAAGTAAATAAAAAGAATAAAAAGCCAATAACAAGTAACGGTGTTCAACTGAACTAAGAAATGAAACAAATGTTTCTTAACACTACACTGATTTGCCCAAAAATAAAACTTCAACTAGATGTTGGGCAGTTCTTGAAGTCTGTTTTCTTTAAGATAGCAAAGAAGTCAATGGTCATTAGAATATGAAAACCAAATACTGCTGAATGTTTGTGAAAACTTTCTGAAATCAGATTTTAAAAAATCCGATTGCTGTATAAACTCTTGTTACTTCTGCGGTGAAATTCTATATTTTTAAGAAGTTTTCTTCGCTTATTCAAGGAAGAGTTCTAACTCTAATTTTTAATATTCATATCAAATTATTAAATTTAAAGGCCTTCAATTAAAACTGACGTAAGAAATTCTTTGATCTTCTATTTATAAAAATCTCATCAAATATTTGAAGACTATTTGGTATCTAATAGGTTCATTATTTCTCTTGGAAGGTTTCAAATTGTGTCATTTGTTAACCTTCGGCTAAGGAATTTTAAACTATTAAGAACGATTTCAGGACATTAAAAATTATATTCCCTGTTTTTCTTCTTCTTTCTCATAATATAACTTGAGGCTCTGTGTGCCCTATTAAAATTTACGCTGACCTAAACTGGCCTTGAATCATCTGTTTACACAACATTATATAAGCCTAAATTTAAAATCGCTGTTGGTCCGCATTATTTTTAAGTTTTAAGTAGCTATTCCTTTATTTCTTTCCTGAAATCAAGATTGAATTAAGAGATTGTTAAGGATCTCCTTCGATCAAGTCCAATAATTCCTAAACCCTCAACTGACAAGAGTAAACAACTGCGATCCAACTATTAATACTTTAAATCGTACAAGTCACACTTCGTTTTATGATATTTTTCAAAGGCTCTGCTGAAGAAATTTGTGGGCGATTCTGATAGTTTTTTTGAATCTTAAGTGATTTATGGATTTCAATGTTTTTTTCTCCGTCTTAAACAGAACAAGATATTGATTGACAGTGCAATGATGACTAACCAAACTAATCGTCATCATTCTAAAGCCAAAACGAAAAAGCGGTTCTCTTTGATGGTACAATGCACAGAAGGACTTCTGAGTGAAATATACTAAGGGGAAATAAAATTAATACTTAAAATCTCATGATGAATGTCTTACCTTAAGCGACCTCCACAGAATTCACAGTTTGTTCCTTGCCACCCTTTATCACAGACACAGGCACCGTTTTTACACACTCCGTGCACACACTGGACATTATTGCAATCATTTTTTGATTCTCCTAAGACAGCTACAAATAATAATGACAATAAAGCTGGATAAACATAGTTGGATAAATCGTTTTTCCGTCTATATTTTGTCTTGAATAAAAATAATAACATCATTAATCCAGTGGCCATCTTTGACACCCTTAGCATCTTATCGTTTTGCTTCGGTTCGTATATCACAGATTTCTTATTTTTAGAAGCGAATAAATTATATCCAAATCAAAATCCTCGTTAATTTTTTAAATATATTTATGAGTTTAATGATGAGTGTTCTCTCTTCAATAGTTACGAAACTAAATACCAAATAAGGTTTCTTGGCTTCATGTGTATGTACAAAGACCACTGATCTCTAGACGTGGATACCTGGCTGAAGCCTCAAAGCTTCCGTTTAATTAGCGTGGAGCCATTTTGTAGTTAGGCAGAAATCCTGTTTCCTTCATTTACGTAGTTTTATTGTGTTTCTTTAAAATTTAATTTTCTGATGTTATTTTAAAATATGTAATTAGTATGAGAAACAATTACTTATATAATTATCCTGTAGCAAAAGATAATTGTAAATTTATAAGAAACATTTTTTTTTTCATTAGTCATTTTGAAAAAAAATATATTAACAAATTTACTTGTAGTAAAAATAATATGGTTTATAAATTGATGTTTATATTCCTTTCTTTCTTTCCTTTTTTGAATCCTTAGTATTCTTTTTAAGATATATATATATATTCAAAAAGATACACAGTGTAAACGTTCGCACAAACAACAGAAAAACATTTATCACTGGTTGTTCTTAGGCAATTCGGGCCTCAACCAGAGGCCTGGTTTTGCCTAAGTATCGACGAATTATTGCTGCAGTCCCAATGACTGCAGTTTTTTTGTAACTCAAGTTTGTAAAAATATATATACAGGGCCGCGCCAAGGTATATTGGCGCCGGGGTGCCAGAAAAAAGTTGCCGCCCCTAATAAGCTAAATTTATTTTAGCCTAAATTTAATATTTTTCATAATAACACAAATGTAGATATATAATTACATATTTTGCATATATTTCCTTTCCATTAGTATTTCTACACGAAATTATTTGCCGCCCGCCACCCCCGAAGACGTGCCGCACGGGTGCCGTGCACCCCTGGCACCCCCGCTTGGCGCGGCCCTGTATATATATATATATATATACACTATAAACATACTAGATCTCAGCCCGGGCCCCGGTGACCCCCCCCCCTTGTAGGGGCCCTTTTTCAAAAAAAAAAAAAAAATTCAACAAATATATATATTTTAATTTGAACTTCAGGATTATAAAAGTTGTCTCAGTAGTAATTGCAACATTGGAATATAATAATATGATCAAAACCATATTAATTGGATTGCCGATGCATTATGTGCTCAGAAAAGCTGTAAAGACATTCATAGCATTAAAAAGAATATACGATATAAATGACGACAGATTGCAACTTATAAAACCTTCGTGCTATTCTGTTTTGCAACGTGACAGTTATGTAGCAAAACCCACTGTATAAAATCTACAACAAAATGATGTACAAGGTTAGGTAATGTGAAAAAAAAATACATTTAATACAATTTTCTGCATATTTATTACCATTTGTTAATACTACATGGTGTATTAGTTGGATCAGGTCAATTTTGCAAACAGTAGCAACATTGTAATCATCTACCAATGCACCCTCTTAATCACGAAAATGCTCGAACTGAAGACCATCAGCATTTTTTGCAGTCCTGTAGTAATGTGGAGACACTATGGCAGACCGTATTGCACAGTTCACAGAAAAATCATATTCCTCATCAAACAAATGTCTTGCCGCAGAGATGTTGCCCTTCGACTCATTAACAAACTTAATGCCAGACACACGTTGCTTTAACGTCAACCGGAACGCGCCACTTTATCTGCCTACAATTGTGAATTATCGCACGGTTACTAACACGCATTCAATGTCACAAGGTGCTCTGAGGCAAACGAGAAACCCCGATAATCCCTGCTAGCATTTAGCTTAGCATGTAAAGGATTAATTTATTAAAAGGTTAGTAATTAGACATGAGATTTAACGTGCATTAGAACATTTTTACAGTAAAATAAAACAAACAACTGTCTCCGATTCCCAGTACAAATACCAAAGAATAGCTCAGTGATTTTTTTGTTTTGTTTAGTTATGTGCATTCTTCGTTTTATTTTACTGTAAAAATTTTCTAACGCAAGTTAAATCTCATGTCTAATTACTAACCTTGTAATAAATTAATCCTTTACATGCCAGCGGGGATTAATTATTCACCCCTTTTTATTCTTGATTTTGTTTTGATGTTTTTTAATTGAGGGTCATTGATTTGAATGTTTGTCTGTCTTGTATATTTAAAGTTTCCATACTTTTTTAGTAGATCTTTCCTTCTAAAGCCTCTACTATTAAATATTCTAAACATCTCACCAAATTTAAATGTAAAATAACTACATTTAATACAAAAAGCAAATTTTCGAAAAGATGGCGTCTTTTCTTTCTCAAGCCTAAAATAACAATAATTTGAAGAACAATACTCTAAATTACATAAAATTCCTCGAGAAAATATAAATAATATATGAAAATGATACCATTTAGTTCCAATCTTTGTTTCTTTAACAATAATATACGATGGGGCTTAACAATTTAGTTCCTTGATTGTAACCTTATTATTACATTTTGTGCATATTTTATCTACAAAACTTTTAGCTAATCTTGTGAAAAATTTCTCTATTTCCATACCATCATTCCTATTCATGTTTTTTCTTTTTGTGTTCCGGATACACATGCTTTCTATTATCTTTCTTATTTTGGTGTCTCTTTCAATATATAAAATTTGTATCTCGTTGTTAATACAATGATTTCTGGTATCATTTTCATATATTATTTATATTTTCTCGAGGAATTTTATGTAATTTAGAGTATTGTTCTTCAAATTATTGTTATTTTAGGCTTGAGAAAGAAAAGACGCCATCTTTTCGAAAATTTGCTTTTTGTATTAAATGTAGTTATTTTACATTTAAATTTGGTGAGATGTTTAGAATGTCTTGTATATTGTCTCATTTCACTGAGCTAGGTATGCTGGGCGGATTGGAGTGATGAGAGGTCAATTAACCTCGAAACAATACTGTCTCCGATTCCCAGTACAAATACCAAAAAATAGCTCAGTGAATTTTTGTTTTGTTTAGTTATGTGCGTTCTTTGTTTAATTTTACTGATTAGGAAAACGTTCTACAGTTATTCTATTACTCTATATCAGAGGTTCCCAAACTTTTTTTTCTCGTAGACCACTTTCAAAATTTTACTGGTTTCGGTGGACCCCCTGTTGCTACATTTCTACCATATTCCCAAAACTCGTCACAAAATGTGAAGATTATATCTAATGATGGAAATTTGCGTCGCGGCTGAGTTTCAACCCTAAATTCGGAGTGGTAAAAATAAAAATAAAAATAGTATATTTTCTTGTATTCTATTTATTAAAATAATATAATTACAGACTTAATAGAATTAAAATTAAACATTAATAAACGTTAAACATTAAACATTACTTCAACAATGCAAAAATTAACAATTTAAAAAAAATAGTCATAATTTTAATGGGAGGGATGTACTTGATGGATTGACAGCAAATTATCAATATTTGGCTTAGACTACAAGTCTGATGTAGCTAATCATTGTTCTCGAACGGGCCACTGGATTAACGATGAGGTCAAAATTTTAATGTTAGAAAAGGATAGTAAAACTCGGAAAATATTGGAGAGCTTCATAATAAGAAATACAAAGAACTTAAATTTCAATAAAAGTGGTGGCTTAGAAGTAGAGAGTATATTTGTAAATTTAGTTAATGAAATAGTAAAAAAATGCTTCAAAAGAAACAAAAAATCTGTAATAATTAAGGAATTCAATGAAATGTAAATTATCAATTATTGTAATATTAATAACAAAAATCTGTAATAATTAAGAAATTCAATGGAATGTAAATTATCAATTATTGTAATATTAATGTGAGAATGTAGATGTTATTGCATTATTGTGATTGTTGATAACTATGTATACACAATGTAAGTTCACCTGAAATCATATTGTTATCAAACAAACTTGAAAAAGAAAGCAAGGAATATGCTTTCGAAAATTCGTTGGCATTAAAAAATATAATTTTTTAATGTTTCGAGAGTAGAAGTAGTTTTTATTTTTGTTCTTTACTATCGAAACCAGATAAATTTTCGTGGACCCCCACTTAAAACTTGTGAACCCCCATTTTTTTTTCACGCCAACGTAGACCCCCATCGAGTCTCCCATGGACCCCTGGGGGTCCCACCTGGACCACTTTGGGAAACACTGCTCTATATTATTAAAAAAATAGCGTTTGTGCCTGTGTCCTCATCAACTGAAGGAGTTCGCCAGGCAACAGGATTATTGTAGTATGATCAACTCAATTGCGCAAATTTCCGACTGTCACAAATGGATTTAAATATTTTATTAAATGTATTCTTTAGAATTTAAAATTTAATTTAGTCTTAAGTTTTAGTTTTTTAGTCTACTTGATGTACTTTTTATTCTTGAATAAATAAAATGTTGTTTTCTGCTGCATAATATGCGAGAATTCTGGAGCGAATCGACGGGCAGCCATCTAGTATTTATCTAATATTACTGGTCATTGTGTCGAATATATTTTCTTTTAGTTCTGTTAATACATGGAAAACTTCGAATAAACTTGTTTTTCTTATGATTATGAATTTTGACATCATTTAATTTTCTTTTCAGCAGCAATAATTATATGTTATGAGATATTGTAAATAGCTTCTAAGTGATTTCTATTATGTCACTTTTTTATTACCTTTTTTTTTCCATTTCTTCTCAAATATCCAGTATGTTCGGAGAGGAGCTGCAAATCAATTTCCTACTCTTTACAATGTTATTAATAATAAATAATTCACATTTTAATTTTATAATACTTACTTTTACAATCTAAAAGTAGGTATTATAAAATTAAAATGTGAATTATTTTTTATTAATAACATTGTAGAGAGTAGGAAATTGATTTGCAGCTCCTCTCCGAAATATACTGGATATTTGAGAAGAAATGGAAAAAAAAGGTAATAAAAAAGTGACATAATAGAAATCACTTAGAAGCTATTTACAATATCGTCATGATAGTTTACTTAAAAATATTTCATTTTCTAAGGTTGTTTCACTTTTGTTGTTGTTAGGTTCTTGTTTCTTACAATCTCACTCCCTGTAATTTAAACACAATACTTTATTATAATCTTTAGCAGTGATTTTTTTACATAAAAATTTCCTTTTATACATTAATTTCTATCGCAGCATAATATTTTAGATAATCATGCATTTATTTAAATAAAATTTTACTAGTTTCCATTTTATGCCTGTCTTCAATCTTTGTTTTGCCTAACTAAAACATGGGCGACAGCGCTACATTTAAGTGACACTCAAATATAGGCTCTTTTGCAGATAGTAGGTCATCTAGGTCTTTTATATCAGTGATGAAGTCCTTCACGTTTCATCTTTCGTGGAAGTCAGACTTTTCTTCACTAAGATTTTTTTTTTTATTATTTTTAATTCTCAAACGCGTTTAAAACACTTTAAAATAAAGACGTTAAAAGGTAGTTTTTTTAAATGGCTATAAATAGAATATACTGAGATATTCAAGATGGCAGCAAAATTGTTTTTAAAAGTATTCCATGCTTGAATTATTATTAGGAATTATTTCAAGCACATAAGTATCATTGTAATTATGTTGACAGGCTCGAGTTTGCCTTTTTTTTTTTATGAGATATTAATAAAACCCTACCTAAAGATTTATGTGGGTCTTTTAATATGTTTATAAATATAATATACTTCTCGGCTTCGAACTCCATTCACCTACAACCATTTCGAAGAGGTTTTTTTTTTCTTTCTTTTTTTCCGCCCAAGAAAAACATCCTGGGAGGCGAACAACTAATTTTATCAAATCGACATCCTTGAAGATTGAATGATAACTGAAAGTAATGTTGAAGTGGCGGCTGACACTTAGTCGATGTAAATTGAATTTAAGTTATTATTATTGGAATACGATAAGAAAAATTGCTATTTCATCCATCTCTATTAGTATATTACTTGAAATGATAATATCTGATCAACCTATCAGTAATGTCCAAAAATTTAATGTTGAAATTGCATCATCCTTTTTGTTTTTATAGAGTGCTTTTTTGACTAAAATTGTGCAAGCATTGTTAAACAAGTAAGAGGAACCAATTCAACTTAGCTTTCTTTGATTAGTAATCGAATAGACTCCTATGAGGATGGATGGATGTGAGGAGCATATTATTGCTTTTTGAATTTAGAGAAGTACAGCAAAAGAGCTACATGAAACATTCAAGGCATTTAAATGACACTTTTCAATGAAAGAATATGTTGAAGATGGCTACAGAATTTCAGATCAGATGATCGCAATGCACAATATTCAGATAACCTATTGAGCTTAATAAATAATCAGCTGTTGGCTGCACTAGATGAAGATTCTGCCATTACCATAAAAAAAAAAAGAAGTTTTATTAAGCATTTGGTGGATTATTGTTGGTGTAACCCACTTTGATAGGCTTGTACTCAATGTAATGATTGCAGCAGACTTCTGTTGTCAGCAGTTTAGAGTACATGAATATTATTCATTAAAAAAAAGAGGGGGGGGGGGGGCTGTTTTCATCAATTGCAAAGGTATGGTGTTTGAATATGATAATGCATGAACCTGTAAAGCAAAGAGAAATTGAAAACAAAACACACACACTTGTAAACAGCAATAAAAAGATGATAATTTTTTTGTAAGCCGACAGTTTTGGAATACTGAGCGTATTCCATCATCAGGGATGCCACACACACATTTAGGACATCATAAAACACCTAGGATGACATGAGACGAGAATACATAGTGAGATAAAGGAAGTGAAGGGATTATGGAGGTTTAGCAATAGTGACAGGCGTTTGCTCACCGGTGATAAGGTTGTATGCCTTAAGCTGGATTATGTAGAAAGATTCAGCTAGGAGTCGGTGGGATAGTTTATTGTGGTGGGAGAGGGGGTTGGTAGGAGAGAAGTTGGGGGGATGTTCTGTCTTATTGTAGTGTGTAACTGTACATGAACGTGTGGTGTTGTGTTTGTGAAGGCTTGTTTATGCTCTTTGATGCATATGGATAGGGATCAGGATGTATATCCTATATAGAGGGGCACTGGTTATATGGGATCCAATAAACAGTATCGGAAGTATCATTTTATTGCTTGGTGCGTGTGATGTTTATGTTGGGTGATCTAATGGCAGGGGCATATTGGTATGGGTTGAGGAATTTTTTTTATTGAAACTTTCAAAGGGTGGATAGTAGGGAAAAGAGATAGATAGTATTTGACAGGGAGTTGTGTTTTTGGACTGCTTGTTTAGTTTGTGTTTTAGGATATTGAGGCGGTTGTGAAAGAGGTGGGAGGGGTAGTTATGGAAGTTAAGTATGCTGTAAATGGTGTTTAGTTCAGTGTGTAAGGCAAGTTTAGTGGAGCATGTTGTGAGTGCTCTGCATATTAGAAATTCTTGTGTGTTGATTTTGTATATGTGGGGTGTGTAGAAGTTGTAATGCCTTTGGGGAAAATGCCCGTCACTATTGCTAAACCTCACTAATCCCTTCACTCCCCTTATGTATTCCCACCTAAGTGTTTTGTAAGATCCTATATGTATGTGGCTTCTCGATGATGGAATATGCTAGATACGTTGGATAATTACCATCTTTTTTATTCCTTTTTTTTATCCTGTTTACAAGTAAGTGCGTTTTATTTTCAATTTCTCTTTATTTTAATAATGCATGTTAAGCCTTTTTATCCTGTAAAGCAAAGATCAAATCTGCAAAGATTGAAAAGCTAGGCTGGGAAACATTTACCAAATCCTCCAGGTCTTGCATCATCCGATTACTATGTATTCTGAAGTTTGCATCTTGATGGAAAAGAAGTCAAAATAGGATGAAGTTGAAACTACCCTCTCTGCATTCTTTTCCTCCAAATGCAAACAGTTTTATAATTGAGACAATCAAAAGCTTGTGAATTAGACAGGAAGTAATATAACAATATTGGAACCTATTTTGTTGATTAAATAAAACATAGTAAAGCATTGAAACACACACACGTTTCCAGAACCTAGATTTGAACATTACCTGATAGAAAAGGTTGAAAGATAATTTTTTTCTTACTATATTATATTATTGTGGTCTTATCAGATCACCAATAACGTGGGCCTGGTGGTCCGTTGGATCAGGTGCTGGCCTATGGGATAGAGGATCTGAGTTCAATTCCGGGCGAGGTTGAGGATTTTTACTAGATTACTTCTTCTCCAGACGGGCCATAGAGTCCACTTAGTCCGCTATAAAATGGGAACTGGATTTCCTTTCAGAGGGTAAAGGCAGCCCAGAGCTCATTATCTGATAAATTTTCACATTCCGGGATGAGATTACTCAATATTTCGATCCGGTACCTTGGGCCTTCTTCAGGAGATGTAGATTATTACACCGGTGCATTTCTGTTGTCTTTCTTCCCTAAGATTTTAAAAGTGGGTTCATTCTGCATTGCTATAACTAATCATCTGAAATAGAACCCTGTAGCATCACAACAATTACTAAGATTTTCAATAAAAATGACCATAATAATTGTCTTATCATGCATCTTCTCATTTGAGACATTCAAGCATTTGCAGGCTTCAAGAGACTAAGTACGAAAGAAACTCCTACTTTCAATTAATAGTGAATTAAGAAAAAAATAAAGATGTTTCAAAAGAGAGCCCATTAACAACAAGAACGCCCATTAATATTAATAGAAAAAAGGTAGTAATAGCGATTAGTAAACCAATCCGAATGCTTTGCAACAGCTTCTGATACCTATAATATAATTGATATTGATTTAATTTCCTTATAATAAATGTGATTGTTGCAAATCCAAAAGGCACAATTGTTGCAATTATTGTGATGTTTTAGAGCTATATTACAAATGTGATTGTTGGGCATTCAAGACGCAATTGTTGCTAATGATAATTTAATGATATTTTAATGATACTTGTCCACAGACAGACGGACAAACCGGGATTAGAAGGCTTCTGAAGCAAGTATCAGAAGCCTAAAAACTATAAAGAAATTGTAAGGCTATTCAAATTAAAGTATTCCTATGCAGAGCACTCTGGAGAGAGAACCAGTGGACGAAACAATGCATTACAATGTATACATTCCAATCATGAGAAAATGATTTCTACAATAAAAAAAATTAGTTCAAACCGACAGAAATATGGCACAGCCTGAGAATACCAATTACACTAGTATGAACTGGATGGGTGTGTGAACAGGAAAGAAACCATAAATAAAGGCACACCCAGTGTTATTGGGTGATTTTTATTCCTTCCTTCCATACATATGTAAAATTGATTAACAGCACCAAGGCATGACTGAGGTTGCAGGGAGCTATTAAGGAAAGTCAGACACAATGCTGAATGTGTTAGCCGTTCGGCAGGACCAAAAGCTGATACAGAGTGACAGCATATATAGACAGCAGAATGCAATTGATGTCTAGAGATGTTTCGCGTCTGTTTAGTACGATTCTGTGTGGGCCCGGTAGCCGAGTGGGTAAGGCGCTTGGCTGCGGGTTGGAGGTCGCGGGTTCGATTCCCGGTCTCAGCAGAGACGGGAATTTTTCCACGCTCCATTCTCCTCCAAACGGGTCCTAGGGCCTACCCAGCCCTCTGTAGAATGGGTACCGGGTTTCTTTCCCGGGAGTTAAAGGCGGGCGGGCGTCGGGCTGACCTCCCGACCTCAACCTAGTCCAGTTGGTCAAGTAACGCCGGGACCTTACCTCCCGCGAGCCCTTGTGCCTGCATAGGCCTGTCGTGGCATCCTTTAACTTTTTAACTATAGTACGATTCTGTCCTTCAAATCTGGCAGATGAAGAATGTTGTCCTGATAAACCATTCTTTTGAGGCAACCCAAAGCCAAACATCGCAGGGATTAAGATCTGTGAATAAGGTGGCCAGCTGTAGGGAATGAGTGACTACCGATTCTAATGTTGTTGTGGCAACTGTTGAACATGGTGTCTTATGTGCTCCATCTTGTTTAAATGATGTCATGTTGACATATCCTCATCGCTGGAGGTGCAGGATGACTAAACTGGTCAACATGTTCTGATTATAATTTGTGGTTACTGTTCATTCTGGGGTTAATCATCTTTATTGTGGAACAATAACTTCATCACAATTAAGTTTTAGCCACCTCGACTCCTTTCTGTTAAAGATTCATTGTCCAGATTCTTCTGTATTTACAACTTAGGGGAAATCCAATGAAAACAATGCCAAATATTTCGAACATGGGGGAAGGGGGGCATTGGACCCTGAAAATACCCTATTCCTAAATTGCTCGGGCCTCTGAACTTGATGCTGAAGTCCGTTTTTCGATCCGAACTTTTGTTCGGGAGTTTTTAGGGGGATACAATGCCAATTATCTAAAACATGGGGGGGGGGGGCGTTGGCTCCTGAAATACCCCATTCCTACAGTGTTTGGGCCTCTGATAGTGAAAATCCATTTGTTGACCCTACCTTCCATTCGGGAGTTGTTAGGAGTGGACAGACATGGACGGACGGACAGGACAAAAGCAATAGCTACCATTTTGCTGCTATCACAATAGCTCCCAAATCGTCGCTAATAGTTCTGTTTGAGTAAAAAAAATAAATTCAGAATTTGATGAGCACATCTTACCCTACCTCTTCCAAAGTCCTTGTCTAATTAATAATTTCAAAATAACAACAGATACATTTTTATTATCAGAGCTACCCAAGTTACAAATGCAGTCTTATACTTTTTATTTTTTTAAATGTACAAATTATGCAAAGAAAATTCATTACATAAATACTTATTAGCAAAAAAATGTTGTTCATCATTTTTTTTTTTCAAAATATTAAAATATAATAAATACATTTGATAAATAAATCTTTTATTTACGATTATATTTATTAAATACATTATTTAAGAAAATAAAAAAATTCATTACATCAATACATTGTAATCAAAATTAACTATGATCAAGTAATTTTAAAATAAGTTACCCAGTTACTTAGTAACAGCTCTGTAAAATAACTTAAAAAAAAAAAATATTGGTAGCACATACCAATTTCTTTGAATACTTAAATAAATGTTACAAAATCATTAAAATTACTTGCGATTTGGCTATAAATGTAACAATTTATAACTTAATTGTTTACAAGAATAAAGGTTAACAATGCCTTCCTGAAACATTGTAAGACTTAAAACCATAAAATAATTTAGCATTTGTAATTGCATATTAAATGCAAGAATGACAATATGTCCATATTTGCCATCTCACAGGTTTACTCTGCTGCAGAGATGCAACTGACGGCTTAACTTTATGTTCAAAATCACAAGGATTACTTGTTTGAAAGAGTGCAACACTGTGAATATGTACTACTCTCAGTCTTTCCCTACCTTTTTAATAGAATAAAACCTATCTCCACGAAAAAATTGAAAGAAGTCATGTCTTGTAATGATAATTGAACTGATCTCCAAATTTATCACTATATTTTTTTGTAGTCCAATTAATGAAGATCAGCTGCAACTCTCTTAATTAATGACCTACTGAATTAATCCAGGACATATACAGGTACTCCTCACTTTACGACCGAGTTCTGTTCTGATGACTACATCGTTAAGTGAATTGGTCAATAAGCGAGGAGCTTGTGCCGGGAATATAGGATCATTGTAAAATTATAAAAATTAAGCAACAAACTTCAAATTTATTCATAAAAAGACATGCATATGTACATATAATCATTTGTTTATTTGGTTATCTGGAGCTGTAGAGGGTCCAGGTAAGGGAGATGACGACAATGAAATAGAAATTGTACCTTCAAGAGCGGAGGTCGTAAGTGCGAGTGGTCGTTAAGCAGATAGGTCGTAAAGCGAGGAGTACCTGTATTAATTTTCTGTAATAAAACTAGCATCCCATCAACAATGATGGGATAACAATGCGGAAGCCTTTATTTTAGACAGACAATTTGCTTAGATAGACAATTTATTTCGATAGAAAATTAAAATGAATGCATTGCTAGAGAATGAGCATCAACTTGTCTGCGGGCTTGAGATTGTGCAAGTCTTGCCCTCTCACGCTTTTGTGACATTCGTACTGCATTTTGCAACCTCAGACGATCAAGAGTTTGTTGGTTTTGTCGGGCCCTCCATCTTTGCTGTCGCTCACGATTTAAACGTAATCGTCGGTCTTGGCGACTTTCTTCTTTCACGTCTGACGACTCTACAGTTTTTCGCTGATGGTGAGCGTCTGCAACTAATGCTTGTCTGACCTGGGCTTGTAGTTGGCTAAAAAAATGAACATTGAAATTTAAATTTAAAAAATTTAAATTAATGAGTTTTTTTTGCTCTGGCTCTTCTCTCCTTCTTATTTTTTCTATTGCATTACGCACAGAGGGATACACAAATTTGGAAAACTACATAAGGTAAAAAAGAAATAAGAGTATTTTCTCATTATATATATATATATATATATATATATAGCAAATTAAAATGAATGCATTGCCAGGTACAATGAATTTGTTCATTGGAAGGCTTGATTATAAGTCACATTGTGAGTGAAAATTTGAGCATCATTTAGCAAATCACCTTGACCATCGGTTTTTTTTTTGAGGAATACTTGCCTCTGATGTTGTCTTCATGAACATGACAATGCAACATAAAGCTGGCCATTAAAAATACCAGCTCGCTCAAAAAACTCCCACGACTGTGAGGCACTGTTGCATTAAACACAGATAGATCTGTGATGTAGTACATGTGAGATTTGCAGGGCAACTCTTCCATGTTATACACAAGGAGAGTGCGGTTATACACAGACTGACACACAGAAATGGAAAATTATAAAAGATATATAAGGAAAAAAAATATATAATTATACTGAATGAAAGTTTCCTTTGCAAAAAGTCAATTTAGTTTTAATCTCCACTTGATTATCTGCGAAATGAAGCATTCATGAATCATCAATATCCAAAAGGCAATTACTAGCATTAGAAGAAATTATCTAATTATTGCTAATTTAGCATCTTAAAAGAGAAGTTTCTTAAGAGATTTGGATCATCCAATTATGCATAACAGAAGAAGGAATTCTTCATTAAACTTATAATATTACTTTCCATGGAAAATTAAATGACTGAATAGTATTTTTATTAATAAAATACTATTACAACAAATTTTCAAAAAAAAAAAAAGCTAACAGCTCTAAGAATTTTTATGGCATCAAATCTATTTGTTAATTGCAGTGCAAAGTTCCCTTTAAGTCAAAACACAAATAGACTAACAAGGTTTAGTTTACACTGAAACTTAACTATTACAATATAAAATACAAATTGAGTAAACCAAAGTACTTTGGTATACTGCCATAAAAATGATCAAATTTCCTGCCTCCCTCCTCCAATTGCTAAAAAGAAGTTATTGAACAATCAAAATGAAAGGGATAACGATAATTCAATATTATCAGACATAATAAATTCTTACTTGATAACAGAAGGAGCATCTAGTTTTCCATCCCATCGAACAAGATCTGCATCAAAATGAAGTTTTGGTGTCTTGGACAATAATTTTGCCTTTTCAGGATTTTGGGGATCTGTCTCCTGTTTAATTTTTGATGTGGATGGCAATGACATGTCGGTAGATGAACTTGAGGCCCTGCAAATGATTTACAAAAGATTTCACAAGCATCAGAAACACTAAATAACACACAGGACTACTACTGATATCTGAAAAACCATTACACCAACATAATCAAACATAAGACAACATCTATACATATATATAAAAGATTACTTTGAGAACAGTGGTGTTTTGACTAACTGTATTTTGACCGTATATAGTAAACTTATTAATTTCAGATTATTATTATTATTATTATTGATGCATATCTGTAATAATAGCAATAAAATATGTAATATAGTGAATATTCCTACCTTTTTATACTGTCCTTGTTCAGACAAGAAAATAAATATTTTAATAATATAAAAGAGGATTCTTTATGTTATTAAGTAAAAAACAAAACTTAATTATAAAGATTATTGTTTTTTTAGTTTTAATTAATGATAAGATGAAAACAGTAAATTATATTTTTAGTTATAAAATTCAACAATATCATGGAATTCATATAAAGAAAAAGAAATTCACCTTATAAGGAATAAATTCTTATTAATTAGATTTCTTAAATTGGAATCTGGTGTGGTTGGGTCATCTTCAATTTTAATTCTCTTCTTGTAACTGCAACTGGGTTGTTCACCTGAATTTACTCTTTTAACTGAAAGAGATGGGTAATAGTAAAAAAGAAAATGTTAGAAATAATTGCAATAATAAACCATTATTTAACTATGATTTATTCAGCAATAAACATATTTATGAACAGTGTTTGTTAATAATAATAATCTTATATTTTAGTCACCAATAAAATTTACATAAGCTATTTTTTTTCCTTCCATAGAATATCTAGCTTTAACTGCAAAATTAAACGCTGAATAAAAATTATAATAACAACAAAATATCAAATTACTTAAATGAACAACAATAAAAAAATGCAATAATATTAGTTTTTAGGTTTTACACTTAATTTACAACTGTACAAAACGCAGATAAGTTATAATGAAATATAATACTTATAAAAACTTAATTATTATAAAATAAAATAAATATTTTATTTTCAAATTAATAATATAAGTAACAACTTTCTTAAGTTAGCTTAAAAAACAAACAAACAAACAAACTGAATTTGAATATTTTTATTAAATTATTTCATAATTTCAGGAAAGAAATAGAAATAAATGCTGAAATTCTGACATAAATCACACGACTGAAGAACAGTTGTTACGTGTTGTTTTAGGCGCACGCCATCGAGTGCTCTCCCAAGCAAGCCACGGTTACGGGACAAAAGGGGAAAAGGTAAATAAGGGGGTGAATGAGGAGATTGGACGGGGAAATAAAGGGAGGTGCCGTGGAACGCTAGCCTAGTGAAGGGAGTTCGCCGATGGCCCGCGCCTTCTCAAAGATGAACGACAGATTGGCTTCGTAGCGTGAAAAGAAGGCTTTATTGTGGGTACGGGGAAGGGAAAGATTGGAAAATACAAATGAAGGAAATCGGGAAGACTCACGGCGCCGGACTAGGCAGGGCACAGGCAGGTCTGGAGATCACTGGCGGAGGGACGTTCGCTGCTGTCGTCAATTCCTGGGCGTCAGCCGACTCTGGGGAACAGGAGGTCCAGATGCGAGCGGGTACTCAGGACGCTCCGCTAGATTTCTTGTCGGAGAAGACGCAGCGGGAATCCAGAATCGCACCAAGTATCCCGGTGCTCAGCTTTGGGATTATTCTGACCTCTGATCGGGGACTCACAGATCAGGAGGGCGGTGG
This sequence comes from Thereuonema tuberculata, assembly GCA_023159025.1. Lineage (NCBI taxonomy): Eukaryota > Metazoa > Arthropoda > Chilopoda > Scutigeromorpha > Scutigeridae > Thereuonema > Thereuonema tuberculata. Next base: position 53,771,973 of record JAFIDM010000001.1, on the reverse strand, counting down.
GGTTCCGAGAAGCGAGGGAGATCGCGCAGGGCTTTTTGAACAATCTCATTCGCCGACTGTCCTTGTTGTCTTGTTTTCCTCCCAAGGAGCGAGGTGTTGGTCCCCTCCGTTGCCTCTAGTCGAGAAGGGGTGGCACCACTTATGTAGTCCTAGTTGGCCTTTCTTTTGTTTTCCCCCTATTGAGAGCAGAACTCTGATGCAATGCATAACAGGGGGAGAGGGGAAATCGGCTTTTAACATGGGAAACAATGGTTTTCACGGGCTAGTTGCCTTTGTGAACCGGCCATAAAGGCACTTACTGGTCACTCCTAAGCCCGAGAAAAACACAGTTTAATAGGCATAAGGGCGCCGTGTTGGCGGGGAATAAGGGAAGGGGAACCCTTGCAGCACCAGGAATTGATAGGAAGGCAGAAATGTAAAAATGATGGAAATATGTAGAGGGATAAGCAAGGAATGAGATGTGGACGGAAGGAGGGGAGAGAAAGGGTTAGTGGAAGCGTCGGGGCACGAACTATGTTTGTGACACAGTTTGCAAATTTTAATGAATTGCTTTATGTAAATGAAATCTAGCTCAATTCCTTACAATTTAGTGCAATTTTTAATGGTAACCAAAAGTAACAGCGGCTAAGCAGCACAAAGAATGAAGGTATGAAATTTAGAACAATTCATTGAAAGGAAGACTAACACAGAGAAGAAGGAAGTCACATCAGAACCCATGCAGGGATTTGAACCCAGATGCAACTGTAGAAGCTATTGGAAACTTAAGGGTTTCAACCCATAGCTAAACAGGATGTAGTGGAGGGCTGATCTTGATCTTTGATTAATTGACCTTCACTTAATTAAATTCTAACTTTTAATCAAAAACAAAAATATTTTGATAGTTACCAGAAGTCGATGCTATTAAATAAGGACTGATCACATTTTCTTTGTAATGTTCTTTTTTAGGAACTTCCTCAAAATCACCATCGCTGTCATCTACAAGATAATTAAGTATTTTTGAACTAATCTTCACTTAAATAAATTCTAATTTGTAATCATAAATAACATTATTTTTACACTTACCGGAATATGATGCTGTTACATAAGGACTGACCGCATTTTCTTCACAATGTCCGTTTACAGGAACTTCCTCAAAATCATTACTACTGTTATCTACAAAATAATTAAGTATTAAAAAAAGAAAAATTAAGAAAGCTACAGTTCCATATCAAATTGATATGGAAACACTTAATGTATTTTATCTTAACATTATTAAGACCTAAACTATTTTTTGGATATAGTCACTTAATCTGCAACTTGTGAAAATTGGCCATCGTAATGCTTGTTTTTTAGAATTAAAATATAAAAATATTTTAATAGTTACAATTTAATGAATTGAATGTAATGTAACTGAATTACCTTTACTCTCATCTTGTAAATTTGAAATATTTAATTTACTGCAGTTGCTTATACTTCTTGCAAGTGCTTGTTTATTATCAATACATTGCTTTAACTTGTCATTTTGGTTTCCTGCCTTTGTTAAAACCTAAAAAAAAAAATAATAAAAAAGAATGTATTAAAATGTTAGTTAAATGAAGTAAGTGTCAATTATTCTTTGCTGATATTAACTTTCCAAAAGATTAAAAGTCTCAAGCAAAACAAAAAAAAACTTTTTTTGATATTTTTGAATAGAGATGATGAGAACAGTCATCATAACAAGTGAATTAATTTAAATATTCCACTATATGCATTAAGTAACCAAAGGGAGACAAAGAAGTAATAAAATGGATAAATGTGAAGATTTATGATAGTGCATGCAATTGATTCTCTGAAGTAACCTTAAAAAGATCTTGGCTTAAAAAAGCTGTTGGACTCCCAAACTGAGATATGTTTTCTGTTCTTTTTTCTGATTAAAAATTGAGCATCATGCTTGTGAATAAATCAGTGATATGGTGCGATAACTCTGGGGAACTGAAGATCAAAGGTGATTTGAATTTTATATTAGAGAATTGGTTTATCCCAATTCATGATGAACGTATTCTGATGTCATGAAGTTGAGCATGCCATTGTCTTCATTATTCTGATGAAATATACAGTCAACTCCCGATTATCCGCGGACCTCTCCGGTTTCCATTTTTTTTTTTTACTATACAATAAATTACGGAATTAACAAAAAAAATTTAAAACTAGAATAAGGTAAGCCTTAAAAGAGGCAGATTTAGCGACGTCCAAGTAGGGGGTTTTCTTGTTTCGACATGAAAAAACAGACAATTAACCGATTTTTTTTGTTAAAAAGTAAGAAATTAAAGTAAATTAAAATAAAGTAATTGTTTATAATGTATGTACTGCCACTTTAATGTAAATAAAACATGTTAAAAGCATTTTTGTGTTGATTTTCGTCCTATTTCGGATTATCCGCTGAATTCGCTTATCCGCGATTGCCGCGCCACCCAACTCCGCGGATAATTGGGAGTCTACTGTATTTTGAAAATGATAGTTCTAAATGAAGGGATAAAAAACTGCTAAAATAAGTATGACATGACTAGATATCAAGGTGTTGAGGGGGTGGATTTATTTTATTAAAATAAGATAAACATTTTAATCTCAATTACCGGGGTCGGCAATGAAGACACTGACAAATGATAAATCAAAATTACTCACAGTGCCTTTTTGAAATTAGGAAAGAAGTTGACGAGTCTGACAAATAGTCTCTTGTTGGAAACCTTTGAAATAATTCTCAAAAAATCATGGAGGAGAGAACATCCTTGATCAGTAGTTGTGGAAAAATATGCCTCAAACAACAGACTTCTAATTAGAAGAACAGAATCTATGCATAAAATGAAATTCATCTCAGTATGACTAAATATCCAAGAATATCAGTTAGTACTACCAGGCAGATCCACAATAAAGTGACTCTACAATCGATTTCAAATTATCCTAAGCATATAGTTTAGTCATCTACTGCACTGATTTTGCAAAAGTAAGCAATGTATTATTATATTTTTAAATTCTTTAAAGTGATTTAGGATGGACAGGCACATGAAATATACTTCACTTCATTTAAACCATATGGAGAGCTGTTATGGTTCCCATGTTTGTGTAATGCCCTCCACTGACCAAACTGGGAGTCAGAGTCCTGTGGGTCTTATCTCAGACTCCCCATAGCCTGGAGATTAAAGGAAAAATCTAAGGTTTAGGGTTTTTAGGAGACTATTGACTGGGTCTGGAAATTAGAGGTAATGGGACAAAATTGGAGTCTACCTATACTGAATCACCTATGTCGAGAACGAATATATCTTCAACCCAATACGGCCACTTCTGGTTCAAGGTGTCCACAGAACATTTATTCAAGAATCGCCTGAATGATGCAAAATGGTACAAATGAACTCAATGCGGGCATTGATTCCACTGGCAAAGTTTGGACAGCGACAACTCTCCTGAAAACCCATTTGTATGCTAATAAACAGAGAGACAAAATGAAGTACAATGGAAATGGTACTTGATTCTGGAATTACAACCACTTGAATGAGTTTTGCATGCCAATCAATAACAGTGCCATTTTTAACAAAATGACCATTTGATAAATTATAAATTGTATGGGGGGTAGCTTGGTTTTTGTATTTCCGGAGGTTTGGACCACGTTTTTAAGAACGTTTTCAACAGCGCATTATTATGCGCACGTGAATTGAACCGGAAATCCTGTTGTTTGGTTTTGTTGCTGAGCGAGTGCAGTCAGTGTTAACATATGTACATTAGTGTTGTGTGTTCGAATGGCTCCACGAGTACCGATTTGGTGGGAAGGGTATGTTGTAGTCTTTTCCAATGTGAAATATTCTTATTCCAGAATAATAGAAATGTGTAAGCAACTAAATTGTAAAACTTTTAAGTCCGTTATTAGTCGAATTATTACTGAGTCACGCTTGAAGGCTGTTAGTGAGGTGAGGAAGAAACCCGAGAGCCGCAAACCACATCCATGAAGCGCTGCCACTCCAGCTGTTGTCTGTAAGGTTAAACAAAACATTATGAAAGAAAACCCCAGCACCCATAGAAGTCTTGTATAACGAATGGGAGTTTCCAAAACAACCATAACACGCAAAATTCATAGGGACCTACATCTAAAGAAGCACTACAAAGCAAATGTTCATAGGCTGTTGCCTCGACACATAAGACAAACAGTCGAAAATTATGAGAGTATTTGTCGGGCGAAAAATGGAAGTATGTTGTGACATTGGACGTCGTATGGATTTATCTCAATGACTGTAACAAACCATGTGCAATTTTTTATCTTCACTGTGATACTAAGGATTGTTCAGAATGGTTCCGCAAATGTAAAAAAAGTTTTCAAAGGGCTTCATGATCGTGACAGGTTACAGCTATCGGGGGAAATTGCCTTTGCGAAAAATTGATGGAAAGGCAAAGGTTAAGGCTACATATTACAGTGCAACTTGAATTTCTTATTCAATCAATGTTAAAAAATCGTGGATAATTCGAAGTTCAACTTCCTTAATTCAAAGTTTTTTGTAAAAAATTTCGAACCATAACGACTTTTCGACGTTTCATCGTTAAGAAATTCGACACGTGAAATCCCCTACCCGCCACCGATCGACACGTGACGCTTCAGACGCCATTCAAGCTTCCTGCTGTCAGTGTCACCATGTCTTTCTGTAAACCAGGCATGTACAAGAATTTAACGTTCGCTGAAAAGGTCGCCGTCATTCGCGAGGTAGAAAAGGGTGTGAAGAAGAAATGCCAAATCGCCAACGAGTTCGGGATAGCGCCGAATTTCGTCGGTACATTGAAGGACAAACCAACGTAAGTGAAGCTGTTTTCCATTCACTAAACATGCTTGATGATTTTGCTAACCTTAAGCGACTGAATTCTACAAAGCAATCAGACATTGCACAATTTTTTGAAAAACTATAATTTTCTGTATTGAATGTAATATGTACTGTAGCTTACGTAATATAAATCTTATTTTGTTTACATACATATAGTGTTTAAGTCTTTCATACCATGATCTTTCTGAACAAATATTTACTTATTGACAGAATAACCTTTTCAAGCATTCAGTGGACCTGAAATTAAAGTTAAAAGATGTAACTTGTTTAATTCGAAGTCTTGGATAATTCGAAGTTTTGTAGTGGTCCCTTCAGCTTCGAATTATCCAAGTTGCACTGTATCAGGAAAACATCTTACAACCATTGTACCTCAGCGACATTCCAGCACTGTACGATACTGCGTCGTCTGAAGTACGGATCCATCAGGACAAAGCGTCGAGTCATACCGCCCAAACAACAATGCCGTACATGTCACGAATGGCCAATGAAACAGGAATTCAATCAATTCCATACAGTTCGATTCCAGTGAAATCACCTGACGCTTCCCCTATGGACTACTGCAGCTTTGAAACGGGCATTAGGAATCCGACGACCTCAAACTGTGGCTGGTTTATGGAAAGCCTATCAGGAGGAGTGGAACAAGATTCCCCTTGCCACACTGCAGCGCAGCTTCCTCCAATAGATACTATGATGTAGGGCCATTCATCGAATGCAGGGTAGACAAAGAGCACAACAGATGGTGGAATCGTGGCTTTTCTTAAGACTTTTCATATCAGAAAATTCGTTCTTATAAACGTGGTCCAACCCTCCGTATTTCAAAACTGTGAATTAACTTTACTTTATTCACTATAATGGGTTATTAAACAGGCATTACAATAATCATTAACCTATTTTTAATTACAAGGGATTTTAATTATTTTTAGTAGTTTTTAATTGTTGCAGTTTCGGTACTTACATGGGTCCATTTAGAGACAGAAGTTAGTAAGTTTCTAACGAATTCCAACGTTTCCCTGAGATATTCAATTATTGCAGCATTATCAGAATTGTTAAGCAGCTTCTGAGATTCTGGAATTTTATACAAAAATTAAATCACAATGAGAATTTGTAATGTCAAATAATGAAATTAACTAAAAAAAAAACAAAAAACCAATTGTAAAACAAATTTAACTTGGCTTTTTAAAGCTAAAAAACAACTTTCTTACATCAACTTAAATATTCCTAATAATTAGCTATTGAAAAGATCTAGTTATAAAATTTATAATGCCAATGCAATAGATGTATTATAAGCTCTTAGTCAGGAAGGGTGATGGATAATCGTCCTGATTAAGGATATTTTAAGTCACCTCAAGTTTTGAACATAATAGTTTCACCTTGACTGTGATACAGTGATATGATGCAAAAGGCATTCATTTCTTATATATGCAACTTCTAATATTAAAATAATTCTGGATGGGCTACATAAACTATTTCATCAGAACAATACATTAAGTAACATTATGTATAGGTGATTAGCTATTCATATTCAGAATTACCAAAACTTTAACAGAATTTTGGAGAATCTTGGTACAGGAAACAAAAACTGGTGGGAAGCAGTACAACAATGTTAATGGATAGATGGCTCCTATTGTTCAGAAATGGTAAGACACTGACATTCACTGTATGATCTTGAAATCAATATCTAGTAGAGAATATAAGATTACTTTGGAGCTTTGTACAGAAATTGGCTATCATCTTTTTGGGAAAATGTAAACATTTCTATAATATTTTTTATTAAAGTTAAATTGGAAATAAAAACAACTTATTATGAACCAAAGATATCACAGTGGCATTTTTAACAATCATAAATTTGCTCTGCAGAATGTCAAAAAGTTGGGGTGTTTCTGTATCTCTGGGTCATGCTGTATACTCTTAATTTGAAAAGGAGATGACCACAGTACTGGTATACAAGAAGATCAATAAAGCCATAAACTAGATGATTAAGAAGATTTGGAAATGTATGATAATGAGGATTTTCCTGGCACACTGGAAGTCCTACTTATGAAGGTGGCAAAAGCACACAACAATTAAGTAAAAGAATGAAAAGAAAGTATAAAAAACATTTTTAAAGAGGAGACATTTGACCAAAAAAAAAAAAAACACAAGCAAGACCCTCAGATTTCTTAAAGATTTGATAGTATATGAATTAAGTAGTAGATCTACATATACAACAAAGATATTTTGATAATACAGGAGTGAAACAAGTTGTGTATTGCAGTAATAAAAGTGCTGCAAGAAATGTTTTTTTTAAGAGCAATATCAAATGAAACAATGTGTAATTTTGAATGAAGCACTAATTTCCAAAAATTCCAGATTTATTTTATTATGAAATTTAATATGCATAATATATGATAATAACTAAATTAAGCTGTACAATAAGTCTTATTTTTCCTTAACTAATCATTCAATCCAAATAATAAAAAAAAAAGGAAAGAAAGTGGCTTTTAAAGTTTGCTCAAAGCCAAAGATGAAATAATGTTCCTGGTACAAGAATGACAGCCCTTCTTTTACGAGCAGGTAAATAAAAAAGACTTATAGGACTTATCATTCACTTTAACAAAAGTATTCTCCATTGGACAATTCTTTTGTGGAAAAGCTACTTTTTAATCATTGTGCTTCAAATAACAATCAATGTTGACAAATAAATTTTGAGTAATTGATTTTGTCTAATGTCTTTACCACAGTACTGATTATGAGAACAACTCCAAATGATACAGATAAGCCTATTAATGGAGCGCTATATTGTGAGTAGGAACTTTAATCAGTTAATTTACTGAAAGAGGAATATATTCATACATTTTTTGCGATAAATTGCAAGTTACAATTCAGCTTACATAACTTTTTCTTTGTTATCAAGACAGTCTTATCACTGATATGACGTTAAAGAACCAAATGTTAAGAGGATCTTCTAACATGCTTTTCATTTGCATTCTATAGGAAAATACTGATAATATGGAAATAACCTATATGCTGCTTGTCTTTATGATACTAAAAAACTTTTACATATACACTGTCTGGCCACTTTATTAGGTACACCGACCTATAAGCGTGTTGGGCTTCCTTTAGCCCTCAAAACAGCCTGAATTCGTTGAGGCATGGATTCCATAAGATGCTGAAAACATTGTTGAGGTATTGTGTACCATGCAGACATGAGTGTGTCATGCAGTTTCTGTAGATTTGATGGAGGTGTAGGCCTGGAGCGAACATCCCGTTCCAGCTCATCCCACAAATTTTCAATCGGATTGAGATCCTGGGACTGATGTTCCTCAAACCATCCCATAGTGATGTGGGATTTGTGCACTGGCGGGTTATCCTGCTGGAAGTAGCCATCTGCATGAGGATAAACTGTTAACATATACGGTTGCACTTGGTCAGCTACGATGTTTAGGTACGCTCTAGCATCCTGACATGCTTCCAGAGGTATCAATGGACCCAACGTGTGCCAGGAAAACATCCCCCACACCATGACACTGCCCCACCAGCTTGAAGTTGTGAGACATGACAGGTCCAGACATTCATGCGCACAGCAGGGGTGTACCTAACAAAGTGGCCAGACAGTGTATATGGGTCAATCAACTATTCTTTGTACTAAACGCGAGTGACAACATAATGATTTTCTAACAAACAAAAATCGAAAATCTAACTTCCTATGGAGCACATTTTTACGATTAGTGAATGACGTTTTAGTTAAGGTAACGGGCAGAGCACTTTTTTTAATTTGAAGAAAAATATTTTGCTTTATTTAGTGAGATTATGGCAGTAATTTGTCCCCTGGGGGACAAAACAAAACAAACAGCCTACTTTTCCCTGTCATTGTCGCATATCCTTACTATCAGTTACTACTATTTAACATATATTTTGTATATTTGATACCAATCTGTATTAAAACATTCGCTTTGGGAGTTTGCGAAGTCTCTGAAGTAACAGGGAAACCAAACACTCGCGGGGAAAAATTGTCTCCTAAGTTACTGTAAAAATAATAAAATATTCGTAATTAAACTAACATGGGTCACTCTAAAGCTTTTGATCAATGACCTAATAATACTTTGGGGTAAAAATAAAGTCCAATAATTATTTCCAAAATCAATATTTATTAAATTTGTGTTCGGGACAAACTTAGGTACAAAGAATAGTTGATTGACCCATATGTGTGTGTGTGTTAAAGTTGTTGAGTATCCTATACATATATTGTAAACATTGACTACCTCGTTCATCAACATCAGGATCTTCATTTTTATTACTTTCTTCATTTAAATTGATGGAGGATTTTAGGAAATTTTTTCCTTCTTCATTGTCAGCAGCAGTGGATTGAATAGGGGATTCAGAAAACTCTTTTGCTTCTTGTGAAACTTCAAGACTTGAAAAATCTTCTGCAGAGGATTTATTTTTAGAAGTTGGCTGTAGTAACTGTAATGCATTTTGGACCTGGTTGAGACAATCTTCTATCCCAGCTTGTTTTTCTACAAATTTAAAGACATAGATTCATTTATTATATAAATAGTTAAATATATATGAAGAATCTTATTATTATATTATTTCTTACTGTTAGTTTATAAACTTTTGGCAAGAGATATATTTATAAAATAATAATTTTTTTCATCCATACCTTAAAGTCCTGACTCAAGCAATTCAGGCGACTGCAAACCTTTTATTTCTTTTATATTTTTCATTAACAAATTAACCTAAAATTCTGAAAACTGAACTATGAACTTGTGAAGCATATGGGATTTATATTTTCTTGTTTTTGATTTTCGAAATATTCTATAATTAATTAAATTAAAATTCAAAAACAGTCAATGATTTTTTTTTTTTTTTTTTTTTTATGAAGTATTATATGCTAATTTCAACTCAAAAAAAGTTGACAAAAACCTGCAATGATAAAAATTTATAAAATAAAGATTTTTTAAATTTTTTTTTTTTTACAGAAATAGGTTTTAATATTAACAAAAATCTATTTGTATAAAAAAAATTTCAAAACAAATTTATTTTTGGAAACAAACAGCACCAAATGAATTTGCTTTTAATAAAAACATTTTCCATTATGATTATTTGATAGCACATAAATCAAATAATTTAATCTCAAACAATTTTTAAAAACATAATTTTTTTTAAAAAATTAACTGCTGGACAAATAAAAAATATTTTAAATCTAAATCATTATTTTATGAATACTTGTTATTATTAATAAATAATACTTTTCAGATTTTCGTCAAGTATTTTAATTTGAAAATACTGAATAATACCTCGAAAAAAAAACCCCAAAAACATGATTGTTTTTGAATTTCAATTTAATTAATTACAGAATATTTCAAAAATTAAAAACAAGAAAATTCAAATCCCATATGCTTCACAAGTTCATATTTTAATTTTCAGAATTTTAGGTTAATTGGTAAAAGAAATATATAAAAGAAAAAAAAAAGGTTTGAAGTCGCCTGAATTGCTTGAGTCAGGACCTTAATACTATAACATTTAATAATATTAATTGCAAAGTATGGTGACTATTTATATGTTAAACTGCTACAAAAATTTATGATAAGTGAATTTTGCTTCATCAAAATTATTAAGAATGATAAAGTATCAAATGTAATAAATAATATTCCTCATGAAATGCATTACCATTCATGTCATCCAAAACACTCTGAACTTTTCCAACCATTAAAGATTGTTTGTGAGTTTCAATCCTTTCAGCTCTTATTCGTTCTGCAACAGAGCGAGCTTCCATATCATTAAAGTCAACCTGGAAAAAATAACAACAATAACAAATCAGTCAAATATGGAAATTAAAAATGAGAAAGAGACACATTATTATAATACTGAATAGTGCTGTTGATGATAATCAAGATATGTAATGTATGTTGCACAAGATCTTATATACTGGAACATTTGATGGTTTTTGAATCAGGATGTACATTTCATAAATGCAGAAAGATGCAAACATTAAGCTTTAGAGCTACTTAAATTAAGAATCAAACTAAAATTTATCAAATCAATTACTTTATAAAGTGAGCAATTCTTATAAACTTTATCTTGAAAACGGACCTAAGGATTTTGATGAAATGTGGTGAATCTACCATTTTCGGGTGCAAGAAAGCGATTTAGCTAGGAAACTTTAGGAAAACTCACTTAGGAGGTAAATAGGGACCTGGATTCCTGTCTCCAGTGCTCTTACTTTATTTTCCTTTTATTTTACGAGGAAAGCTCCATCTTCCAGTTACTTTACAGTAACTAAGTAAAAAAAGTAAGACAATAACAGTACTATTGTATTGTTGTTATAGCATTTATTATATTAGCACTATTATATTACTGTTATGGCAATTCTGTTACAATATTGTAACAGAACTCAACTTTTCGTTTAATCATTACATATCTATCTAAAAACTTATGCAAAGAGTTCGCTTATGCACCAAGTAAGATGAAAAATCTTCATTACATGCTTGCAACATATTCTCTTTTAGAGATTTTGTCTTATAGTTATTCTTAAAAAGTTGAGAAGTTAATTCAGAAATAACATTTGTTGTTTATTTAGTGAATGATAATACTGATGCAAAGTCGAAAACCTTCCCGGATTGGTCAGTTAAACTGCACTGTGATTGGCTGAACCGGGAGGGCAATTGACCACGCGATTGATCCCTCTCCCAATGACGGACAAAAAAGGGAGTTCCAAGCGAGCTGACCTCAACTCTCAGAATCCAACCCTTTAGGGGTTTTATTACTTTGACCCGTTTTTGGAATCCACCAACCATGTATATAAACTGTAAATAAATGCGTGTACATTAGGTTGAAATACCGACGCTAGTCTCTGCTATTTTCCGACCACACATCAATACAATATAAAATCTGTTTATCTAAGATTCTAAATGTTTTGCAAAGCTTTCAATATAAATTAATTTTAAAATATCAAATTTTCTAACAATGTTTGATATTATAAATTAAACTAATGAATGACATAGATATTAAATTTTTATTTCCAACACAGAGTCAGAAACAGTATTCCAACATTAAAATTTATATAATTTAATTCCAAAAGCTTGCACAAAGTTTAAATGCCATATTATGACGAACTGTTTGATGTACAAAGACAATTGTTTTGTATGCAGCTGTCAGTATTAATGATGATATTTTTTTTTATATTTTTATATATACAGGGTGAATCTAAAGTAAGGGGATAAACTGCGGGGCGGATTCCCCACACCAAATGAAGTAAAAAAGGTCAGATAAACATACGACTGAAGTGCACGTTTGCTGAGTTATTCCAATTCAAAGAAACAAGCCAGACTACAATGTATATGAACATTATCTTTATTTCACACAGCCCTCTGTGTTGCCCATTCACCCCAATGCGGTAGTGTAATTCAGAAATGTTACAATAAAGATACAGTTCATATCCATTGTTTCCACTGTAGTCTATTGTTTCTTTCCACTGGAATAACTCGGCAATCATGCACTTCAGGTCATATGTTTAACTGACCTTTTTTACTTCATTTGGTATGGGGAACCCGCCCCCACAGTTTGTCCCCCTATTTCAGAGTCACCTGTATAATTCTATCATTTCAGTTATCTAAAGTAAAACTCCCCATTGCCAAAATAAACCATTCAAATGCCAAATATTATTCATTCTCTTTCCATTCTTCGATCTTCTGCAGTTCTGTTTTGATAAATAAATCAGTTATTTTCTAATAAAGACTACTTTAACAGGGTGTAAGAATTTCTTCAAAGTTTTATTTTTAAATCAAGATAGAGAAATTAGTATTAGGGCATTATTAAGAAATGTCGAAATGCAAATTTAGAAGAAGAAATATTGAATTAACACAAACTTAATATTAAAAGCCTAACAAATTATGCTGCCAATTATAGCAGTGCTTCTCAACTTTTTATTTCTTTCTTCAAGGCACACCTTTAGATATAAAGGTGTATAATACATACACCTTTGCATAAATACTGCAGCATACCAAACCTTATTTCTAAAATCCTGTTAGCACACCAAACGTTTTCATTGCTATTATTACTACATTAGAATCCTCTGAAAAACATTTATGATTTACCAATGAATATTACATGAATATAATAATCTATTTTAAATATTTAAAACTATCCTGAAATATATATTTTTAGCCGATTTGAATGTGATTTAATACGTTATTAACCTTCATTATCAAAACGAAATGGAATGTAGTTTTTATTTCTTTTTACCAAGGTTATTTGATATTTAGATTTTATTTTGGATTTGAGAGTTTTGTTTAGCTAAATGCTCATTACAGATACACATGGAGAATTTTCTCGCAGCACACCAATTCAGAAGCTCTTTTTTTTATACTTTTTTTTTTCATAATTACAAAATAATTATAAAAAAGAAAATAACTGAAAAGGATATTTTATAAAATAATAATAATAATAAAATATAATAAATTTCGTATAAAATGTACCTTTTTGCATTCTTTCAAGAAATTAAATCCTAATTTTAATTTCTTATATCTATGTCCAAATACGTCATACCATTCCTGAATACATTGCAATGCTCTTCTTTTTAGACTTTTTGCAACTGTTAGTGGTGGTGGAAGTGGTAAATCTGGATCAGTTTCTACTGTTAACTTCAGGAAATTCTGAAAATCAGATATCAATAATACCCGAAATACATGGAATCTTCTACAAAAGAAAACAAAAATAACTTATTTTGTAAATTGGATACCTTGAGCTATTCATTTGTAATTAAAGTAATTCGAAAAATACAAAGTATATTAATTTTCTAAAATAAAACAAACAAGAACTTTTACAGTTAAAAGTAGAGTGTTTCACAAAATTTAAAATGGAGATGATAATTTTACACTACATTATATCAGATATTGATTCTTTATTTTTCATTTCACATAAATACTATAATTTAACACCCTCATCTCAGAAGTGTAGGAAATGATATTATATGTGAAATACATATACAAAGACAGCAAGAGATCAAGACTATCTTTAATTATTGTATTTAAATATTAACACCAGAACCAACATAGCAAAATTCCATTGTTTAGCATAGGTTCTAGTGTCTTTAAATGGTTAAATTGTTTTCATGGTGAATGAAATAACATCAAGAGCTGGCATTCATGTGTTTTCCTCCTTCAATTCACCAGATTATCTTTATCCATTTTACTCTATGTAACAACAGGGAATTATAGAACTGTGAAAAGTTTTGAATACACACTGCAACATTAATAAAAAGAAATAAAATAGTAAAAATTAAACACTGGAAACAGTAAAATTTTTATTTAGAAATTAGTAACCAACTTCTCAATAATTAATATTTCATATAATGCAGACTGTATTATTCTGAAATGTGAACAACCAGACGTCTGTGTTTCAGATTATAAATTCAACATCCTCCCACTAGAAAATCAGACAAACTGACTGATGATTAGAAAGAACAATTAGTTTTAAAGTGCTCTTTTGTACTGCAGAATTTAATGGTTCATTCAGATCTAGAAAATTATTTTAATGATATACGTAATTTCGAATATTCTGCTTTGGTACCTTACATTATTCCTAAATACAAAAGATTAAAAAGAAAAAAGAAAAAAAAAAGGCTTACCGAAACAATTCGTCCACTATTAAAAATGAGCAGTAACGGATTTCAGCATGTTCTTTCTCTAACTGATGCATGATCAAATGAAATGCTTGTTGTACATTAACATATGACACCCTGTAAATAGAAAACAAAAGAATAATAAATAGATGGCTTATTTGGGGAAAAAAAACGGATGTTCCAATAACATTTTGAAATTTTAAAATAAAGATAAATTTGAGTATAAAACAATGGTTCCCGAAAATATTTTCAGGGATTGTTAAAAATGATATAGAGTTAGTGTTCTAAGCTTTTTGAAGTTGGGAACTACCGCCATAAAGTATAGCAATTCAACAAACAAAGGACTCAACATTTCAGTACCTTCTAATTACAATTTTCATTATTATTAGATAGTTTTTACCAGAAATGGTAACTATTGAATAAATCATTAACTGTTTGTTTTGAATTGAAAATGTCATTAATATTTGCTAAGTCTTAAAAGGAGCCATCTTGGAGGAAAGTTTAAATGTAAATATATATATATATGCAATTTTTATGTTTTTTGAAAGTCAATACAGATTTGTATGATTTAAAATAGAAATAAATTTGTAAGAGAGGGATATTCTATTTGCTACTATAATTTCTCTGTGTGGTTATTTTTCACATCCTCACTATTTTTAATAAAACTAAGTATTTAAAAAGTACATAGGCCCTATCTTAGTTTTCACAAAGGTGCTTGTGTGAGACTAAGCAAATATAATGCAAATATAAAGGCCCATTTAAAATAAAATTTTATTTTGTAAATAAAAATCAGCAGTTTTAACTTTAATATAAGCAAGTTCTTTTCTTCTTCTTCTTTCTTTCTGTTTCAAAGGAATTACAAAAAACAATAACATAAATTTCATCCCATTTTTTAAAAATGAAACTGACAAAGTAGGGCATAAATTATTGAATGAAATATTTCCTGAAAACAAAGTTTAGAACGAGACAATCGCTGAAATTCTTCTATCTGATAGAAGAAGCAACAGAATTGGTTAGAAATTGGAAACACAAACTTCCACAGAACGGTAAAGAGCACAAAATGAATAAAGAATCTAGGCTCAGTTAAATACATTGTCTGCTATTTTTTAAAGCAGTGTTTCCAAACTCAGATCCCATGATGATTTCACTGGTCCAAACTGTTAAATCGTGAAAACAAAGTACTGTGTTTTTCATAAACAAATATTATTCAATTTGATCATTCTATTATGTTTATGTTACAATTAATTTTATAATAAAAATTACCATCCCTATGTTGATATTACCTTTTTTTCTGAAATTTAGGTGGCTTAAGCAATCAAAATGTCTGGGATCATTTGATTATGCGAACAATGCAGTTCAAACATAAATAGTTAAATATCTAGAACTATAGCTTTGCAAGAAACTCCGCCATAGCCGGTCCCAAGCCCGGCTGAGAAAGGAGGGGCCTCCCTGTAACTTGAATGGAGCTAATGCTTGTCTCAAGAAATAGGAAGAATTTAATCTTCTGAAACAGAGAGGGAGCAAAGTCTGGAGGCTTTGAGGTGGCAGCACCACCACCAGACTAAGGAGCTATGGGCCAATCACCTGTACTCCTGACAATTTCTGATTAAAGAAACAGCAGTAAAAGACACCCGGACGGATTTTATATTGACGACCTTTGGAACGAAAAGGACTACGAGAATAGGTTTTTGGAATGTAAGAACTTTGAGAGAAATCAGCCGATTAAAACAGGTCGAAAAAGAGATGTTGAATTACAAATTGGATATTCTTGGCCTTAGTGAAGTAAGATGACCAGACTTTGGAGAAATGCAGACACAAGAGGGGCTTACTTTTCTGTACTCAGGACACACCTCTGAAGAGGCAGAACACACACACGGAGTTGGACTTCTGTTGACCAAAGGAGCAAAGAAAAGTCTTCTGGAATGGAAACCTGTATCAGAGAGATTGATGACAGCACGCTTCAAGAGTAACATTCGTAATGTCACAGTCATACAATGTTATGCTCCAACAGAATCTTCAGATGAAAAGCTTAAAGAAGAACTTTATTGTTCTACAAAAAACATTGTCCAAAAGATCAGTACAAAAGACATATTGATAGTTATGGGAGATTTAAATGCAAAGGTTGGGAGCAGAAATGATGGTATGGAACATGTAATGGGAAGCCATGGTATTGGAGATAAAAATGAAAACGGGGAAATGTTCACAAATTTTTGTGCCAAACACGATTTGGTGATTGGAAGCACAATATTCCCACGTAAGAAGTGTCATAAGGTCACATGGGTATCTCCCGACCATAAAACAGAAAACCAAATTGATCACATTGCACTGAGCAAAAAATTTAGAAGGTCCTTAATGGATGTGAGGAATAAGCGTGGAGCAGACATTAGTAGTGACCACCATCTTGTTGTTGCTGACTTTCGATTAAAAATTATGGCTACTAAAAGAAAGTTTGAACAGCGGAACAAACAATATGATATAAGACAGTTGAAGGTGCCAACCAAGAAAGAAGAATTTTGTATGGAGTTGAAGAACGGTATGAGGCGTTACAAGAAATACAGGAAAATGATGTCGAAGCTACATGGAATCAGGTTAAGAACATATACTGTACTGTGAGTGAACATGTCCTTGGCTTCAAGAATCGTTTGAAGAAAGACTGGATGTCCGAGAGTATATGGAAGTTGATAAATGATAGAAAAAAGATCAAAGCATGACTAATTATGAGCAAAACAAGGCAAGAAAAAGCTCAGATTCAAACTGAATATACAACTACTGATCGATTAATAAAGAGAAGTGTGAGGAATGATAAGAGAATGTGGGTGCATGAACAAGCCCAGAGAGCTGAGGCAGCTGCAGCAAGAGGGGATGCTAAAGAGCTCTATAGTATAACAAAAATGTTGTCAAGGAAAGGCTTCAACAAGAGCAGACCTTTGAGGGGTAAAGATGGCCAGCTATTGATGTCCGAATAAGACCAGCTGAAGAGATGGAGGGAACATTTCTCGGAGATTTTGAATAGAGAACAACCTGATGAGGAGTCGAAACATGGGAATGTGGTAGATGTGGATGTGGATGATAAAATCAGAATAAACACACCAACTAAGGCTGAAATCAAAGTAGCCCTCCAACAGATTAATAATGGAAGAGCTCCTGGAATGGATAATATTGCACCTGAGGTGCTAAAAATAGACATTGATACCTAAGTAAATATACTATACCCTTTGTTTAAAAAGATCTGGATAGAAGAAAAACTACCAAAAAGTTGGAAGGAGGGATTGATTGTTCAGTTACCGAAAAAAGGAAATATAACTAACTGAAATAATTGGCGTGGTATCACTCTCATGTCTGTACCGAGTAAAGTGCTTTCGAGAATAATCCTGAACCGAATTAAGGACACCGTGGAAGTTAGAATAAGGAAAGAACAAGCAGGCTTTAGAACACATCGAAGTTGTGTAGATCTTATCAACACACTTCTTATAATACTTGAACAGAGTGCAGAATGGCAGAATACAATATATCTTACTTTTATTGATTTTGAGAAGGCATTCGATTCTGTTAATGAATGTGGAGTATTGAGAGTATAGAGCTATGTGGAGTATTGTGGAAGAATATGAAATACCTACGAAGATTGTTAATATTATCAGAGAGATGTATGAAGGGTATGAATGTAGAGTGCTGACAAACTCACAGAGGCTATCCAGACGAATGCTGGAGTGAGACAGGGGTGTATTCTGTCACTACCTTGTTCTTGTTGGTTTTGGATAGAGTGATGAAAAGGGTTGTTGATGACAGGAAAAGAGGTATCCAGTGGGGAATGAATGATAGGCTTGAAGACCTGGATTTTGCAGATGATAAATGCCTGCAATCACAAAGATTTCAAGATATGGACAGTAAGCTCTCTAGGCTACAAAACGAAGCTGAGATTGTAGGGCTAAAGATTAAAACCAAAAAAACTAAGGAAATGAGAATTCGATCTGATAAAGACTTGCGATTAGCAGTGTATGGAGAGGAGTTGGAGCAAGTTGATTCCTTTGTGTACCTGGGTAGCATAGTCCGGAAAGATGGAGGAGCGGATGAAGATGTTAAGAGTCGGATTCGGAAGGCAAATGGAGCCTTTGTCTAGTTATATCCTGTCTGGCGAAAAAAAAACATATCAAGGAAAACCAAGCTTCAATTATTCAACAGCAATGTGAAGTCGGTCCTCCTCTATAGCTGTGAAACATGGAAGACAACAAAAACAATTGTAAATCAGCTGCAGGTTTTTATAAACAGATGTCTACGGCAAATTTTAAATGTGGGTTGGCCGGATACAATCTCAAATAATGACTTGTGGGAGGCAACAAATCAACGATAGATTGAAGAACAAATCAAAGAGAGAAAGTGGAGGTGGATTGGCCACACAATACGCAAACAATATGGAGCTGTTGAAAGGACAGCACTAGACTGGAATCCGCAAGGAACACGGAGGCGAGGCCGCCCGAGGAAAACATGGAAAAGGACGGTGGAAGAGGAGGCTTTGGAAGTTGGTAAAACCTGGAGTGAGGTGAAATGTTTGGCTGTCAACAGAACTAGATGGAAGGTCTTTACTGCTGCCCTATGCTCCATTAGGAGCGACAGGAAATAAGTCAAGTCAATAGCTTTGCAAGAAGTGATTATTGCTATGCAGATGTATTAGCTTTTTTCAAAACATTCACCTCAGCTAACCATGCTTTAATATAATAAATCACTGAAATCATATAAGTGATCCTGAAGTTATATTAGGACATTTTTTTTTGTGCACAACTTAGTGGCAAAATAAGTTTCTGGACATTCTTCCTGAATGACATGATTGAATCTCATTCGAATGTTTTTAAATACAGGAACAGTAATGAATCCTAATTATTTGCTTAAAAGTTTGCCTATAGTCACTGAAGTTTTGAAGCTTATTGCAAATATTAAAGTTTTTATAGTGATTGATTATAAGACCTGTTCATTTTGCTCATTTTGTGCCAATGATGATGATAATAACTTGAATACTGAATAATAATAATCGTAATAATGGTTCAGTGATGTTAGTACAGTAGTCTCTCGATTATCCGAGTTAATGTGGACCAAGACTAATTCGGATAACCGAAAAACTCGGTTAAACCGAAAATTGTAAATAAAATAAATTGTCTAGGTTTAAATTTATATTTTAACAAATACAAAAGTTATACAGATACACCACATACAATTCTATTGAAAGAGTTCTTTTACTTAAAAAAGTCCTTAATTGTTTTTTGTTTTACTTTACTTTGGCGTTTTTCTGCAGCAATGTTTCGGCATTTTTTAAAGGATAACCCAGGATTGTTGGTGTCGAAACCATTCCCCGATTCCAGGTAAGGGGTCATATGACTAGACGAACGAAGATTAATTTGCGAAAAAAAATCCTAGAAATATTTGATAGCTCGGTTAAAGCGGAAACTCGGATAATCAGGGCTCGGATAATCGGGGTTTTACTGTATTTACATATAAATAGTGTAAATGAGTTGAATGTTATCCTGTAATCCAAAATACAATTCAGTTTACTCAAATTAAATCCCTAGATTCACTGGCTATTGCACAATCCATCGGAAAAATAGATCATCGTCTTTTTAACTGATAACTCAGCTCTTGGTTGAAAAGCCCAATAAAAATTCTTTTCACAACTTGTCCACAACAGACAAAAGGGATTCATATTGTATCAAATAATCTGAATTACTGTAAACTGTTTTTGCATCATAAGGTGTTGCAGTTTTGATGAAGTTGATTTGTTGCTTACATGAATGTTAAAAATGGAAAATTATTTGCAAAATAAATCTACAATTATTAAAAAAAAAAAAAGGCCCAAAACAAATATACTAAATTTCTACTGACATATTTACATAAGTAAATAAAGAAATTTAATGTGCAACAAATTATGCAAAACAGAAGCCAAGCTACACATGAATAAATAATAATGCCTCAAGGTGTTATTTATTCTTGTGCAGCCTTCGTAAGTGTTTACATTTGTTGTGGGCATTTTTTCGTGCAGTAATATCAACCACATATCTTACTTGCAAATTCGCTTAAGATTTTGCAAGACAGTTAGGTCCAAATATTTACTTCCTGACGTTGTGAGAGTTTCAATACATTTAACCAGCTCGCTATTCTGGGTAATATCTGATGCCGACATTTCTTCGGTTATTAAACGAAGATATCTAAATTTTGATGTTTTTATTATTTAAATAACTGTTTATCGAACAAAAGTCACAGTAATTTATGAAGCATGTCACTACACATCCAGAATTTCTTCTGCAGCTTTAAATGTAATCCGGTTTCAATGATGACGTTATTTTTTTCATAGTCTAAAGACGGGAGTTACACATTAAAAGAAGACTTTGAACATTGATAATCTATAGCATTTAATGAAGAAAGATTTAAAGTATAAATATTTTGGAACACTCCTGCAACTTTTTACATAAATGTACGACAGAGACATCTTTCGGCTAAATTTGTTTCTAAAGATTAATTTAAAACCCGAATTGGAAGTAATTAGGAAAAGAATAATATTAATTTAATAGTTAAAATACACATATAAATGAATAATTTTAATCTAAAAAAAGTAATAATATATTCTGCAATAGCTTATTAATAGAATACGCTTGACTACTAACACAAAAGTTTAATAGAAGTTTTATTCTTTCGTTTCCTTAAACCGAATTTAGATCGTGTTGAAATGTGGATGGATGTCCTCTGCATGAGCTTCTACTCACAAGTGAGATTATTCCTAGTTATTGCACTTACAAACATCATCTGAATTTTGAATGAGATTGTAAGATAAATAGTTTTTGTATGAAAAATTGATTTTGATCCTGAATTGTCGCAATTAGTGAAAATTTTTCTACCAAAGCAATCAAGAGAAGTAAATAATCCGTGTGACATCTGATTAAAAAGACCATTAAACAATTATAAAACCTGATTAATAAAAAAATCAAAATTCTTGGATATTTAGATCAACAGATAAGAGTTAGTTGAACATCAATTTAACTTAATACTTGCTTATTATATTTAACTAAAGCAAGAATAACTTGAGGAAGTTATAACAATATTGGAACCTAAGTTGTTGATTAAATAAAACAATGTTGAAACGTACAAACGTTTCCAGAACCTAGATTGGATCATTACTTATGTGATTACCTGATAGAAAAGGATAAATGATAATTTTTTCTTACTGTATATATAGTTTTTGTCGTCTTATCAGATCACCAATAATGTGGGCCTAGTGGTCCAGTGGATTAGTTTCTGGGCTGTTGGACAGAGGAGCTAGGTTCAGTTCCAGCGAGGTCGAGGATTTTTGCTAAATTACTTCTCCAGACAGGCCCTAGGGTTCACTTAGCCCCCTATAAAATGCGAACTAGGTTTCCTTCTCACAGGATAAAAGCAACAGAGCACTGACCAACCAATGTCAACTGGTTCCATTGGTCAGTGTAACATCGGAGGCTCGTACGGAAATTACATACCTACCTATTCCAATAATTGTCAGTTAAATTTATTTTGCGCTGATTAAACATGAACCTATTTTTAAAAACATAAGTTTTATGAGGGATTAAATAAATAGATTTAAAACGTTTGAACATTTAATTATTGATAATAATTTGGTTTTAAATAAACCTTCTAACATTATAATTAATTTTTTTACCTCTCTCACTATTTTCTTTTTTGGATTACGATAATTAAAAACTACCTTTCTTACAAATTAATTACTGGAATTTGTTTGTAAGTTTTTTGATTGTTGTATAGTTCCCTAGATATTGAAAGCATAAGATTCTGTTACATATGCCAAACTAGAATTTCAACTTGAATACAAATGCCATATTTGAGTTCCATGCAACATCTCCAGATGAGGATAAAGAATAAATGATAATCCCTCATGAAGACTAAGATTTTAAAAGTGGGTTCATTCTACATTGCTATAACTGATCATCTGAAATAGAACCCTGTAGCAACACAAGTATTAAGGTTTTCAATAATAATGACCATAATCAGAGGCGTCACTAGGGTTGGTGTTACCCAGTGCGGTAGCTCATAACCTTGTAAAAATATCTGTTCAACCAAAAAAAAAAAAGGAAACCTTCTAAAAATATCTGTTTAACCAAAAAAAAACCTTGTAAAAGCATTTTGGTGTCATCCCTTGTTATGGTGTCACCCGGTGCAGTCTGCACCTCCCGCACCCCCCTAGTGACGCCACTGACCATAATAACTTGTCTTATCACCTCCCCGAATTGAGATATTCCGCATATGTAAGCTTCAAGAGACAAAGTAAGGAAGTAAATCCTACCTTCAATCAATAATGAATTAAGAAAAAATAAAGATGTTCCAAAAGAGAGTCCATTAAAAAAAAAAAAAGCCTGTTACTATTATTAGAAAAAACTACAGTAAAACCTCGTTAAGTCGTCACTGAAGGGACTAAACATTTTTGACGACTTAAGCGGAGTGATGACTTAGGCGGAGGGGGAATTTTTGAAAAAAAAACACTGAAATACAGTATTTTTATGAATTGATGTAGGATTCGGTGAGAAAAACAAGATTTTCAGAAATTAATACATGCAAATGAGTGGAAAGTAAAAAAAAAAAACACTGTTTATAGTTACCACATTATAATCGTTTTAAAAGAAAGTCAATGTCTGTCTTTGAAACGTTCCAGCCAACCATTGCTGCTGTCAAAATCTTCAATGTTCAACTCCTTAGCAATTTCCATGGCTTTTTCTTTGAGAATCACTGCAGAAATCGGCACATGTTTTAGCCATCGAACTAGCTAAAACCTCCTCGATCTCGTCAAACTTCGATTTCCTCATTCTCTTTCTTTTGTCTTTGCAGTCAGCTTCTTCAATTACTTGTTTCAATGAAAGAATGTCGTTTAATGTAGTCCTGGGAATACGATGTTCTTTGGCAAAAGCTGTTTTCGAAACATTTGATTTTTCAAAAAGTGCAATTAAGTCTTTTTTTCTCTTTAAAACATAACGAGGTAAGTTTTCGTTTCCCTGACATGTTACAAATGTAATCAAACCACGAAATTGCAAGATAAAAAATAGCCATTATAGCGGAGCTTACTCGCTATGAAATGAAATCACACTCAGTAGCGGTCAAGAAAAACGTATACACTTGACAAGAGTCGCAGCGAGAAGTGTGTAATTTCCCAAGTGAATTTCTGATGTGAAAATTCCCCATAAAGGCTAGGCTTCCTTAGAGTGAAGAGGCGGGGCTGAAAAGATAGCAGGCAAAATTGAGAATAAAGATGCTTTTCGCCAGTTTTGAGGGTGACGAGTTATCCGGAGTAGAATTAAATTTGGTGACGAATAAAAGAGGGTTATTTTACATTATTGTCAATGAGACCTTGTCGGGACCAAAGGAAAACGACGACTTAAACGGAGTGACGACTTATCCGGGTGACGACTTAACGAGGTTTCACTGTATTAATAAATTACAAGTGATTCAAATTAAAGTATCCCTATGCAGAGCACTATGGAGAGAGAGCCTGTGGACGAAACAATGTCAGACTTGGACTGTATACATTCCAGATCATGGGGAAAAGTTTTCTGTATTAAAAAAAAGAAAAAATTAGTTAAAAAAAAATAACCAACGGTTAAATATGGTGCTGCCTGAGGGTACCAATTACAGTAGTATGAACTGGATGGATGTGTGAACTGGAAAGGAATAAATAATGGCATACCAAGTGTTATTGAGTGATTTTTATTCATTCATTCCATACATTATGTAGTGGTTAATAGCACTGAGAGCTGACTGAGGCTGCAGGGAGCTGTCAAGGATAGTCAGAGGCAATGCTGAATGTGTTAGCCATTCTGCAGGACCAAAAGCTGATACAAAGTCATAGTATGTTAGACAGGAGAACACAATTGATCTGTAGAGATGTTTCACGCGTCCAGTATGAATCTGACCTTTAAATCTGCCAGGTGAAGAATGTTGCCCTCTTAAACCATGCTTTTGAGGTAATCCCAAAGCCAAAAATCACAGTGATTAAGGGTCTGTGAACACAGTGGCCATCTTGTTCGTAATATGCAACTGATGATTCTATTCTCTGAAATTTTGTCGCAGCAACTGCTGAACATGACTTCCTATGTGGAAAGGTGCTCCATCTTGCCTAAATGATGTCATGTTAGGCATCCTCTTTGCTGGAGGTGTGAGATGAAAAAAACTGCACAACATGTGCCAATAACAGGTTGCAGTGACCATATAGGTTACAAGTCCGGTTGGATGGATATCATCGAAGAAAACCTGGCTAATTAAAAAGTGGCACTAAACCCTATCCATGCTGTTACTTTCGTTGAATGTAAGGGAATCTGTTGAAATTGATGAGGCTTCTCTGTAGCCCGGATGCGGCAGTTTTGCTTGTTCACTGTTTCAGAAACATGAAAATAAGCATCATCACTCCCATGTTCCAGGGCCAATACTCATCCATCTGCATGTGTGCCAGAAATGTCAAAGCAAACATTTCTTGGATGTCGGTATCCCCCGACATTGCAACTCTTCGAGGTGGCTGAGCTTATAAGGATAGTTATGCAAACATCCTCAAACTGTTGTGTACTGTACATTTAATTGACTTGCTATGGCATGAGCACTACAGATATTTGCAACATTCTCACATGATTGCTCATTGACATGTTGCAACATGTTCAGCCACTTATGGCATCTTAGGTTTATGCCCTCTTCTTGCTCGGACTGCGAAGCTAATGTTTCCTCAAAAGGCGATGCACATTGAACGATGCGTCACAACACACATGGTGTCAATGGACCTTTCTGCAATGATTTGTGGTGTCAGTACTCGTGAAGCAGCATTTTTACTATTCTGGTAGAATAACTTTTAAAAGTAAAACACGTTCTGATAACTTGAGAACTTGTCGAAGAATGTCTCTGACCAGCTTCACACTTCAGTTTATACCTGATTCGATGCCTTATGACATACCCTAGCACAATGGTGTGTGGTACACAGATGTAACTACGTATGTGTCTTTTTCATTTACAGATCATGCCCGGATGATGAGAGACAGCAACATTTCAACTAATAACAAATTTTGAGTGATCAAATCATTAAATGTTGCCCAAAGAATGGAGAGAAATGTCATAGTGCAATGGCTTTTGAGCCAATGGGAAGTTGAAGTCATACATGCCCATTTAGATGAGGAACTGGTTCCTCAAGAGATCTTCATCAGCTAGGAAAGATCGATGGCAATTGTAGATGTATGGGCTGGAATTAAAGCTGAAATTCACTACCTGTAGCTGTGCAGGCACAGCTAAGCAGTCTAGGGGTCATCTATGACAAAGCTGATGTCTTCAATCTGGATTCCGGAGCTGGCATGGATATTTCTTTTCTTTCTTGTGTTTGTCTTCATTTCTTTCTCTCCTTCCCGCCGTAATGGACATTTGCTAATTCTCAGGCCCCCTGCATCCTCACTACAGTGGTATTCATGTAACCGCCCCCCTGCATCCTCACTACAGTGGTATTCATGTAACCGCCCCCCTGGAAGCTAACATGTAATTTAAAATTATCACATGCACATTATAGCATTTTTCTAATATTGATTTTAAAATTCAATTTTGTTTTCTAGCCTCTGTCAATTACTGTATTTACAATGAAGTTCAGCTACACTCATTAATTCATTGATTTTAAGTTCTTCTGCTTTAAGTGCAGTGAAGCTAACCTGTAATTTACAATTATCACATGTACTTTAAAATCAATATGAGAAAAATGCTATAAATTCAATTTTGTTTTCCAACCCCTGCCAATTACTGTATTTACAATGAAGTTCAGCTGCACTCATTAATTCATTGGTTTTAAGTTCTTCTACATTAAGTGCAGTGAATGAAGTAAGGTCCAGAGATCTAAATATTCTTTAGACATGATTGCCTATTAAATCTTCTGAAAATTACTTCTCAGAGCAGTATATGAGGGCCATCTGATACATAACAATTTTTTTTTTAAATTTAACATTTAGCCTTAATGTACGATCGTAAATAGTGAACTATAGGAATGCAGGGAAAATGCACAAACATGATAGTGAGCAAATGTTCCAACAGATTCAGAATACTATGCACATTCCTTCTTCAGGAAATAAGGGAAGGACAACACAAACATGGAGGATATCACAAAACACATGAAAACTAGAAGAGGAATTTATCAGTAATGACAGGTATTTATCTATTGGTAATAAGATGATATGCTCCAAGTTGGATTTCATATATAAACATCAATGGGTGAGGCCAAGTGTTTACTAAGGGTTACTTAAGTGTTTTCTTCCTCGAACAGTTGTTTCACTCTTGTAGGCGATTGTCAGCTAGGAGTTTGTTGCCAGTAAACAGAAAGGTCCGAGTGCAGAGTATGATTGGAACAATTGGGGAGGAATCGATGTGCAGCCTCTGAAACTAACATAAGCAATAATAAATTCACCAAACAAGGAAAGTGAAAAAATTCATGTGCAGGCATTCTGCTGGTCTCCAATGAGTTTTCGGAGGGGATTGACAAAGAACGTCAAACAGGTGTTCTAGAATGCACTTAATAAACATTTGGTCCCACCCATTGATGTTTACGAATATTTATAAGGGTTTTTAAAATTCTTTCTATGTGCTCTGAAAATTCAATTGAGGCTGGCGGAATGCCTGAATATGAATTTTTCAGGTAACTTTTTTGGTGAATTTATTATTGCTTGTTTTAGTTTTAGGAGGCTTCACATCAATTCCCATGATTGGATTCATATAAGAAGATTATTCACAACACATGAACCAATTTCAGAATTTGATTATCAATTTCCTTTTTAATATTTTGACTAATGCATATCTTCGTGAATCACCCTGTATATAAAACACAACACTGAAGATAAAACTATGTTAGCTTGGAAATTTGTTAAAATATTATCTTAAGGAATAAGATTAAGCTTGTTCTTATAAATTAGTCTACTAATTCAGTGGTGCGGAAAAAAGAAAATATATGAAAAAAACTTTATTGGTGCAAATATAATGTGTAGAAAATTGAAAATTCTAAGAAGAAATAAAGAACACTCATTTAATTAAAACGAATTTACTAAATCATAATAGAATTAGGCCGATATATCTAAAACCTTTCAAAAACCAAGATCTCATGATCATTTTGAATAGTTGATATATTTAATTTTTCAAGCAGCCTTTTTTTGTAATAACAGCACTTCCTACTAAGTTTAAAATATCAGATGTTTCATATTGACTATTCTTTAATTGTTTCTGGGTCAAATCTTGCATGTAGCATCACTGGTTGATGTTTACATTGGATCCCTTAACAAACAGGTATAATAAATGAGACCAAATGTTTACCGATATGGAATTCCAGCTACTGGACAAAGTTTCTTTTTGACACTTTAATACAGTGACTGCTCGACTGAAAGTGGACACCTGCCGTAGTGGAACAATCCATGCAAATTCGTGCAATAATTTGAATATATTCTTTATAAAACAACATGATTATGTGTAGTAGGAGTCATTTGGTGTCTAACCATGTGCTGAGGTAAAATGCCACCATCAAAGCAGCTGAGCGATTTTCAACGTGGAGTAGTCATAGGCTGCCATATTAGTGGTCAGAGTGTACAAGTCACAGGAGCAACAGTGAACCTGCCAAAGTCGACTGTGGGTGCTATTATCACAAAGTGGAAATGTGAAGGAGTGGAAACACGAAGTCATGGAGGTGGCCGAGCCCACATGCTGACCGATAGAGACTGGAGGGCCCTCAAGCGGTTGGTACAGCAGTACAGGGCTGTTCCAGCAGAACAATGGCGGCAGGACTTTCAGCAGGCATATCAGTACCATGACGATTTGTCGGGAGCTCCATCCTTAGGGTACACAGGTCATGCTGCTGCTCTCAAGCCTAACAGTAAATGCCCAGAGTCGTATGGCCTGGTGTAAAGAGCATTATGTGGAGCGAAGAACAACGCTTCACACTTTACCAATCGGATAGATGCATAGGATATGTGGTGTTTGGCAGCGGAGCGGCTGCTACCTGAGAGTGTCATCCCTAGTGAAGTTTGGCGGTGGTGGTGTGATAGTGTGGTCGCGTTTCTCCTGGTTTGGACGTAGTCCATTAGTTCTGATCGAGGGGAACATGGCATCCACACAGTATCTGGACGTTCTAGGCAATTCCATACTTCCTACGTTGTGGTTGCAGTTCAGTGAAAGGCCATTTGTGTTCCAGCATGACAATGTGCCTTGCCATAAGGCACGTGTTGTCAGCACCTGGTTTCCGGAGAATAATGTTCAGGAAATTCAATGGCCGGCCCAGAGTCCGGACCTCAACTCTATTGAACATCTGTGGAATGAATTGGAGTGCCGGATTCGAGCGTACGATGCGACCGCAAACATGCATCCAACTTATGCAGGCTTTGAAGGCTCCCACTTGGTGGAGAGCAGGCCACGGCATCCATACTGTGCTTAGGGCAAAAGGTCACAGTATGCGCTATTATACACACTGTAAACAAAGCATCCATACCACAGGTGTCCACTTTCAATTGAGCAGGCAGTGTATGTTACGAGGTAGCATTCCAAAAGTTCAGGGACTTGGTGTTTAGTTCACAACCCTGAATAGCTTAAAACACCGACACACAATTACCTTCAAAATAATCCCCTTGGGCAATGATACACTTTTGCCTGCACGCTTAAAGCTTCTGGAAGCATTGCTGTAAGCCATCTTTTACAACCATCTGTAATGCCTTGTGTGATGCTGCTTTTACCTCATTGGTTGATGCAAAACGATGTTCCTTCAGATTTCTTTTTTTAGGTGGAAAGAGTAAAAATCGCAGGGGGCTAATGGGGAATAGGTGGGATGTGAAAGCACTTTAGTATGGCTTCTGGTGAGAAACTCTGTGAACAGTATGGGCCAATGTGCAGGCGCATTGTCATGGAGAAGGTACGTACCATTGTACACTTTGCCATATCTCAGGCCGTTTACGACGAATGGACTCCCATCTCATAAAATGTCTACATAACGCTCTGTAGTTCTGCCCTCAAGAATAAATTCTGAATGGAAAATGCAATGAGAATCAAAAAACATCTCAAACATGACTTTCCCTTTGCTGCTATCCTGTCGGAATTTTTGGATCATGGTGAAGATGGTGATTTCCGTGTTGAAGAAGCACGTTTGGCTGAATATCAAACAAGTAGCACCAAGTTTCATCACCTGTGATGATCTTATCCAAAAACGTTGGATTGCTATCGGCTTTGCCAATTAACTCGCCTGATATCCACATCCGTTCCTCCTCCTTTTGTTTGGAGGTCAAAAGGCTAGGGACAATATGCTCACACAAGCAGTTCATGTTAAGATCTTCTGTTAAAATGTGCTGGCAGATGGTCTCCGATACGTGAGTAGTGTTAGCATTGTTCTCAATGGTTTGGTGGCGATTCTGGTGAACACACTGCACCACCAAAGTCATGTTTAGCTCACTCTGTGCAGTCACAGGTTGTCCAGAGCTCTTGTTATCTGCGGAGGATTCTCAGCTCTCTTTAAAATACCGATACCACTCGTACACCTTCGATGTCGCCATTGTCGAATCACCATGCACCTTCATTACCATTTCTAAAGTCTCTGCTGCTATTTTACCCAAACAATGACAAATTTAATATAACAATGTCGCTCCTGAAACGTTTCTTCAATTGCAGAACAAATATGACTAAACATAACACAAAACGTCCGCGTGCAGAGTGCAATCACTGTCCAAGGGCCAAACCATTCTGATTACAGGGGAGAGGTGACAAAATGTATTTCAGATGGCCTAACATAACAACATGCTTGTGTTGTGACAGATGGGCACAGTCCCCAAACATTTGGATTGTACCTCGTATTTCTTAATCTCTAGATTAGACAGTTTAGCAAGTCAAATTTGAACACATAACTCCAGCCCTTAAGAATTACTGAACTTAAAAGTTTTTTTTAAGTGAAAAAAAAAATAAAAAAATTCAGAATTTGATGAGCACATCTTACCCTACCTCTTCCAAAGTCCTTGTCTAATTAATAATTTTAAAATACTAATGGATACATTTTTACTATCAGAGCTCTCCAAATTACAAATGCAGTCTTTTGTAGTATTTAATGCTTTTTATTTTTTAAACGTACAAATTATGCAAAGAAAATTCATTACATAAATACTTATTAGCAAAAAAACGTTGTTCATCATTTTTTTTTTTTATATTTATTTACACATTATTTAAAGAAAATTCATCACGTAATTACTTATTAGCAAAAAATGTTTATAATTTTTTTTATATATTTATTTACACTTTATAGTAATACATCGTGTGTAGACTGTAGTATATATGAGACCATAACACACAAATATACTTCTTTCACATAACATGTTTCGAGAATTTCTCGTCTTCAGATGTGTACATAACTAAAAACATAAAGTAACCAGAACTACATCATAAAATTCAAAGAATATTCTTAATAATAACATCAAGTTTAAATAGTATCATTTTAAATCATATAACAATGCATTCCGAATTGACACTTCTGTGTTAATAATTAATACGCATAGATTTTATAACACAGAAGTGTCAATCCGGAATGCATTGTTGTATGATTTAAAATGATACTATTTAAACTTGATGTTATTATTAAGAATATTCTTTGTATTTTATGATGTAGTTCTGGTTACTTTACGTTTTTAGTTATGTACACATCTGAAGACGAGAAATTCTCGAAACATGTTATGTGAAAGAAGTGTATTTTTGTTTAATAAGATTTGTGTGTTATGGTCTCTTATATATTATTTACACATTATTTAAAGAAAATTCATCACATAAATACTTATTAACAAAAAA
>JAFIDM010000001.1:53720242-53740718 GCA_023159025.1 Thereuonema tuberculata | reverse complement strand
ACATTATTTAAAGAAAATTCATCACATAAATACTTATTAACAAAAAATGTTGTTTATCATTTTTTTTTTTATTTATAAATTATTTAAAAAAATTCATCACATCAAAAGATTAAAAAAAAATTTTAGAGCATTTTTTCCCCTCAAAATTTTTAAATATATAGAATATACTTGACGCATGATTTAAATACATTATTTAAGATTACATTTATTAAATAAATTATTTAAGAAAATAAGAAAAATCATTACATCAATATATAATCAACAAAATTAACTATGATCAACTAATTTTAAAATTAGTTACCCCTCAGTAACAGCTATGTAAAATAACTTTAAAAAAAATTGGTAGCACATACCAATTTCTTTGAATACTTAAATAAATGTTAAAAAAAAATCATTTAATTTACTTGCAATTTGCATATAACAATAACAAATATAATAATTTATAAATTTAAATTGTTTACAGCAATAAAGGTTAACAAATGCCTTCCTGAACCATAGTAGACTGAAAACCATAAAATAATTTAGTGTTTATAATTGCATATTCAATGCAATAATTGCTAGCAAGGGCTTTTACATTTCATTTAGCCTTTAACTTTTCTCAAATTTTGAAATCCTAACAAAGATTGGGATCATTCTATATGCATATATAAAATCACTTTTTTTTAATAAATGGTTCTTTTTTTAAGAATATTCTTCTTTAAAATATATTTACAAATGTTCTTTTTATAGTATCTTTCAACAACTCCATAATAACAGGTTATTTTCACAAATTTAAGAGACCAACCATCCTTCTAAATGAAAGGTTTTAATGGCCTATCTAACTTAAGTACTTCTTCCTTTCTTTTTTTTTTGTTCTTGTTCAGTGTTATTTGTAAATGCCATGCAGAATTTCTGATGTTACATGTAGCCACGTCTTCACATAATAAAACTAGCTGAAAACATGCAAACATCAATATGTCTCTCTTTGCCATCTCACAGGATTACTCTGCTGCAGAGATGCAACCGATGGCTTAACTTTTCACTCTTTGTCATTATGTTGAAAATCACAAGGAATACTTGTTTCAAAGAGTGCAACACTGTGAATATGTACTACTCTCACTCTTTTCCCTAACTTTTTAAATGAGTAACACATATCTCCACAAAAATGAAAAGAAATCACGTCTTGTAACTATAATTAAACTGGTCTCCAAATTTATCAATATACTTTTTGTAGTCCAAATCGTCAAGTTCAGCTGCAACTCTCTTCATTGAGGACCTATAGAATTAATCCAGAAACAGATATTAATTTCACATAACAAAATGTTTATAATTAAATTTTAGTAATATGAAAAAAAAAAAGGGAAAAGAAACTTAATGACTTCATTTACTTGACACATAAATAAATAAAAAGCAATTTATTTTGAATAAAAATTAGTTATTCAGGAAAAATAAAATTCAAATAAAGAATCCTTACTTGTTAAAAACTTTATTTTCTAATCGTTTTCGGGTGGTGTTTTGAACCTTTTTAATATCTGTGAGTCCTGGATATTTCTTCTTCCTTTTACCTTTTTTAATAGTGAGATCAACACCAGTTGCAGCTTCGATTTCTTTCAGTAATTCAGGATCTTGCCATTCCGGAGGCTCATCTGGAAACAAAAGAATTTAAAAAATAATACAAAACATTTAACAGTAAGACAGTCGTAATGGCCCTGTTATTTTTTGCATATAAAGAATCTCAAATAAGAGTGGATATGTGGTAAGATATACATCTTAACATGTATAACTAGACTGATGTAAAGTTGTTAATGATATAACAAACAATTCAAATAAAAAAGTATATATATATATTTTAGGAACTTTGTCTGTCTGCTGTTCTGTGATAAATTTCAAAATTGTGATTGAAAATTTCATGCATTGTTATAATGGTGTTTCAGCAGTATTTTGCTTCACTCAGTTTGAACCACTGGTTATACATGAGTTTTAATCTTACTTTAAGATCCTGTAAGTGAGCAACTCAAGTTTGAATGTTGGTGTTTTTGCTCAGTGAAATAAAACTGACTGAGAATGAATCTTTTTATTTTCTCTTTTCAGTTAAACCCTAACGAGAAACTACTGTTGCGATGGTCCTTCAATATCAAACAACAGAATGATAATATTACATTGAAAAAAATCAGCATGCATGAACATGGATGGATGTTACCATAATTATCCAACTCTTAAACACTTATTAAATATTTGTGAAATTTATCACATGAATTTATCACAAAAATTCACATCACTTTGTCACTGACTACATGTCGGCATCATTCAAGGACCTTCAGACTTATTTTTTTTACAACATTTCTCTTTCCACAATCTGTTATTTTTTTAGTTGCATATAGATTTCTATTTATTACTTAGTTATTTTTTTCATTTTTGTAATCTGCTCCATAAAACAGATATTAGTTACAAAAATTTGCTAATATTTTATTATGTTATTAAAGCATAATATGAAAAGCATAATATTTCTCGTTTTTAATACTGTTGCTTTAAGATAGGGTGACCAGACGTCCCGATTTTGGCGGGACAGTTCCGGTTTTTAACAATTTGTCCCGCGTCCCGCGGCATTTTAAAAAAGTCCCGATTTTTTTTTTGGTTATGGAATTCCTTTTTTTGTTTGTTTGTTGTTGAATACGGAGTTTCCTTTTTTTTTTTTTTTTGTTGAACCTGGAGATTCCGTGTTTCTTTCTTTTTTTTTTTTTGGTTGTTGAACCTGGAGATTCCGGTTTTTTTTTCCTTTCCGTCTCCCCCCCCCCCGTCAATAGTGTCCCGCTTTGCCAATGTAAAAATCTGGTCACCTATTTAAGATGACTTCATTTAACTGCAAACTGCGAAACCTTATTATATGTTGATCAAATGTTAATTCACTTACTTCAAATAGCTTACTGATACGTCTATAAAATTAAAATTGTGGTTCTAAGACAATTTATTATTCTACCTATTTGTTTGGTTAAATTGTTAAAATAATTTTGTAATCATTAACTGTTACAGTGATAATGATGATTTGCAAGGAAGATTCATTTTCCAGTAAGCACTGTGAACGAAAATACATTCTTTGGAAAACTCATGATCTATTCACAGTTCACGCAGCAAAAATTGATACTTTGCTCTGTCTTTTCCCTTATAATTACACAAATATATATTATATATATCTGCAGTACCTTCAAATACTTAAAATATTGTTTAAATATTTTCTAATACAACTTGTGTTGTAAATGAACTTACTTTGCTTTTTAATTTCTTCCTCTTTTTTAAGCCGTTCAATATCTTCTGGTTTTGTGGGATTCCCAAAACTATCTCTGGCAATAACAGGTCCATGAAAAGGACACTAAAGAAAGAAATACAGTAATTAATTTCAACATGAAGATGAATAATTTTCTTTTTAATATTTAAAAAAATTAATATTTTTTGTTTCAAAAGAAATTTATAAGCAGATACAGAAAATTATTTTTATTATGTAAATTGAAGACAGCTTTAAATGATTTATTATTTTATTTCATTTAGGTTCAAAACAAGAGTTAGTTTATTTGCAAATGGAATTTCTGGTAGCATATTTTTTGACAAGTTAGAAAAAATACACAATGATAATATTAAATGAAGGAAGTTAAGGATATTTGCGTCAATAAAAACATTAAAGAAGTTTTAAAAATACTCACTTTAACTCTGTCATATCTTGGACAAAGCTTTCCATTAGCTAAAGGAGCCCTGCACTGCCATTTAACAGGTTCAAATTTTCCACTGAAATCGATTTTTCTTGTTCGGAGTGCTGCAACTTGATCCTTAATAGAAATACAATAAAAAAAAAAATGATTTTTAGTTTCCAAAGTAAAATTCACAGAATAAGCATTTGTGTTAGAATAAAAAAGTAAAAATGAAAGATCATCATTTTGAGAAAATAAAATATATTCAGACAGATTAAATATAACAATAACTGAGCAGGCTTTCGAACCTTAATGTTTCCCTGTTTTCAGTCATTTTTAAATATTGTTTCAATAATCTTGTTATCAAAAACCTAACATTTCTTTATCTCTTAAAACTAGGCTTTCTTCAAGTAATGTTAGAACAATGATTAATATTAGTGATCAATTTCAATTTTAACATTTTTTTATTAA
The DNA here is from genome assembly GCA_023159025.1 of Thereuonema tuberculata. NCBI lineage: Eukaryota > Metazoa > Arthropoda > Chilopoda > Scutigeromorpha > Scutigeridae > Thereuonema > Thereuonema tuberculata. The sequence goes on along the minus strand of JAFIDM010000001.1, from coordinate 53,736,588 downwards.
TTAACGAAAAGTATTCAGTTATGTTAGATCAAAAGAATGCTATTAAGCAATGTATTTCAGTTTAACCAACTGCTATTGTGAGATTAAACTCCCAAAATGGCCTACCAAAAGAAATGACAAAGGAGTGCTACCCAAGATTGGTTTACCTACCAATCACATGATGAAGATGCAGTTGTTTGTGTTTTATTTTCTTTAATGAAATAAATCCCTTACCTGCTGTACTGTTTCACTTGTTTCATTTTCATTGGGCAGCCAGAAACGATGAAGGGAGTCAAATCTGTTAATAATAATAAAACAAATTACATCAGAAAGAAAATTATTATAGAATACAAGGAAAAAATATATAATTATACTAAATGTAAAACAAGTTATTAAAAAAATGTCAATTTAGTTCTAATCTCCATTTGATTATCTGCACCTTTCTTTCTATCATGCAGTAATTTAAAGAGTTTCTCCATTTTTTGATGATGTTTTTTAAATTTCTTAAAGAGAGCCAAATAAGGCATTTTTGAATCAGTATTTGAATGCAAAAGGCAATTATCTACTTGATTTGGAAGAAGTTAACTAATTATTGTTAATTTACCATACTATCTTAAAAGAGAAGTTTTAAGAGATTTGGATCATGCTATGCAGACCAGAAGATTTAATTCTTCATTAAACTTATTATTACTTTTTATGGAAAATTAAAGCACAGAACAATATCTTTATTAACAGAAATGTGAGGGTGAGTCAGTAAGTAAGTTACAAAGTGAAGCAGTGATGGACAGTTTTGAATGAGGCGCCTGAAGCTATTATTGCTAGATGGCAGTATTATCCAGGTGTCATGTGACTCAAGACAATCTATGTGCACAAAAGCGAAACAGAGAAGCAGCAGTTGCAAGAAGGCAACACCTCTGAATGAGTGTACCATTATCAAGCATCACACTGTTGTGCAATTTTTCCAGGCAAAAAGTCTGGAGACAAAGGATATTCATAAAGAAATGCTGCCCATGTATGGTGAGCATTGCCTGTCCCATCAAGCTCTCTACAATTGGGTGCAGATGTTCTCTGAAGGGCGGACAAGTATCAAAGACAAACAGTGAGTTGGTCGGCCAGTAGAGATTGATACAGAGGCAAATGTGTGATGGGTAGATGATATTATCTAAGCAGACAGGAGAGTAATTATCGACACCATAGCCGCCACTACTGGTTGTTCACACTGCTTGGTCTATAGCAGTGCATGACAGTTTAGGTTACCGCAAAGTCTGCTCACAATGGATGCCAAGCCAGCTGACACCAACATCACAAAAGCCAGAGAATGGGTCTGGATTACAGCATCTCTTATGCTACCAGGATGAAGGGGATGATATGCTAACCCGGATAGTCACAGATGATAAGTCTTGGGATTTTCAAAAAGGCTAACAATTTTCAGGATTTTTATGGTATTCCATTTTTTTTGCTAGTCGAAGTGAATAGTTCCCCTTAACAGTTATTAGATCAAAACACAGGTACTAATAAGAAGATTTCAGTATATAATGAAACTTAATTGTTATAATATAAAATACAAATAAATGCTGAGTAAACCACAGTTCTACCATTAAACTGAAACTTTGTCATCAAAATGGTCAAAGAAGCCCCCTTTCCCCTCCTCCAATTGCTATAAAAAAGTTATTGAACAATCAAAATGAAAGGGATGACAATAATTTAATATTATCAGACATAGTAAATTCTTACTTGATAACAGATGGAGCCTCCAGTTTTTCCTCCCATCGAAAAAGATCTGCATCAAAACGAAGTTTTGGTGCCTTGGACAATAATTTTGCTTTTTGTGGATTTTTAGAATCTGTCTCCTGTTTAATTTTTGATGTGGATGGCAATGACATGTCAGTAGATGAACTTGATGCCCTGTAAATGATTTTCAAAAAATTTGACAAGCATCAGAAACAGAAAGGATTACACTGAGTGCAGTGGTGTTTTGAATAACTGCATTTTGACCTTATGTAATAAACTTATTAATTTCAGTTTATTATTATTATTGATGTCTTTTAATAATAACAGCAATAAAAGATTTAATATAGTGAATATTCCTAGCTTTTTATACTGTCCTTCTTTAAACAAAAAACTAAATTTGTTAATAACACGTATTAAAGAGTATTCTTTATATTATTAAGTAAAAAACAAAACTTAATTATAAACATTACTTTTTTTTAGTTTTAATTAATAATAAGATGAAAAAAGTAAAATATATTTTTAGTTATAAAATTCGACAATATCATGGAACTTATATAAATAAAAAGAAATTCACCTTATAAGGTGTGAATTCTTATTAATGAGATTTCTTAAATTGGAATCTGGTGTGGTTGGGTCGTCTTCAATTTTAATTCTCTTATTGTAACTGCAACTGGGTTGTTCACCCAAATTTACTCTTTTAACTAAAAAAATAGATAACAGTAATAAAAAAAAAATAGAATTAAAAATTTGAAATTGCAGTAATAATCCATTACTGAACTGTGATTCATTCAGCATTAAACATATTTATAAACTGCTTGTTAGTAATAAACTTACCATTTACAAACAAACTTTACACAAATTATTTTTTCTTCCATAGCATAACGAGCTTTAATAGCAAAATTAAAATTATATATCAGAAATTAAACTCTGAATAATAATTATATTAATAGCATAATATCAAACCATTTTAATTTCTTAAGTGAACAAAAATATCGATATTTTTATTTTTTAAATTTTAAACTTAAATAAATAAAAAAAAAAAACTGTTCAAAATGCATATGTTAAAACAGACAAATTATTATGAAATGTAATAACTTATAAATACTTAACTATAATAAAATGAAATCAATATTTCATTTTCAAATAATTAATTAATTAATAATACCAATAACAACTTTCTTAAGTTTGGTTACAACACAAACAAACTGAATTTGAATATTTTTAATAAATTATTTCATAATTTCAGGAAAGAAATAGAAATACATACTGAAATTCTGACATAAATCGCACAATTGCAGAACAGTTTGCAAAACTTCAATTAATGGCTTTATATAAATGAAGTTTAATCCCAATTCCTATTGTAGATCCTAAGAACTATAGAGGCATTTGGTTCTTGTTGTTTGTTTGTTTCTTCGATTGCACTCACATTTTAGTGTGTGATTTTTTAATGATAAACAAAAGCAGCAGCGGCTAAGCTGCACCAAGAATGAGGGAATGAAATTTAGAACAATTCATTGAAAGGAAGACTAACTCAGAGAAGAATGAGGTCACATCAGAACGCATGGCGGGATTCGAACCCAGATGTAACTGTAGAAGCTATTGGAAACTTAAGGGTTTCAACCCACAGCTAAACAAGATGTAGCAGAGGGCTGATCTTCACCTTTGAACTATTCTTCACTTAATTAAATTCTAACTTTTAATCAAAAACAACAATATTTTTACACTTACCAGAATTCGATGCTGTTACAAAAGGACTGACCACATTTTCTTCATAATCTTCTTTCTCAGGAACTTCCTCAAAATCATCATCACTGTCATCTAGAAGATTATCAAGTATTAAAAAAGAAAAGGAAAATATTAAGCAAGCTACAGTCTTTTAGTTGTGAAATTGATTTGGAAACCATTAATATATTTTGTCTTAACATTATTCTGACCTAAACTATTTTATTTTTAGAGAACATTAAAAAAAAAAAAAAATCACTTAATCTGTAAATTTGTAAAAATTGGCCATCGTAATGCTTGTTTTTTAGAATCAAAATATAAGAATATTTTAATAGTTACAATTTAATGAAGTGAATGTAATGTAACTGAATTACCTTTATTCTCATCTTGTAAATTTGAAATATTTAATTTACTGCAGTTGCTGATAATTCTTTCAAGTGCTTGTTTAATATCAATACATTGCTTTAACTTGTCACTTTGGTTTCCTGCCTTTGTTAAAACCTAAAAAAAAAAAATAATAAAAAAGAATGTATTAAAATGTTAGTTTTAATTATTCTATGTGTCAATTCTATAGTGTCAATTATTCTATGCTGTTATTAACTTTCCAAAAGATTAGAAGTCTTTAGCAAAACACAAAAACTTTTTTTGTTTATTTTTGTACGGAGATGATGAGGAATAGTCATCATAACTAGGGTGACCAGACGTCCCGATTTTGGTGGGACAGTCCCAATTTTTAACAATTTGTCCCGCGTCCCGCGGCATTTTAAAAAAGTCCCGATTTTTTTTTTTTGGTTATTGAATTCCTTTTTTTTTGTTTGATTGACGAACTGGAGATTTCGTGTTTTTTTTGTTGTTGTTTGGTTGTTGAACCTGGAGATTCGGTTTTTTTTTTTGGTTGTGGAACTGGAGATTCCGTTTTTTTTCTTTCTTTCCGGTCCCCCCCCCCGTGAATGGTATCCCGCTTTGCCAATGTAAAAATCTGGTCACCTTATCATAACCTGTGAATTAATTTAAATATTCCACTATATGCATTATGTAACCAAAGGGAGACAAAGAAGTAATAAAATGGATAAATGTGAAGATTTATGACAGTGCATGCAATTGATTCTTTGAAGTAATCTTAAAAAGATCTTGGCTTAAAAGAGCTATTGCAAAATGAGATAAGTGAATTCTATGTTCTTTTTTATGGTAGAAAAGATTTTTGACACATTGAAAGTTGAGTATCATGCTTATGAACAAACCACTGATATGACATAACAACTCTGGAGAATTGAAGATCGAAGGTGATCTGAATTTCATATTGGAGAATTTTTTATCTCAATTCATAATGAACCAATTCTGATTGTTAAAACAATTGTGTATCTCATGAAGTTGTGTATGATGAAATATATTTTGAAAATGATAGTTATAAATGAAAGGATAAAAAACTGCTAAAATAAGAATGACATGACTAGATATCAAAGTGCTGCTTGTTGAGGAGGATTTATTTTATTAAAATAAGATAAACATTCTAATCTCAATTACCTGGGTAATGGACTAATCCGATTGTAATTAAAAAGATTTCATTTGAAGCAAGAGTCTGCAATGAAGACACTGACAAATGATAAATCAAAATTATTCACAGAGCCTTTTGGAAATTAGGAAAGAAGTTGACGAGTCTGACAAATAGGCTCTTCTTGGAAACCTTTGAAATAATTCTCAAAAAAACCCTGGAGAAGACAAAATCCTGATCAGTAGTTGTGGAAAATATGTGCCTCAAACAAATAGACTTCTGATTAGAAGACCTTTAGACAAATTTGTGACCCATATACCCAAAATGATGGGTTTTAGGTCAATAAAAACAAAACAAAACAAACAAACAAACAAACAAAAAAAAAACAAAAAAAAACCAAACAATTTAAATGCTAAATTTACACAAACACAAGAGAAAAGAAAAACCAGGAAAGTGTCCCGTTAAACAGATAAAGGAGGCTTCGCGCCCGGCGGCCACTACCGGGCGACTGAAAAAATACGTGTATGTGTCGGCCATACCCCCAAAATTTCTGTGTCTGTATCTATGTCTTTAACACAGAATAGTCTCAAACATCAAAAAAAAAAAAAAAAACAAAAAAAAAACAAAACAAAAAAAAAATCTTTATAATGACAACACTAAGAAAATCAGAGGATTAAAAATTATTATAAACATAATTAAAACCCTTCCCCCTTTTTAAAAACAATCAAAAAGTTTAAAAAAAAGATTTAAAACATAATTCACCCTGGCAATAATAAAGTTCAGCATCGGATCCATTCTTTCCGTTCGGGAACCACCGAGGAAGCAAGAGAGATATTGCAGGAGACAGGGAAAAAATGCAACACGGAGAAGAAAAAAAAAATTAAAACATCGGCCATGGAGACACGAAGAAAAACAAAAAGGGAAAAAAAAAAGAAGAGAACATTCTGGGACGGTTCAACGATTAGCCGGGGGGTGCAGACGGCAGGACCGCACCCGCCATGGAAGGGCCGTCGAAGACCCTACCCAACCACGTACGGTCAAGTTCGCGGTCCACCCGCTGCATTATACCCCGTGCCCGAAAAGTCTCGCCGCCCAGAATCAAATGCAAACACCAAAACTTAAATTGTGAGCACCCTTTTGGCATAATTTCGAAATTCTTTAGTAAATTCCAAAAGGTTGCCATTTGCAAAGGGAGCGGAGATACCACTGCAGATCAAGAACCGCTCAAAGTTGGCTCTAAGGCCAAGCCTTGTGGGATGTAAACACCGCCACAAGACATGGTCTGCATCCTCGTCCTCCCGGAGCGGGCAGAACCTACAGCTGGCATCAACCACTCTCCTAAACCTAACCAAATAGGCATTAAAGTCTCCATGGCCCGTTAAAATCTGATTAAAATAAAAATCTCCATATATATAAGTTGCTTTCACCTCTTTAATAAAAGAATGCAGTCGATCACTCTTTGTGGAAGACCTCCAGACCCTCCGCCACATGGCTGAGACCTCAGTTTTCATGCACAGCTTCGAGTGGCTACGAGGAAGGGGTCTATGGATGGAAACATCGTCTAACAACGTAGCCGACTTGGCCTCACGATCCGCTTCCTCATTGCCCGGGACACCTGAATGCGCTTTCACCCAGAACAGGTCGCAGGCGATACCATGTTTATTCAAGTCGACGAGGTCGATGTAAGCATCCCTAGCATCCCAATTCTCATAAGAACAATGAGAAATGGAATGCAGGGAAGAGCTGGAGTCCGAAACCAGAGCAACCCTGGCCATTTGTCCAGCCCAGAACTCTGCCACCCACAACACCACACTCCTGAGGGCGCAGAGCTCCGCCTGGAAAATCGAACAGTCATCGGGAAGGCGTTCCTTAATGATCTTAATAAGGTTCCAGGACTCGTTATAGATAATTGCTGCATATCCTACCTTCCCGTTCATTTTGGACCCATCAGTAAAGATGTACATGTCATATGGTCCTTGATCACTACTCCAGCTCTTGATCTCGATGGGGCAAATTTCACTGGGATGAACCCAGCCCTCGCAATCGACTCTGCTACAATAATCCTGGGTGATCACGCGTTTATAATGCAAGGCCTGATGATACGCTTGAATCCAAAGAGGGGGGACCCCACTGAGGACGTGAAGAGCATCATTCGAGACGGTTCTGTAAGTTCTTGTAATAGCCAACAAAAAGGGTCTACTAATGGTGTTAAGGGCTTTAATGATATTACCCTTAAGAGCATCCTCTCCCCAGATCTCCACCCCATACATAATCTTAGGCTTAACAATGGTGTTAAACATAAGCTTACGAACCTTAGAAGAGATCCCACCGTGCTTTGGAGGGATCTGGTCTTCTAATCCTCTGATTAGAAGACCAGAATCTATGCTAAAAATGAAATTAAATATGATTAAATCTCCAAGAATATTATTCAACACTAGCAGGCAGACCTAAAATAAAGTGACTTGACAATCAATTTGAAGAAAAGTTCAAATTATCCTAAGCATGTAGTTTAGTAATCAACTGCACTGAATTTGCAAAAGTTAAGCAACATATTATTCCATTTTTAAATTCTTTAAAGTGATTTTGATTGATTTAGGATGGACAGGCACATGAAATGTACAGGGTTTTAACATTAAAGTTCCTCTACATAGAGGGCTCTGGAGCATGTTCTAAGGCTCCAAATGGAAAGAAATTTGGACAACAGGTACTTCAAACATGTGCTCACCGTTTATTGAAAAAAAAAAAAAAAAAATAGTACAGAAAATGGCCAATAAATGGCACTAAAAGAAATAAAAGTCATTTGAACCCATACTACAAATGTTCAGAGTGTCCACCATTGTTGTCAATGTTTTCCACTCACAAAACGGGATTTTCTACTGTAGAATGTAATATGTCTGTTGGAAATGCTAGAACATGATGTCTAAGGCTGTCCTTCAGATCTGACAAAGTTTGACATCTTTCACGATACACCTGGTTCTTCAAAAAAACCCATAACCAGAAGTCAGATAATTGGGGAGGCCAAGTTGTCTGGAAATAATGGCTGATAACCCGTTCATTTGTAAAGTGCTGCCTTAACAAATTTTGAACACAACATTGGCCTTGCTTTTGAAGTGCTGTTAAGCATCTACTGCTTTGAAGAACTATCTTTAGTTTTAGATAGCTGCAAGTCAACATTATGAAAGACCATGATATTACCTCCAATCAGAGAGCGACGGTGACGAAACTCTTCGCTTTGCCCTTGGCACGTGGAGCAGAACTTTAAACTAGTCGAATTTGACAGAATTCCACTTGTCTTTCATTAGTTTTTGTGTGTTAATTTTTAGTACAGTAACTGCATTATTTAAGTTATGTTCAGCAATTGCTACAGCACCATCTATTAGCCACTTTTTGTACTATTTTTTTCTTTCTTTTCAATAAATGTCGAGCGCATCGTTTGAACAGGGCCGTCACCCTGGGCGCTGCGGCAACGGCAAAAATAAAACAACAACCTTTTTTTTTGGTTGTTAAATTGGAGATTCCGTTTTGTTTTTGTTTTTTTGGTTATAGATTTTCGGGATTGGGGGGGGGGGGCTGACGAAATCTTGCACCGAGCTCAAACAAACCATGCGACGGCCCTGCGTTTGAAGTACCTATTGTCCAAATTTCTTTCCATTTGGAGCCTTAGAATGCGCCCCAGAGCCTTCTATGTTGAGGAACTTTATCATTAACAATCTTATACTTCACTGCATTAAACAATCTGGAGTGCTGTTATGGTTCCCATGTTTTGATTAATGCCTTCCACAGACCAAACTGGGAGGTAGAGCAGCGTAAGTCTTATCTCACTCCCCATGGCCTGGAGTCTGGATATTTAGGTGGCCATTGACTGGGCCTGGAAAATAAGAGGTAATTGGACAAAATTGGGGTCTACCTAAACTGAATCAACTATACTGACAATGAATATATCTTCAATCCAATGTGGCTACTTCTGGTTCACAGAACATTGATAATAAAATTGCCTGAAAAGTGCAAATTGGTACAAATGAACTCAATGAGGGCATCGATTCCATTGGGAATGCTTGATCAACAACTCTCCTGCATTTGTGTGCAAATATACAGAGGAGTCAAAATAAAGTACAATGGAAATTGTATCCGACCCTGTAATTACAATGGCTTGAATGAGTTTTGCATGCAAATCAATAACAGTATCACTTTTAACAAAATGAACATTTGATAAATTACAAACTGTATGGGGTAGCTTGGGTTTGTACTTATTACAAAACTGTCAGTTCACTGCAGTGGGTTACCTACAATTATCATTAGCTTATTTTTAATTACAATGAATTTTAATTACTTCGTTTTTAATAGAAGTTATTAATGCTATGCAGTTTAGATACTTACTTGGGTCCATTTAGAAACAGAAGTTATTAAATGCCTAACGAGTCCCAATGTTTCCTTGAGAGATTCAATTATTGGAGCATTATCAGAATCGATCAGCAGCTTCTGAGATTCTGGAATTTTATACAAAAATTAAATCACAATGAGAATTTGAAATGTCAAAAAATGAAATTAACTAAAAAAAAAAAAAAATTTTAAACAAATTTAACATGGCTTTTTAAAAGATAAAAAATGCTTGATGCATGAAGAGTGGATGTTAAAATTTTTAGTCTAAGCTATTTCTCTTTTAAAAAATGTAATAGTTTTAGTTTCATAAACTAAAAAAATAAATAAATAAAACGTTGAAAGATATTTTGTTTATTTTTATTATGTGTGGCAACAAACATAAGTCAGTAAATGTACTTGTTCTTTCTTACATCAACATTAAACAACTTAAATATTCCTAATAACTAGCTACTCAATAGATCTAGACAGATAATTTATAAATGTCAATGCAACAGATATACATAAGCTCTCAGTCAGGAAGGGTGATGGGTAATCTTCATGATTAAGGATATTTAAGGTGTGTCCTACAAAAATAAAGTTGCCTCATATTTTGAAGATTTAACATAAGGGAATGCCCATTAGTTACGGGAGGTGTTTTTTAAAAAATTTGGACCCCCCCTCCCCCTTTGGTAAGATGTGGTGGGATTCCCCCTTCCCCCCCACGGGAGATTTCCCCTATAATTTTTAAATAATTAAATTTATTTGATATGTTCATGTATTTTGCTTCAAACCACTAAATACCTAAAACGTTACTGATGTCTTCTGTGAATGATACTACGTTTAAGGTGCCCTATAACGAATTTAATTAAATTTAGTAAAAGAAAAAAAAATAGGCTGCGACACCACCTTCCCTAATTCTTCACTGTTATAATATGTATATTGTCCGAGTTAAAAAGTTGACGTGAGATTTTCATTGACCCTCCCCCCCTCCCTTTAAATGAGATTTTGCCGGGACCCCCCCCATTTTGAGCTCACATAATTGACTGTATGATCTTGAAATCAATATCTAGTAGAGAATATAAGATTATTTTGCAGCTTTGTACGGATATTGGCGATCATCTTTTGTAGACATTTCTATAATATTTTTTATTAAAGTTATATTATAAATGAAGATATCTCATTATGAACCAAAGATATCACAGTGTACCTTAACAATCATGTACTGATACTGTTCTGCAGAATGTCCAAAACTTGGGGTGATTCTGTCTCTCTAGGTCATGCTGTATACTCTACTTTGGAAAGATGACGACCAGAGTACTGGTATACAAGAAGATAAGTAAAATCATAAACTAGATGATTAAACAAGGAGATTTAGAAACATATGATAATGAGGATTATCTTGGCACACTGGAACTATATGGATGAGCTACAGGATGTATCAGCTATTTAAGAACACAATTTTCAAGAGGCATAAGTGGCCCAAACTTTAACTAAATATCATTTTTTTTCTAGCCCCAACATGGAAGCTTTGAATCTAATGCAAGATATGAAAAGGCATGCTTTTTCTCTTCACCTTACCCTCCAACTCCAGCGATTCGGAGATTTCAAACTTCTTAATGTCGCCAGGTGCCTCATGTTTAAGATCAGAAAAGAGGAAATGTGTCTTCAGTCTTCAGCCAAAAGAAAAAAAAAACATTCTTGACGGTCAGACATTGTCAGGAAAGTCAAGTTTGTCCACCAAGTCCAGGGTGTCATTAAACAGAACCCCAGCAATTCGATGAACACAATGGTGAATTCCGTTTGTCGATCCGACTGTACGTTCAGGGGTTTTTAGGGGGGATACAGTGACAATAATGTACAATATCTCAAATGGGGGGGGGGGGGGCATTGGCCCGTGAAAATATCCAATTCCTATGGTCTTTGGGCCTCTGAACACGATGGTCAATTCCGTTTGTCGATCTGACCTTCTGTTCGGGAGTTGTTAGGGGTGGACAGACAGGATAAATGCATTAGCTATTGATTTTGGTCGCTATCACAATAGCTCCCAAATGAGTCACTAAAAACTGTATACAAGAACTTTTTTTTAAAGAGCAATAGCAAATGAAACAATGTGTAATTTTGAATGAAACACTAATTTCCAAAAATTCCAGATTTATCTTACTATGAAATTTAATATGCATAATATGTGCTAATAAGTAAATTAAGTTACTTACATTAAAAATATTAAAAATGTACAATTTGAATTTTTCAAGAATGTACCAAAACTTAGATCTTCATGTGCAGTATTTTTGGAGTTTAATAAAGATTTGTGATATTTTCAAGAATGTGTTTACATAGGATTTTATCTCTCCTTAACCAATCATCCAGTCCAAAAACTTAAAAAAGAAAAAAAGGAAAAGAAATGGCTTTTAAAGCTCAAAGGCAAAAAAGAAATAGTGTTCCTGGTACAAGAATGACAGCCCTTCTTTTATGAGCAGGTAAATAAAAAAAGACTCTTGTAGGACTTATCGTTCACTTTAACAAAAGTATTCTCCATTGGACAGTTCTTTTGTGGAACTGCTACTTTTTAATCATTGTGCTTCAAAAAACAATCAATGTTGACAAATTTTGATGAATTTAATGTTGTCTAATGTCTTTACCACAGTATTGATTATGAGAACAACTCCATGTTTATAATTCTCTCAACTTTTTGTAAGTAAGTGCATTTTATTTATTTTCACTTTTTCTTTAAATAACAATCAATGTTGAAAAATAAATTTCAAGTAATTGATTTTGTCTAATGTCTTTACCACAGTACTGATTATGAGAACAGCTCCAAATGATACAGATAAGCGTATTATTGGAGCACTATATTGTGAGTAGGAGCTTTACTCAGTTAATTTACTGAAGGAGGAATATATTCCTACATTTTTGTGATAAATTGCAAGTTACAATTCAGCTTACATAACTTGTTTTTCAACATGGCAGGGCCCTAAAGAATAAAAATTTGGATTCATCAGACATAGCCTACAAAAAGGGCATGTCATAGATAGTAATGTAAAAGTATTATATAAAGAATGTAATCTAAAACTAAGGAACATTTTAGAAAGTAGTGTTATAAAAAACACCAAAGAGAAAATTTTTAACAGATACGAAGGAGTTCATGTTGACCCTTCCACTGTTTTATTAATGAGGGACTTAATAAAAACAGATAGTAAAAAAACAGCAACAATTGACATTGATGAATAATATCAAATTAAAAGAATTTTTGTTTCTCATATAGTTCATCTCTTACAACAATTGACACCGTTTTTTATTGTCCGATTTTATGACTTGTTTGTTTATACATGTTTTTAAGTATTATATGGTTTATTTGTTGTAGCAACAATTGACGTTTTTAATTACTAAACTTTTCTATTTGTTAAGCTATTATCTTGTTTTCATTGTTTTTAATAATTAAATAATTTCTTATAGATGTATTTTTATATAACAACAAAATTATTTGATTCACAAGTTTTAGAAATTGTTCAAGCTTCTAACCATTTTTGCTTTTGTTTTGTATATATTCCATTCATGTTAATATGCTTGAAAAAGAGAAGATGAGTTAAAACTTCTCGATAATTTGAAATTTACAGTATTTTTAATAAACCTATTTTAAATACTGTAATGAAGTTCGTGGAGTTTTTGTGAACATATAGTAAAAATTGACTACCTTTTTTAACTTCAACAGTCAAGTTATATTTCATGTTTCCTAGTCCATGTTGCCTTACTAAGTCATCGGAAATATTCTTGGTCTCATCATCAATATCAGGATCTTCATTATTATTACTTTCTTCATTGTTGGCAGCTGTGGATTGAACAGGGGTTTCAGAAATCTCTTTTGCTTCTTGTGAAGCTCCAGGACTTGAAAAATCTTCTGGAGTGAAGATGTCATTACAAGATGGCTGTAGTAACTGTAATGCATTTTGAGCCTGGTTGATACAATCTTCTATCTCAGGTTGTTTTTCTACAAATTTAAAGACAAAGATTCCTTTATTCATAAATAATTCAAATGAAAAAACAAAACAAAAACAAACAACCCAACAAACTGAAGAATCTTACTATTATATTATTTCTTATTGTTATTTACAATTTAGTTTATAAATTTTTGGTAAGATATATTGATAAAATAATAATTTTTTATCAACCATACCTTAATACAATGATTACATTACATAATTACATAGTATGATGACTATTTATATGTTAAATTGCTACAAAAATGTATGATAAGTGAATTTTGCTTCATCATAATTATTTAAGAATGATAAATTTCTTCTTCTTCTTTAAGTCGTTTAACACATGTCTGGGTCCGGATTGCCACGGAGCCAGTATGCTGTTGTATGTGTTATGGCTTGTCCAACACCTTGTATTACATTTTTCCACTTTAATCTATCAAATGCCAGTTCTTTTCAAATGATAAATATCAAATGTAATAAATAATATTCCTTTGAAATGCATTACCATTCATGTCATTCAAAACACTCTGAACTTTTCCAACCATTAAAGATTGTTTGTGAGCTTCAATCCTTTCAGCTCTTATTCGTTCTGCAACAGAGCGAGCTTCCATATCATTAAAGTCAACCTGGAAAAAATAACAACAGAAAGAAATCAGTCAAATATGGAAATTAAAAATGAGAAAGAACCACACATTACTGTGATAATCGATAGTACTATTGACAACAACCAAGATATTTAAGAGTTGAATTGAAGCTTGATAAAGGAAAGAAAGAACTCTCTTCGAAAATTTAAATTAAATACGTTTAATATATAAAGATATGTAATATATGTTGCGCAAGATCTTATATATTGGATCATTTGATGAGTTTTTCAATGAGGATGTACATTTTATAGATCCAGAAAGATTAGAGAGTAAAAGCTTCAGCGCTACTTAAAATATGAATCAAGCTAAAATTTATCAAATCAAATACTATAAAGCGATCAATTCTTATAAATGGTATTGATTAGTTACGGGTTTGAAGGTCATGTTTCATTGTCGTGATATAAGTTTACTATTTTTATCATAAGTGTATCATAAGCCTACTCATACTGATCGTTATTTGCACAAAGATTCTAATCATCATCCTTGCCAAAAATCTGGTCTTATTAAAACATTAATTGGAAGGGCGAAAAGAATTTGTGAGTCTTTTCTTCTACATGAAGAGATTAATCATCTGCATTCTGTTTTCTGTGCTAACAGCTATTCTGATGAGGATTGCTTTACGTTCCAGGAGACTATCTAGATAATTAAACATGACCTTCAAACCCGAAACTAATCATTTCCATGTATTACTTCATGAAAGCTTACATTCCTGTTTCATTCTTGTAAATTTTATCTTGAAAACAGGTCTTCGGATTTTGATGAAATGGGATGAATCTACCGTTTTTGGGCACGAGAAAGTGATTAGCTAGGTCTTGACTTCGGGAAAACTCATTTAGGGGGTAAATGATTGACCTAGGTTATTGTCTACAGTGTTCTTACTTTATTTTCATTTTATTTTACCGAGTAAAGCTCTGTCTTCCAGATTCTTTACAATAACTTGACTAGAAAAAAAGTAAGGCAATAACAATACTAATATTGTAACGGAATTCAACTTTTGATTTAATCATTACATATCTATCTAAAAACTTTTTGCAAAGAGTTGGCTTATGAAGCAAGCAAGAGGGAAAAAAATCTTCATTACATGCTTGCAAACACATTCATTTGCAGACTTTGTGTTCTAGTTACTCCTAAGAAGTTGAGAAGTTAAATAATTCTTTGTAATGTTTTATATATATATAATATATGTGTGTATATATATATATATATATATATATATATATATATATATATAATTCTATCATTTCAATTATTTAAAGTATAATTCTCCATTGCCACAATAAACCATTCAAATGCCAAATATTATTCTTACTCTTGCCATTCTTATATCATCTGCAGTACTGTTTTGATAAATGTAGGGGTTATTTTCTAAGAAGATACTTTAGCAGGTTTTAAGAATTTCTTCAGTTTTCTTTCTTTTTTTTTTTTATTTAAGGCAAGACAGACAAATTAGTATTGGGACAATATTAAGTAATGTATAAATGCAAATTTAGAAGAATAAATATTGAATTACACAAACTTATCATTAAAAGCCTATCACATTATGTTGTCATTTATATGACTATACTTACAAAATAATTATAAAAAAGAAAGTAATGAAAAAAATATTTAAAAAAATATTAAAAATAATAACAAAAAAAATATAAAAAATTTCCTATAAAAGTACCTTTTTGCATTCTTTCAAGAAATTAAATCCTAATTTCAATTTCTTATACCCATCTCCGTATTTGTTATACCATTCTTGAATACATTGCAATGCTTTTCTTTTTAGATTTTTTGCAACTGTTAGAGGTGGTGGAAGTGGTAAA
Source organism: Thereuonema tuberculata (assembly GCA_023159025.1). NCBI lineage: Eukaryota > Metazoa > Arthropoda > Chilopoda > Scutigeromorpha > Scutigeridae > Thereuonema > Thereuonema tuberculata. The sequence continues at coordinate 53,720,879 of JAFIDM010000001.1, read as the reverse complement.
TCTGGATCAGTTTCTACTGTTAATTCCAGAAAATTCTGAAAATCAGATACCAATAATTCCCGAAATGCATGGGATCTCCTACAAAAGAAAAAAACAAAAAAGAATAAAACAAAAATAACTTATTTTATTAATTGGAAACCCCGAGCTATTCTTTTGTAATCAAAGTTATTTTAAAAAATACAAAATATATTAATTTCCTAAAACAAACAAGAACTTTTACAGTTGAAAGTAGAGGGTTTCTGCATCATTGTTTCACAAAATTTAAAATCGAGATGATAATTTTACACTACTCTATATCAGATATTGATTCCTTATTTTTCATTTCACATAAATACCATAATTTAACACCCTCATCTCAGAAGTGTAGGAAATGATATTATATGTGAAATACATATACAAAGACAGCAAGAGATCAAGACTATCTTTAATTATTGTATTTAAATATTAACACCAGAACCAACATAGCAAAATTCCATTGTTTAGCATAGGTTCTAGTGTCTTTAAATGGTTAAATTGTTTTCATGGTGAATGAAATAACATCAAGAGCTGGCATTCATGTGTTTTCCTCCTTCAATTCACCAGATTATCTTTATCCATTTTACTCTATGTAACAACAGGGAATTATAGAACTGTGAAA
>JAFIDM010000001.1:53689325-53709046 GCA_023159025.1 Thereuonema tuberculata | reverse complement strand
TATCCATTTTACTCTATGTAACAACAGGGAATTATAGAACTGTGAAATGTTTTGAATACACACTGCAACATTAATAAACAGAAATAAAATAGTAAAAATTAAACACTGGAAACAGTAAAAATTTCATTTAGAAATTATTAATCCACTTCTTTTCAATAATTGTTACTTCATCTAATGCAGATTGGTTATTGACATCTCAAAATAATACAGACTTCATTGTTTCAAGTTATGAATTCAACATCTTCCCACTAGAAAATTAGTCAAACTGATAGAAAGAACAATTATATTTAAAGTGCTCTTCCATACTGCAGAATTTAATGGTTCATTCAGGTATAGAAAATTATTTTAATGATATATGCAAATTTGAATGTTCTGATTTGGTGCCTTACATTATTCCTAAATACAGAAGATTAAAAAGAAAAAAGAAAAAACAAAACAAAAAAAACGGCTTACCGAAACAATTCGTCCACTATTAAAAATGAGCAGTAACGGATTTCAGCATGTTCTTTCTCTAACTGATGCATGATCAAATGAAATGCTTGTTCTACATTAACATCTGATATCCTGTAAATAGAAAACAAAAGAATAATAAATAGATGGCAATTTTTGGAAGAAATTTGGGTGTGTTCCAAAGACATTTTTGAGATTTAAAATAAAGACAAATTTGAGTAGGCCCTATACAAGAATGGTTCCAAAAAATAAAACATTTTCAGGAAATCTTAAAAAGGCTATAAATTTAGTGTTCTAAGCTCATTGAAATTAGGAAACTACCGTCATCAAGTATGCCAATTCAACAAAGGAGCCCAAAATTTTCAGTACCTTCTTATGTTCCAATCTTTATTATTATTTGTCAGTTATTAACAGCTGCTATTTTTAAAGCAGTCGTTCCCAAACACAGGTCTCATGATGATTTCACTGGTTCACACTGTTAAATCATGAAAACAAAATACTGTGGTTTTCATAAATAAATGTTTTTCAATTTGATCATTCTTTTATGTTTATGTTACAATTATTTTTTTTAATAAAAATGCCATTCCTATGTTGATCTACCCATTTTTTTTTTTTTTTTAAATTTTATTTGGCTTAAAGCAATCAAAAAGTCTGGGATCATGTGATTATGTGAATATTACAGTTCAAATGCAAAAAGTTAAATATCTAGAACTACAATATTGCTGGAAGTGATTACTTCTGTGCAGATGTATTAGCTTTTTTAGAATATCTATCTCAGTTAACAACAGTTGACTACAGCAAATCATTAAAATCAGATAAGACATCCTAGAGTTATATCTAAATATTCTTTTTTTGTGCACAACTATTGGCAAAAGTAGGTTTTTGGACAGTAGTCTTGAAAGACATGATTGAATCTCATTCTAATGTTTCTTAATATATGAACAGTAATGGAAGTATTTGCTAAAAATTTAGCAAATAATCATTGTAGTTTTGAAGCTCATTGCAGATATTCCAGTTTCATAAGATTGATCTGTGCATTTTATTCACTTTGTTTCAATGATAATGATAATAATACATCGAAAGCGCAGTGGTGCCTCAAAGAGAAAAACTACACAATGAAAAATTAGTGAGAAAATTCATGTGCCAGTAATGTGCAGGCCTCAATGAATTTTTTAAAGCATAAAAATTCAAATGCGCAGTTTGAATTTTTATGCTTTAAAAAAAATTCATTGAGGCCTCTGCACTGCTATAACATGAATTTTCTCACTAATTTTTCTTTGGTGAGTTTTTCATTGTGTATTTTTTTCCATGAGGCACCACTGCGCTTCCGATGTATTGTTCATATTAACCTCTGTACGGAGACCTTGTTATTTACAGTGACTTCTCCTGGTTGAGGATCGCCAACGAGAGTGAAACAGCGGTTCCAGGATGTCACTTGTAAATCATTTGGTCTCACCCATTGTTATAATGATAATAACTTTGATATTAAATAATAATAATTTACGAGTTAAATAGTGTAAATGCGCTGAATGTTATCCTGTAACTCAACAATACAATTCAGTTTATCACATTAAATCCCTAGATTCACTGGCTATTGCACAATCCATCGAAAAAATGGATTATCTAATTCCCTGATAACTCTGCTGTTGTTAGAAAAACACAATAAAAATTCCTTTTTAAACTTGGTCGCAACAGACAAAGGATTTCATAATGTACCAAATAATCTGAATTACTGTGAACTGTTTTTGCGTTATACCGGTAACTGTTTTTGTCGTGGTTTTGATGAAGTTGATTTGTAGTTTACATGAATGATTAAAAATGGGAAATTATTTGCAAAATTAATCTACAAATATATATGTACATAAAACGCCTGAAACAAACGTACTACATTTCTACAGATATATATTTACATCATTTTGTTTATATTTATTGCGGACGTTTTTTTGTGCAGAAATAACAATCACATATCTTACTTGCAAATTCGCTTAAGAGTTTTCAAGACACCTGGGTCCAAATCTTTACGTCCTGACGTTGTGAGAGTTTCAACACACTTAACCAGTTCGCTATTCTGGGTAATATCTAATGCCGACATGCTGAGATTTTATTCGGTTGATGTTTTTATTATTTAAATAAATGTATATCGAACAAAGATAACAGTGATTTATGAAGCATGTCACTACACATCCAGAATTTCATCTGCTGCTTTCAATGTATTACGGTACTAATACACAGATAATCCAGTTTCAATGATGACGTTATTTTTTTCATAGTCTAAAGACGGGAGTTACATATTAAAAGAAGACTTCGAACATTGATGATCTGTAGTATTTAATGAAGAAAGATTTGAAGTAAAAATATTAATAAGACTTCAGCAACTCAGTTGCACAAATATTTACATAAATGTACGACAGAGACATCTTTCGGCAAACTTTGTTTCTAAAGATTAATTTAAAACCCGAATTGGAAAATTAGAAAAAGAATAATATTATTTTAATATTTAAAATACACATCAAAATGAATAATTTTAATCTATAAAAGTAATAACATATTCTGTAATAGCTTATTAATAGAATATACTTAACTATAAATACAAAAGTTTAATAGAAGTTTTATTCTTTCGTTTCCTTAAACCGAATTTAGATCAAAGCGCTGTCCGTGTCGAAATGTGGATGGATGTCCTCTGCATGAGCTTCTACTCAGACAGTGGGATTATTCCTAGTTATTGCACTTACAAATATCATCTAACGTTATGAATTTTGAATGAGATTGTAAGATAAATTTTTTGTATGAAAAATTAATTTTGATCCAGAAATGTCGCCATTAGTGAAAATTTCCCAACCAAAACAATCAAGAGAAGTAAACAACCCCGTGTGACATCTGATTAAAAAGACGATGAAACAATTATAAAACACTTTCTTTTTATTAAAAAAAATAAATAAAAAATAATATTTTCAAAATACGTGGATATTTAGATCAACAGGTAAGAGTTAGTTAAACATCAATGTAACTTAATACTTGCTTAATATACTTAATTAAAGCAGGAATAACTTGACCATGCCAACTAAATATTGATATTAGTTTTGCTAATATTATTTTAATTCTAGTTAATTTATTTCGTAGTGAGAGATAAAAATAATCCTTCTGAAAAATTTTAATGAGGTTTTGAAAAAAGATAATCCTGCTCGTCTATGAACGAGTGCGAAATACGGCCAAAAATCGCACCTGTACTGAAATCAAACATCTGGCATTTCTACAGGGAAAAAGTTCTTGTGCCATCATAATCATAATAAATTCTTTTCAGATATTTTTGTAGGTTCAAAATAATCCTCCTTTTTCGATCTCTTAAATATGTGCCATCAAGGTTTAATCCCAGCATCCATCATTTTTTATTTTTTTTACAAGGTCGGAATCTCAAGTATTTTTTAAATATTTCTATTACGCCCCCGTTTATCCGAATGTAAGATTTTTATAAGGGGTGGGGGCTTTCTCTCACTTTCTCTTGAAGTTTCCCTCCCCTTTATGGTTATATTCAAGTCCTAAAGGTACTGGAACCCTTACAATATCTTCTTTCATACCCGTTACCCGTTTCCCTTCTCTAGTCCTGTAGGATACACTCATATAGATATCAAACAGTTACCCAAAAATTTTACTTTACAACCAGTCGTAATTATATGTAGATTTTCAGAGTGTTATATAAAAAGAGAAAACAATATATTTTTAGTAAATGTATTTGAATAATATTACACTTTTTTTAGATATTTTAGATAAATACCTTTAAAAAGATAATGGGCCCATCATTAATTACCTTTTCTTAACAAGAATAGGTAACATTTTAAGTAGTTTAATTATTATTAATGTATACCAACCAAGCATGAAGTATTTGAATATAAATATTTGTTTCCTTTTTTTTTCTGTATCAAGATTATTTACTGCATTATTTTATTTATTTTTTTTATCTCTTTATTTATTTATTCTAATTAGCAATTCAATCATGGCTGCAAAACCTCGAAGTGGTTTTGTTTCAAAAAAACAGTTTAAAGAGAAAGTGGTTAAAATTTATGAAGCATTTTTTCGGGTAAGTAACAAATAGAACTATAATGGCCGAGTGAACCAAACTTCAGTTAACTTTGATGGCTGCAGTTTGGACGTAGCTAAAATTAGTGGGGGGTGCTGCTCCAGAAAAATTTTAACCTTTGTTTTAAAATTGTGTGAAAGGAAACAAACATGTATAAAAAGAAATTTATCAAGTTTCTGAATAAATTTTCTTTTTATACATGTTTGTTTCCTTTCACACAATTTTAAAACAAAGGCTAAAATTTTTCTGGAGCAGCACCGCCCACTAATTTTAGCTACATCCAAACTGCAGCCATCAAAGTTAACTGAAGTTTGGTGCACTCGGCCAAAAAACTTTCAAAATTAATGAAACATTTAAAGAAATATACTGATTTTCATATAAAAGCTATACTACATGAATATTGTTAAGAAATGTAAATAAACAATGAAATACTTTTACAGTAATATAAGATTTATAATATCAAGGATTTGAGAATCTCCATCTACAAAGCTATTACAGCATATTAAGTATTATTATGAGATCTATGATCTGCTGAACCTGTACAGAATCTGTCTGTGCCATTTGAAAGTTGTAGTAATATTGCTTTCTTGGAATTCAATATTACAACAATTAATCAATGACAATCTGTGACCCTCAAATGGAAATTAAAGCCAAGATCAGTTGACCACTGAATGTTTGCATAAACACTTTATATATTCATTCATACATACATACACACATATGCTGTTGTTAGATAGGAAGGTTATGAGACTTCCTCTTCTATTGAGGATAAAAAATACAAATATTGGGTGGAAAACTGATTTCAGATTTATTTAAATTCTAATACTTTTTTTTTTTTAAGTTTCACCATGAAGTGATAAATCTAGCCACACTAAATCATCATATATGAATATTTCATTGACACTTTTTGATATATGATGCTAATATTCATATGTGATATATATACTCTTCTATGAGAGATTTTCCCATTCCTAGTGAGTTTTACTCAATATTTCAGCTTGGTTCATTGAGCCTTCTTCAGGTGATGATGAGATTCACTTGAAGTTTGCCGCATATACTTTTGTCTTGTCTTGGACAAGTTGTTTCCTTCAGAACTGAGATATATAGGAGTGTTGATGACTTGATAGCAAAGACTTGATATCCAGTAATAATAAGCTTCAGTAATATCTGTAATTTTTACTAAATGCTGCAACACCTAAATAGCCTTATAAGTTATTGTGTATCTTGAGCATTTATAACTCTGTGGTGTTGAATATCGTGAGAACGTTCTGCATTGTATATCATTGTAATAACTCAGTTAGTTTTTAGAAAGAAATAATCTGCTCTTACTGAGTTATTTTTCATTTTAAACATCCCAAGCTTTATTGCTAATATCATCAAATTAGTATTGTCGTATTAATGTGTTTTAGAGTTTTCTTTATGGGGTATTTTATACTGATTCGTGCATAATTAACAGAACTGCCAACCCAAGTTTTAATGATGACATCATTGGAGAGAGTTTCAGATCATATTGAGTTAAAGCTGACAGATAACCTTGAATTCTGTTGGGATATTTAACAAATTTGAAACTGTTTCAGAAGATGTTTCTAGGCTGAATGACACAGAAAAAAATTCCTAAGGTAACTGGGTGAAGGAATAAAAATATGTAAGTGTTTAATAAGCATCGATTTTTTACCTAAGGCTTCCAAGAACTTTTTGTTCATTACAACTACTAAAAACTTTTATTAAACTTTTATTTAATATCCTTTAACTATATTTAAGTATAAATATCATTAAATTTTAATACATTATTACTTAATTCTATTTTCTATCAACAGGGAGAAGATCCTTCTCGAGATAATCCAAATTTTTGGGATGAGCTGTTTTTGTTAAAGGCAAATGTCCATTATATTGAGAATGAATTTCAAAAATTATCTGGAGAACAATTGATGGAATTAAAGGTATGGTGATAGTTTTTTTTGTGTGGAAGAGTTGTTTCTTTTTTTATAAATAAACACGAAGTAGGGTATTAGTAATGTGCTTTGGCCAAAATTGGCAATTATTTAATTAATTTGTAATATAATCAATAATATGGTAATCCATATACGCCATTCAAATACATAAATGAATACTGGTGACAAATAATTTGTGGTTTTATTTAGTTAAAAGAGAAAGTGATTCAATAATTAACTTTGAAATAACTAACTGAAATAAAATCAGGGAGATTATCAATAAAGTTTACGTGAGTTCTAAACAAATGTTTAAACCTGGATTCATACACTTAATTCATTGGAAGCAAGTATTTGAACTGATTTTGTAAGGCTTGCTTTTGTTGTGTTCACATCCTTCTACCATTCTTTCTTAATTATTAATTTCTTTTTATCTCAACAGTCTATAAATCTAGCTTTGCAAAACAATATATTTATTGAAAAAATTATCCATTACTGTTCTGTAACTGCTTATTACATGCATGTAATATATTTTTAAAATAATTCATTTTCCTAAAGATAAAATTCCCTTTTAGCTTTTACATCTCAAAATTTGTTATTTTTAGGAATTACATTCAACCATAATTCTAACATTATATTTTTAATTAATTTTTTCATCTACTAACATATTGTGAATATTGAAAGATCCAAGTTTTTGACTGAAATAAAGTCATACCCTGGACTTACATACACTCGCACTTAAGCACATTGTGCATTGGAATCAAACCTCGAAGTTACAGTGTTCGCTTCTAAGTTACATATACTTTGCCTGCACTGCCACCTGCACAGTAGGTAACTACTTAAATGCATTTCATATGATAGTTTTCAAAGATGGTTTACTTTGCATCTCTTTGTGTTTGACTGTTTCTTTTTGTCATTAAATTGATATAATGAACACTTTAGTTTATAACTTTTATTTTAGTGTGTTCTTGTGATAAAATAGTAACTAAGGTAAAAGCAGTGCATAAAAGTAAAGCTGTTAAGTACATTGGCATCTCATTGTGGTATTCTTGACAGTCCAGTTTGAATTTATAGACTCACTGCAGTTACTCATGCATATGATGATCTCAGTGCATTATGTATATTGAAAAAATATATTGCTTTGACTTACAGACATGCTTCAGAATATAACTTTCCATATGTCTGAGGTATGACTATATTATGTTTCATATTGTTGCAGATTAAGAAAGTACATATTCATTTTTATGATTTTTGAGTTTTTCTTACGATATCTCAAATGAGTTTCATATTTTGTTAAAATATAATTTTCTTCCTTTACAGGATAGCATAAATCTTTTATTTTACAAATGTGTAAAAACGTTAAAGGAAGATCATCAAATTAGAATCGTGAATGCATTTCAGGTATTTTGTTTTTCATTAAGCAACATCTTCTCTTTTAATTTTACAAATAATTAATCATGATTTTTTTTCCCGTTTTTATTTCATTTGGTAAAGACTTTACAGAGTATTAAAATACGTTCACCGATATTTAGGGTTGCCACCGCAGAACTAAGTCTCGCCCGGAGGCGATGACTAAGCCCCCCCCCCCCCCCAAAAAAAAAACTCATGCATACATATGCAATTTTTTATTTATATAAATTAACAAATTCAGAACTCACATTCCTACAAATTAAGTACAATTCTAACGATTACAGAGTAGTTCTTTAGTGTTTCTAATAATATAGCTTTCTTGGATTTTCCTTAATTTTAAATCTTTGTCTTTAAACATAATTTTAACATTTGGATCCATGATGTGCCCTAATTTCAAACAATGTTCTGCAACATCGGAAATATCTGAATTTTTACTTTTCAACGCTGTACCAATTTCTAACTATAATAAATTTGAGTATTGTTTTATAAATTTATTTACTTTTTTATTATTTATATGTACATATTCAATTTTACTTATACAAACCGGAGAAATAATGATTAAACCCGGAGCCCGGAGATAACTCACTGAAACCCGAAGTCCCGGGGTCAAACCCGGAGAGGTGGCAACCCTACCGATATTATGCATAACAAGAACAAAATTTATAAGTTTCAGGCTTTGTAAGTATTATTATTAAAGAATTAAATTCTTCTACATTTTCAGCAGGGTATGATGACAAATAATAAAATCAGTAATAAAATATAAAATAATAAAAATCAGTAACAAAAATGACTGCAAATGCTAATTTAAAGATATCAAACTTGATTTATTTTTTCCCTATGATGCTCTTGGCAATAGATCTTGCGTCTCCATTGCAATTGTTGCCCATTGATTGGAAAAACATCAACTTAATTGTTAATTGAGTTCTTGTGGTGCATATAACCTTGATAATTGAACAAGAATCTGTTATGATGTGGAAATACTCAAGGAACTGTGCCACTGATATAGGCTATTAGATTAAATGTAACAAAAGTGAATACATATTTCATATGACAGATATTAATCTTTAGTTTGCACAGTATTCTCTTACCTTGCTTTAAATAGCATGTTATTTATATGATTTTATTTTTATTAGACAATGTCAGCTCTTATCTGTGGAGTTTATAAAAAATCTGGTGGTGATTTTGGATTTGATGTAATTAACATTCTGATAGGATTTGATGTGGCTGAGAGTGTGATGCAGGTAAGTTGTATTTTAATACATATATCTGTTATTGTTCCTGTTTTGCTTAATTTATTATGCAAATTGAAATATTTTTGTGGCTTCTTTTATCCAAGCAAAATTATCCATAAATTAGACTATTTTTTTTTGTTTGACATATACTGAACAGTTGAAAATTATAATGTTTTATATCATTGATATAAATTCAGATTCTTCAAGCATCCATTTTTATGTAGAATAATAAATTATATTTGTTGAACAAAAATTACTTTTGATTTCTTTAGAAACAAAAACAGAAGCAATCTACAGTCGGACCTCTTATTTAACGAAGTCGCTAAATCCCGAAAAAAAGTTCGTTAAATAGAGATTCACCTTTTAAAATTACTTAAAACTACATAACTACATAAAACAGATTTAAAATACATAAACAATAAATATTATTAAAAAAAGTAATGATTTTAATGACATAAACCATACATTACTACATGCGAACTTAAATTTTACTAATAAAGTCTGTTAATTTCGTCCGAGTTTTTTTTTTAAAAACTGTTTTCGCTGATAATACATCTCGCAACTTTGCAATGCACCAAAAACCCCATCAGTATTTTCTTTAAATTGTAATCCGCATCGGATTGTTTCAAATGATCATACGAAGGTTTTTTGATTTCTGCATCATGATCATTTCCATTGTCATCATCTTCATCGCAATTCATAGCTGTATTGTTTTTATTTTTTACACTGTCAAAAATATCCAATTCAGTTAGTGTTTCCGAGGTCTCAACTTCAAAATCAAGTGAAAGATAATCATCAATCAGCACATCATCGTTAATTTCTTCTTTTTTCCTCAGCTGTATCCACATTTCTTTGATTTCCTCTAAGGGAATATTAATAATAAAAACATTTCAAGGAGAAAAAGCAAATAGATACCATGAAAAAGTTCGTTAAATAGGAAATGCACTTCGCTATTTGGAGGTTATTTTACGAAGAAATTAGCAAAATGTTCTTGGTTCCAAAGAAAAGTTCGCAAAATAGAGAAATTCGCAAAATAGAGGTTCGTTAAATAGAGGTCCGACTGTATTTGCTTTTATGGCATTATGGAATCACAAGCGAACGGACTGTGACATAAGATTTTTCAAATCACTTTTGCTCATGAATAACATAAAATGTGAAATAATTTCTAGAATATAGAATGACCCCTCACAAACTAAAAGATAAGAAAAAGAAATAGAAGAATGTGGAAATCGTCATATAGATAATGTATCCCACAGAAGGCATTTGTCTACAAAAATGACTGAGGGTTTATTTTCCACAATTTGTTCTTGCATTTCTTTTTCTATCTTGAGCCGTTATTTGTTGTATTATTAAACTGCCTTCCTCCTTGTATGACAAGTAGTCCTGGCTGATAAGAGCTCAAAACAGCTATCTCAGGGTCTTGGCAAGGCTCAAAGTCATTCTTACTTTCTTAGATAACATTGTTATTAGTCATTTTGTCAAATCAATTGTGTGCATTAGTATGAAATTTGATGCGTATAGAATTTACTTAAAAGTAAAAGTAAAGAAGAGTTCATTTCTTTTCACCATAGTATAGGAACTATTCTACTGTCTTATGAATAATTGCAGAGCTCTTTTGTTAACTTAGATGAATCCTGAATACACATGTACGTATAATAATTTTTACCTTGCTGAATAATAAATACAACATAGTTAAGCTTGTATTACACAATTAGGCTTATATAACTTCAAAGGCTTTAGGAATTAAAATACACATTGTTGGAGGAGGATTGTTGGCATAGACATTGGTGTAGCTGATTTAACCTTAACTACAATTGTAGTTTAAAAACTGAAATAGATGTCTTTGGATGGAAAAATTCCGATTAATCTTTGCAAATAAGAAACAAGAGGGATTAGATTATTATGACAAATGAAGTGGTAGAAATGGAACAGCATTAACTGTATCTGAAGTATTTTGGGTACTGATACAATTCCTTCATATTTAACAGAATCACTGCAGTTACTGAATATGAATTTGTTTATAACATTATAGAATGTCCTATAGAGTAGTAATTTTAATTACTAACCATTAAGTATTTGAACAATAGTATATATGTAGAATAAACTCTGGATTAGCTTAATCTTCACTAAATTAGCTGTTAATTCTGATTTAGTTCTGATTTTACTCAAATAAAGAGATTTAATAACAGCAATACTTATTAATGTATTCTTCTTCTTTCTTCGAATTTGGCCGACTATGGACCACGTGAAATAACTCATGATTATTTTTCTAACTTCTTTCTTCTCTTCCAGTATTCTTTCATTCTTTCTCCATGCTGTTTCCTTCTTTCTTCCGTCCATTTTGCTCCCGTCTTCTTCTTTGCCTTTTCTTGAAAACCCTTGAATCCCCTGATCTTTTTTCTGAATTCTTCTCTCCACTTCTTCTCCATCTATTTTCATTTCTTCCATGTCTTTTCTGACCTCCTTGATCCATGTCATCTGAGTCTTGGGGTTTCTGTCGAAGAAGGTGAATAATCTCTTCGTCAGTCTACCTTCACTCATTCTTTTAATGTGTCCGTAGAAAGTCACTCTTCTTTTCCTCATTGTGTCAGTTATTTTTTCTGTTTTTGCGTAGATTTCCTTGTTGTTTCTCAGTTTCCATTTTCCATCTTCATATTTTGGTCCCAGGATTTTCCGTAAGATCTTTCTTTCGTTTTTTTCTACCTCGTCTAATTGTCTGGCTGTGTTTAGTGCAAGGCATTCTGAGGCGTAGAGGCCTTCTGGCTTAATAACTGTATTGTAGTGCCTAATTTTAGCGTTTATAGATATGGACTTCTTGTTGTATATATTTTTTGTCAACTGGAATGACAGTTCCATTTTTCTTGCTCTTGCTAGGACCGCTTCTTTGTCAAGGGCGTTTGGTTGAATTATTTCTCCCAGGTATTTGAACTTATTAACCCTCTTGATTTTCCCATACTTTGTTGTGATCTGTCTTGGTGCATCTTTTCTATTGGTCATGTATTCCGTCTTTTCATAAGGTATTTGTAGTCCAGCCTTTTCTGCTCTCTCTTTCAGTATATTTATTTGTCTTCTTGCATCTTCAATGTTTTCCGCTAGTATTGCAAGATCGTCTGCAAAAGCCAGGCAGTCAATTTCCAAGTTATCTTTCTTTCTTCCTATTTTTATTTTCTTGATTCCTTCCTCTTCCATTCTTTTCCTCCACTCTCTCATTACTTTCTCCAGCACACAGTTGAAGAGCAATGGGGAAAGCCCATCTCCCTGTCTTACTCCTGTTTTCACCTCAAATGGTTCTGAAATTTAATAAAAATTTTAATAACAATTTTATTAGACTTGATTACAAATAACGACTTTATTTGATGTAAGCTTAAATTTATAAAAATAATTAAACTGACAGTATGTATGAAAAAGTAGTAGATTTCTAATTTACTTATTTTTTTTTTTTTTTTTTTGATATTTCAGGAGCTAATAGAACGCATTTGTAGTTTTCTGACAAGTGAGTGCTCAGACAGCTTGAAAACACTGTGTTTGAAGTTTCTTCTAATTTTAGTCAGTGTAAGTATAAATTCTTTGTACTATTTTGGAAAAAAATCTTTTTCTTAAAATTTTATCAATCTATATAAAATAAACACATCTCTGAAACTAGACTTTTTAAACATTTTGTATGCTTTCTATTGCTTGTACACTCACTCAAAAGTTGTCTTGTTTGTCTGTCATTGTCTTCTCAATATGCTAAAATTTAAAGAAATAATTCCTTAAGGAGCTAAGAGTTTGCGTGAAATTTCATTGTTCTTCTTTTCAAGCAACAACAACATTTTTAAGCTTCTTAAAAATTAAATCTTTACCTGATACAATAGGGGCCAAACAGCCTCCAACTCAACAAAAACTTAAAACACAAACCGATATAATAAAAATAAATTGTGAATATTTAGAAAACTTAAGTCTACCAATATAAGTTGAACCCTCTACCCCTACAAATCCTTTAGATTATAAAACATACAAAATACAGTTAGACCTGAATTTGAAAGTTAAGAAAGAAATTCATTTACTTCAAGAATTAAAATAATTGACAATAGCTACAATAATTGAAAATAGATTTCATACTGCAGAATGGCTACATATCTATACAGATGGATTTCTAACAATGATGAAAATGCAGGAATTGGAATTTATTCAACATTATTTTCTCATTATACATCAATAGGCTAATTCAGTGTTTCCCAACCGGTGGAAGGGTTACAGGTAGGTCGCTACTTGATCCTAAAACTATCAGAAAAGATCAGAAAAATTGAAAATTTATCATTTAGAAGGAAGGGATACGATACAAATATGGTTTTATTCTATATTCTTCTATATTCCTATATATGTGGAGGTATTCCGATAAGGAAAGGTGGGTCGCCAGCTGAAAAAGGTTGGGAACCACTGGGCTAATTTAAATCAATTTCGATGCTGAAATAGAAGTACTATTACTTGCAATGGAGCAACTTGTTTGTAGACCCAATAAATTCAAAAATGCAGGTTTTTTGGTAGATTCAAAATAACCAATACAAGCAGTAACATCTGACAACATTCCACTTACAAAACCAATCTTTAGAAATAAGAAATTTAATAAAACCTTCTGCAAGATTTATCTAAACAAATACAATTTCAGTGGATTCCATCACATATTGATCTACTTGGAAATGAAATGCTGATTATTTAGAAAAAAAAAAAAAAAGGACTACACTTTATCACTGCAATAAATCCATCAGTAATGCCACATTTAAATGTATCATTAAAATAAGAACTGAAAATAAAATAAACAAACAAATGAATTAATTGTCTCAGAACAAAAAATGGGCAAACATAGATAACACCTGGAAACAAAATTGTACTAAACCTCGAAAAGAAGCTGTTGCCTTATTTAGACTTACTTCAGGACATGACTGCCTCGCTGCTCATCTACATAAAGTTAATATTTTGAATTCTGCTGTATGTATTTTATGTAATTTACCAGGATCAATTATGAAGGCCATCTTCTTGTTTCTACAAAGCTATATAAGAATTTTCAAAATTCAAAAAAATTAAATGGTTTTATTGGAAAGCACGATACCAAATTGGTTAAAAGTATCTGACTAGTACCATTGGATATCTACTTACCTCTTTTCAAACAATTTCCGTTTTGCAATCAATCACCTTTTGCTAGGAATATTCATCTAAAAGTTTCTAAAAATAGCATGATTTCTATAATGCACCTTTCTCATTTGACATGATATTACCATTCTGAAACATCTATTTTGCCAATTTTCAAAAGTCTCATTCTGAAGACTTGAAACAATGGAATCAGTAGATGAAAGTTGGTCAGTAGTCGTAGTGATCATGTTCTTTGATATGAACCTTTCTTCTTTGATATTGGTTATTTTCAAAATTAAACTGAAAAAAGATGAGTGCTACCATGTGATATCAGTGATAACTTTAAGTATTTAACTATTTTATAAATTTAAAGGTGTTTAGATTATAAGCTTTTTATGTTCAGTATTTGCTTTTTGAAGTACAGTGTGTGTAAAAATTAAAACGATTTGATGATAAAAAACTTAAATTGCAGCTAAATCCATTTGCCTGAAATTTAAAAAGTTAAAAAGTATATTTATTTATTTTTTTCTTTTCTCTTAAAGGCAACAGACAATGTTAGTCAAAATACTCTCTTGGAATATCTAATGCTAAATAGTGTCTTTGAAGCAATTGTTCAGGTATGATCATTTTAAATTTATTATATTTAAGCTTAATAATAATAATAATAATGTTCGATCTGATACACTAGACTCTAACTAATCCGGCTCTTCCTTGCCAGAGTAGCAAGAGTACTGGTTTACTGAGAGTGCATAAGAACTCAGTGTAATTCTTCATTAAGTTTAATGTTACAAGTTTACTGTATGTAGTACATATTTAAAAAAAAGCATAAATAAAAGACAAGCTGGTATGATACTGGTAAAAAAAAAATGATCAGTTCGTATTATACTGTCTCATTTACAACTAGGAAATGATCTAGTAGAAAATAAAATGGCAGCTCCCAATCTAAAAAAAAGGCAGGAATGCCATCTAGTATAGTTGGTCTTACACCTTGTTATTAATGAAATGATATTTTCATATCAGTATAATAAAGTCAAATGAATACTACAAAATGAAAGAAACGTACAATTGTAGGTATCTCTACAAAAGTAGAGATGAAATCTTGCATTTTCTACTGATTGCGATCACTTCGAAACATATCACGAAATTTCGTCTGCTTTAATGAAGATGCTTGTCAATGGTATGCTTTGTCATGTAATCGCTTCACTAGCAATTACTTCGGTACTGCACATGTCTGGTTGTTGCATTATGTACTGCAGGAAGATGTCAACGGCTTTGGCGCATCAGCATTCCTCATCACTTTGATCTTTTTCTTCCTGCATACTTTCGATGATTTCTTCATCTGTTAAAGCTAAATTAAAATCTTTCACAAGTGGTCCACATGTCATTACAGTGCTGCTTGGGTTGCAACAAATGGTCTAAAAATAACCCAGCTTCTTTTACGTCACTGTCAGAGCTGGAGGCCAGATAATTGAGCGGCCGGATTAGCAAGAGTCTACTATATTTCATTTCAAGGAAACAAAGTGCAACAGATAATCTACTTCAGAAGATAAAGCAACTATTTAACTTTCTGGTTTGTAAGACAGGGATAATTTCTTGTAGGAGTAAGGTGGCAAATACTGCAATCGAAGAATCAATGAGAGGAAATGAAACAAACTTCTATTACAGAAGTTGTTTATATTTTCTAAATATGATCTTCCCATTTATTCTTATTAATAAGAATGTACAGTATAAGGATATAGTCAGAAGAGAAGTTTATGTCCTATGACTGGATAGCTGATGCCATAATCATAAATCTTTTTTAAATTGGTTTTCTAGGATTTTGCACAATTCTGTGATTAACAATGTGCATAAATAAAATGTTTATAAAACTTATATATTTAAAATGAAAATATTCTGTTTATGTTATTGCTTATTTAATTGCTTTGTTTATGATAACTAATGGCTTTATTTGATTTTAGCTTTTGGCACACTCACAATCGAGGCAGCTTCATGGTTATGATGCAGTTCTTCTTTTGACCATTTTGGTGAACTACCGGAAATATGAGGTGAGTAGAATTTCTAAAAACAAAATCAAAATATTATTTCAAAGAACTGGAGGTATCCAATAATTCAACGAATAATGGTATCATAATTTTGTATCAGAACCGTCGATGAGTGATTTCTTTTTCATTCAGTAGGTCAAGAATGAGAACAGAAGAATGTTTTTTTTTTTCTTTTTTATATATGTAATCAAAAATGGGATGCAAATTTCTAATTTGTATTAATTTTAATTCTTAAGTACATTTATCTTTATTAATATATTATTATTATTATTATTATTATTATTATTGCTCATAAATAATTTTATCTCTTGCAATCTTTACTGCATTACATTTATTGTTTATTTTCAAAAAATGCTGATCATATATAGTCTTGCTTTAAATATAAGAATTTACAAAATTCTTTAAAATGATATATCCAAACTCTTATGTAATAGCAACTTTGTATTATAAAGATTAGCACTTTCATCAGTGATTAGATCAATCCCATAAAAATCTTAGCTTTAACTTTGTATAGAAGTGTTATTTATTCATCTCTGATTATAAAGCCAAGGTTTCCCTGTAGCAGAGATTTAGACTGTAGGTTAACTATTTTTTCCACATAATTCATTTTGTTAGAATATCTTCAGTGGTATGCATCTCTATGGAAACTTCTGTTGTACAATTTTTTTTCCTACCTTAAGAATTTGATTTATTCAGAACTTAATCTAAATCTCTTAGTTCAGTGAATTCCGCACGGCTTATTTGGGGGGTCAATGGGGAGGGTGGGACCCGAACTGTACCCGGCTCCTTGGATAGGGCCTTTGGCGGTCCTTGGAGCTGTTCGGGGTGGGTCCCTGCCGACCGTTTCATACTCCTCCTTGTGAGTTGTGCGGAGTGTGATATCCTTTTTTTTTTTTTTAAATTTTCCTTCCAGTCGGTTTTTTTTTCCCTTCTTTTTTTCTTTGTTTGTGATTTGTTGTTTGTCTGGGAGACCAAAAATCTGCTCTGTCGATACTGGTCTCCTTGTCCTTTCTCCTTGTCCTATCAGTCTAAAGTTCAGTGAATTCCCATAATATATACTAAATATTATTTCCAAAAATTTATTAAGCGAAATAAGTAAATCCAAAAATCTTAAAACCTCAAGGATGTCCAGATCTCTTAATTGAGAAGTTGCTGAATTTTTTATTTTATTTTTTAAATAAATTCAGATTATCTTGCCAAAGAGAAAGTGAAAATAAATAGAACACACTTACATACAAACATGTTGAGGAGAGAATTAAAAACGATGGTAATAAACCGACAGTTTCGGAATACTCTGCGTATTCCTTCATCACGGACGGCACAAACATATAAAACATTACAACAACAATTGAGATGAAACGAGGTGGGAATGCATGGTGATAGTGAGAGGATTAGGCAAGTTTAGCAATAGTGTCGGATGTTTTATCTTGACAAATTACAAATAGCCCACAATGTTTGATAATTTTTTCACAAGAAAATGTGATGGAAAGTTTCCTCACAGTTGAGAATGTTAAGTAAAAGCATATGCCTAATGTGTTGATGAAACTGAAATGTGTTGATGCATTGCTCTTATATCCTTGTGTCTACAATAAATTTTCTTAATAAAAAAAAGAAACTGCTTCTTCCTCAACCATGTTTTTCTGCTAATTTAATCATTAAAGAATCTTTTCATGTTTCTTAAATTGAAAATGATGCTGAAAAGAAAGTTAACTTGTAAAAAAAAAAGAGAAAAAAAAAAAAATAAATAAAAAAAATAAAAATAAAAATTAGAGGATCACCCAACAAACTTGAAAAAAAATAATTGAGACTATTGATACTAGAGGTGATTATTTTTAAAAAAATATTAATTACATTTTTTTAAATAAAATTTTCCATTAAAATTTTAACCATTCTGTTACCAATTTTCTATTGATTGAGATGTATGGCCACATTTAATGGATATCACAGCATTACAATCAATTTACTAGAATATATTGAAGTCTGTAAATATTCTGCTAAAACTTTCACTTAATGAAACTAGTTCAGTAGAAGATTCACATGAAAATGAGATAAATTTGTTGTAAATTAGCACATTACTGAAAGTTGAGTTAACAGAACAGATTTATACTACACCAAAAAGACGTAATAAATAAGGGCAAATTTTAGAAATCTATACAACGATTTCTTTATCAAGCCATAAAATTAAAAATAAAAATGCCAAAACAGAAAAGAAAAGATATGAATATGTAACAAATAGGATATAGCCTAATAACAATAATTTGAAAGAGAAATAAAAGAATTACAATAAGATAACTGCTTACTAAAACTTAATACAACATTGTGTATTATCTAAATGACGAATTGCCTTTCTTGCCAAATATATAAATATATTATCAATTATAAAACCTTGATTTATGTTAATGCAATCTAAAATCCGAATACATAGAGATTCTATAATTTTCTTCTTCTTAATTTGAACCTAATGATAAAAAGAGGAAAATTATAGAATCTCTATGTATTTGGATTTTAGATTGCATTGAGGGAAATCAAGGTTTTACAATTAATAATATATTTATATCTTTGGCAAGAAAGACGATTCGTCATTTAAATAATACACAACATTGTATTAAGTTTTAGTTATGTTATTATAATTATTTCAATTGTTATTTTATTTTCCTTTCAAATTATTGTTGTTATGCTGAATCCTATTTGTTACATATTCATGTTTTCTTTTCTGTTTTGGCATTTTTATTTTGAATTTTATGGCTTGTTAAAGAAATCAACATACAGATTTCGAAAATTTGCCTTTATATGTTATGTTTTTTTGGTGAAGTAAAAATTAATTAATATGTTTGTGACAAGGTGTTTATTAAAAGTTAACAGATTTAGTTTTCATAATTATTCATTGCAACTTTCAATTATAGTAAGCACCTTATTGAGAAAGTGTCTATATGTCAACAAAACTGAATTATAAAGCTGCTTCTTACATTCATATTGCAAATAGATTAATTGTTATTACTAAAAACCACTAATTTGAGCCCTTTTTTTAATATCTTAGAGCATTTCAGTTTATGGTGTAAGTTTAATTTTGTTAGCAATTTCTATTTAATTCACCTTTTTAATTTAGTATTTTTGATGGTTTTACATTTTGATGTTGTTGAATGTTTTTATTTTTTTTTTATTTTTCTTTTTTCCAGTCTGCTAATCCTTACATTGTCAAATTATCAATTTTAGACAATGAGCTAGCCTTAAATGTAAGTATTAAACCATTCATGAAAACATATTAACTATTCTGAAAAACTACTAATAAAATCATGAATAACTATTACAATTTTTAATCCTTGTAATGATAACTTCTATCATATTGTTATATTAACTAAATTTTCAGTTAAATGCTTAGTTTAAAGAAATCAGTTGAAATGAATATTTTTAATTAAACGAGTAGGTCAGACACTGGGTTTGTGTTTTAAATTTCTGTATCTACTTATTTAATGTA
>JAFIDM010000001.1:53641418-53676251 GCA_023159025.1 Thereuonema tuberculata | reverse complement strand
GATAGATAGATAGATAGATAGATAGATAGATAGATAGATAGATAGATTAAAAGAATTCTGTATAATTCTGCTATTTAATGCATTATTGTAATTTTAGGCTTTCTATATTTTGCTTGTAAGGAATAATCTTTTTTTCAGATGTCATGATTTTCTCAATAGAATAGCATAAAGGAAAGAAAATAGCTTAGAAAGCACTTGAAGTAAAGGAATTAAAGTAGAGTCAAGAATGCGGCGCATCTTCATCAGTGCATCTTAGCCTTCTCATTCTTCTGTAAAATTCTTCAGATTATATCAACTTCTATCTGCATTCAAAATTAAACTTCTATTGATATTTAGTTATCATCAACCTTTAACTGATAACTAATTTTCTCCTTGAATTGATATAAAACCAATGATTTAAGCAGTCAGCTCCTAGAAATAGTCCCTCCTTTTGCTCTTGTGATTGTTTCTCTCTTGAATGAATTTCTTCTATTCATAGACTATCCAGTTGGCTATATGATGTCGTTTACAAAATAATTTTTGCAGTCAAGTCCGTAAACTTTCATTCTTTAGAAGTGTATTTGTGAGCTGTATTGTGGCAACTAATTTAAGTTTTTGAAATTATATTGTCATATGCTTTAATAAATCAATTATTTGCAGAAAATGGATGCTGTAATTATTTAAACTCAAAAATGCATTGACTCAGATAAAATAATTTTCCTAAAATCCACAGAGGATCCCTTATAGACATCCCAACCTCCATCTTGTTCTTTGTATCATTTTGAAATCCAAGCAATAACTTCAGATTTCATTTTTAATTGGAATAAAATAAGGGATTTATGATGGCAGGCTGAGAACATTATTGAGGTTGTGAACAGATTGATACAAGTTGAGAACATATTTAGTAAGACACTGCTGCCCATTCACATTTAAGGACTCCTTGTCTTCACAAATGCATTATTACTGCATCTTCAAAGATCGATAACATCATCTCTCTACTCTCACTAAATTGTTTCCCCTTCTTTTTAACAACATTATTCTTCTTCAATAAAAAGGAAATGATTTCCTCTCCCAAAGGAAATTTAAGTTGGATCTTAATCGTAAGAAAGATTGATCACATAGGCTTGAAAACATAGCTAATGTAAAGCTTTTATTTATTTATTTTTTTAGAAATATAGTGAAAACCATTAAAACAATTGAACGTCACTGGATGCTTCAAGCCAAGGCGATTTGTCTAACTTATAAAAATATGAATGTTAATTATATTTGTCTTTCACATGTACTGACTTTTCACTGAAATGCCCTCCCTTCCAATTTAGTTATAGATTACAGGAAATTGCTAATTGCTGCTTTTTCTTTGTTCATGAGCAAGACAAATGTCAGTTTTTATATCTCTTATATTCCATCCCATCATCTTCATACTCCCTGTTTTAATGAGACTGAAGAGAAAATTATCAGAAAGATCTGGCAGAACTCATTTAAATTCTCTCCGATATCTCGTTAACTGGATTGTGCCCATGGGATATACAATTGAAACTCCTTTCCTTTACATTAGATATCCGATGTCCTTTTGCTTCAGATGTCTTATTATAGCAAGTACATTTTCAACAATTGCCTGTCTGACTTATGTTATTAAATTGAACATGTCTGTTTTGCTTCATCCCGAATCTGTTATGATACAAGAGTTCATAATTATATTTTCTTATTCACCATTAACTCAGTATCATGCCATTCTTCAATTGTTTTGTTTATTCTTGTATGAATGCTTCATATCCTGCCCTAATGTTTTTCAGCATTTGCTTCTCAGCCAAAACAAGAGATTTTGAATATCTTTTAGACAACTGTCTTGAGAAAAAAAGAATAATGTAGTAAGAAATCTTTAATGTTCTTTGATGTAGAGCAAAGAGTTTCAGGACTGTCCTTTCTTTCTGCTTCCACTTTGCTGCTTCGCTTTCCATTGTAATGACAAAAATCTGAACCACAAAATTACTCTTTTGTTTTCAGAAACTTCCAAGCAAGCAAATTCATCTCTAACATGACGATTGATTGGTAACCTATATTCCAAAAGTCTGATCCCATACTTCACATCTATAATTAACCTTCTTTCTCATTCTGGAGTAACTCATTCCAATGAAAAATGTCCTCTTACCATCCTCAATTTTGAGCTGTTCACAGCCCTTTTGCAGATATACTGAAATTTGATTTTGGCACAAGATAATCATATCCCACCATTCCATAATAAATTGAACTCTTGACTCACTCTAATATTTCCAGGCTTTTCTTTAGTTATTAATTCATTTATTTTTTTGATCAAAATGGGTTTTCTGCACATTCTCACAGTCATGGGTGCATTATAGTCAATGTCTGATATTGACATTGTTCAGTATTATTTTGGCTATAGTTCATATACTGTATCCCCCAATCCATTCAACTACTTCTTCCATTGATGATTCCAACTTTCTTAGGATTTTCTATTTTTTACTGACATTTAGGATATTTATATCAATCATAAATCAATGCCTTTTTGACATTAATTTGGTCTTTCTCTTTTCTTTTATTTTTTTAAATAATTTTGCATTAATTTCACCAAGTTTTATTTCTTTCAGTATTCTCTCACAATTATTTTTGATTTCACACAGAAAATAATACTCCTGAAGCATTTTAATTTTTATTAATAAACTAGTATTTTACTATGTTTCATCCACATAATTATCTTGGTATGATTTTCTTTGCTACATTAATTGTGTACTATATGTTCTAAGTTACGCACTAAATATGTACTATAAGTGGCTTAAATGAGGAGAATTTAAGCAAAGATGATGAATAAACATTCAAACCACATATGTGTAAATCGAATCCTATTGAAATATTTAATTTTACAAATTAAAAAAAATTGATATTTATCATGTTTATTTTCTTTGTTTTTAATTTAGTCTCACACTGACACAAGTGGGCCTCCTAGTCCAACTTGTGTTAGGAGCCAAACATCAGATAATCCAGCTGAAATAGCAGTAGATCCATCTAATATTCATAATCACCCGTCAAATCTGCTTGTAACATTTTTGGAATATAGTTCAGTAGTTATGCAGAACACAAGAGGTAATTCTTTTTTATTTTTGATGGTTTACTATCTTGTAAGTATTTTAAAGTTAGAAGAGTTGCTAGATGTTCACTTCTTGATTGTGTTAATAATCTCCTTAGAAGAATGATAAAATTACATCATGTTTGATAAAAACACATTCCAGAAAATATTGGTGGTTGATAAGGAAATATTACAGGAGAAGGAAATGGGGAAATAAAAGGGTTAGTGACTTTGTACCAATGATTACTGAAGTTGGGGATACAATCTTTTATGTGCTTGCTTTTCAAAGATACTGAGATGGATCTTGTTATTTTAGTTGGTTTGCTTTTTAAAAGTTCACGGATGGCACTAAGTTCAACTCTGTCAATTTATAAACCAAATAGGCTTATTGGTGAGGTTATTTGTCAAGTGCCATTGATTAGATAAATGCTGTTGCCAGATGCAGTATCCTAATGAACACTTCTGTCAGCTGATGTGTAATAATAAGCTTTAACTGTCATTTATTGGTTAAAATTCAACAGTTTTGAGATTGATAGGGTGTGTGAAAACTAGGAGTATGGGGCTTGAAGAGTTGGTTTTATTATTATTATTATTATTATTATTATTTTAAAGCATGGGAATAAGTGAAGCACAATTCTTGATCATCAGAATCTTGATGTAAGTTTTGTTTAGAAGAGAAACACAATTGAACTGTGTATGGATTACCAATTCTTAACCATTTATAACCATCAGGAAATGTTTGAAAATGAAGTTGGCAAACCTTTTTTTTTTCATCTGTAGAAAGTGAAGGAAGATTTAATTTTAATTCTTCAATCTTAGTTGGATAAGATTGCTGTGACACCCACATAATTCTATCATGAATCCTGTTGATTTTATCAAGATTGGATTTCCATGCAGAAGTGCATATTCCAGAATAGTTGATTGAGAGACAAACAAGTGATTCTTAGATATTTAAAGGATAAGTGATACTAAGATAATGAGAAATGTAAAACAGTCGCTATGAATGCTTTTCTTTACTTGACAGAATGAGAGAGTGAATAAGCTGGAAGTGTGAGAAAGATATTTTATAGAAAATATATGTGTAAGTTAATGTTTAGAAATAACAACTAAGTTATTATTAGCCAGATAATCACTGAAAAACAATTCCCGCAGTGCTCTTTGTTTTGCACCTCAGTTGCATTAGTTTGCTAATGAAATCACCATCTAAAAGGGAATTGTTTGTGAGATTAAATGAATGATTCCTTCAATTTGTGGTCCATATTACTGGTGTGTTTGCTAAATCTTAAAAAGGAAGAGGGAGCAAGTTAAAGGAAGAAGGACCATGATTTTTCACTGCTTGATATTGGTGGGTTGTAATAGAAGTTTCTTCAGAAATTTGTTTCAAATGAAGATCAATAAACTGTGTCATTATCTTATTTGTGATGGCCTTTTCTGAGATTTGAAAGTCCAGACACTGTCAATGGCTGGTTGATTTGAATATAGATCCCTAACGTATACTACTGTGCTAATGATAAAATGCTTATTAAGTTTAACTTTTTTGTTTTTTTAACTTGGAGAATCTTCAGAGAATTGGTAGGTAAGTTCTGCTGGGGAAGAGAAAAATCAAACTGATGAGAATAGCACTATAATGTTTATTGATCAAGGCTCTTTTGCCTCAACCCTTAGCTTGGTTTCTGTTTATTCTTCAAGACAATCACTGCACCAGGAGAGCCTATAATAAGGTGACCAGACGTCCCGATTTTGGTGGGACAGTCCCGATTTTTAACAATTTGTCCCATGTCCTGCGGTGTTTTAAAAAGTCCCGATTTTTAAAATTGGTTGTTGAACTGGAGATTCCGTTTTTTTTGTTTTTTTTTTTGGTTGTAGATTTTCGGAATATCAAGTGCCTAGGAGCCCTGGATGTTTAAGTCCGGCCCTGCCATACAGACCAAATTTTTAATCAAGATTCCCCCCCCCCCCTTCCCCCGGTCAATGGTGTCCCGCTTTGCCAATGTTAAAATCTGGTCATCTTACCTATAATGGATAAGACTATGAAAGAAAAAGGAGACTTATTGAAAGTCAGTTTTTGGTTGTTAAAACACAGGACCATATCACTGTAAATTTAGATCCAAGAAAGGAATGAAGTAGGTGCAGCTGCTTCAACAAATAGAACAAGTTGCAAGTGTTTATGGCACAGCCAGGACACAGTGGTGTAGTGTGGGTTTCAGTCGCTCGGGGTGAAGGCCAAATTCGCCGCCTGCGGCAGCTATGAAAGCCCGTAGTCGAACTTGTTAGAGCTTGTTCGTCAATTTCGGTTAGTACAGATGGTGTTGCCAGTCACTAGAGCGAGCGAGGTGACTACACTCACTTAAATAAAGGGGATTCCCCGGTTCCGTCAGAGATTAAATAATAAAAAGTTCCATGCTCATTTTAATTGGTCTGAATTGTAGGTGTGACAAAAATATGAAAAGAAATGGTTCAGATTTTTAGTTCAGATTACGAGATATTATTATTATTTATTGTGAAATTGTTGTCGCCCCGCCATGCTACGCCACTGCCAGGACAACTCCAAATTGCCACATGACAGTGTTGTTGTTGATCTTACGAGTGGGTTTTATTGTGAGAAAGATATTTGGCAAATCTTCTCTCCATGTCTGTTGAAATACTACTGTTGGTTTGCAGCTACTTACTCATAAAAGCTGTTTATTTTGCAGCTAATTTCCATATCGTCAGTCTTTTTCATTATCTTCCACCTAAAATGAGCCAGTTCTGTCTTTAAATTTTTTTTATAGTTATTTGAAATAGTAGTATGTGATCTGAAGTAACTTTAAGATTACAGTTCATGATCTCACAATATAAATTTTAAACAATTTTATTTGTGATATACAATTTTGAATGTACACTTTTTAAAGTTAAAGTTAGAATATAGAACTTTTCATAGATTAGTAGTAGTTTTTACCAAAGAAAAAAGGTAAAAGTTTTGTCTTTGATCTTTAAGAGATATGATAGTTTTTAGGCAAATAATAATGTAGTGACCACAAATTATATTATATTACATTATATTATATTATATTATATTATATTATATTATATTATATTATATTATATTATATTATATTATATTAGCAATTTTCTGTCTGAAACTTAAACATATTTTATTTTCTTTAGATGAAAACAACATGACAAATGCAAAATTGTGTTTCATCATTCTTACATGCATTGCAGAGGTAAGGAGTAAAGATAACTAATGTTTTTCTTTCTTTGTTTTTGATTTTTATTATTTTTATTCTGCAGTTAAATTAAATGATAGGTAGCTGTTACAGTTAATCAAAAATAGCATTTCAATAGAAATTTCTTTTCAACCTAAAAAATTACGTTGTAAAATCTTTCTTAGTAATTAGATCATCTTGGTAAGAAGATATGACTCAAAGAGACTTCTTTCGAGAAATGACACTTTTGATAATTTTTTTCTTGCTATTGTCAATCAGTGTTTTAGTAATGAAAATTAACAAGTAAACAAAGTCAAAGAGAAGACAAAAAATATTTTGGTTATATTTTTTAGAATTTATTATATTTAATTCAGTTGTCATACAACATTCTCTATTACTGTAAATAAAATTTCATTAACAAATCTAAACAAGAATCCTGATTGATTTCTGAACAATCAAATTGAAAAATTACAGAAATTGCTATTTCAAGTCTTACCAACTTTGCTACAGTGTATGGGCAAACAGTATATATCTTCCTTTATGATTATTGGCTAAGTTCAGTTTCAATTTGTGCTTATATTTAAATATAATAATATGTGGCGTTAAGTATTATCTATAATCAGCACTTAATCTTAACTAAATTTTCCAAAATTAAATAACTGTTACTTATAAATTATAAAGTTCTTATTTTTTTTTTAATTTTTTTAAATCCAGAACTTGAAAAAATATTCATAGAAATATTCATTATTCATAGATATTTTGATTTTTTTTTTTTATTGGTAGGACCAATATGCTAACTCTCTGATGCATGATGTTAATATGGTTTTTAAAGTTCAATTGCATAGAATGGTAAGTGGAATTTTTTAAGAAATTTTAAGTATCATGTACAAACATAATCACTTACAACTAGAGACATGCAAAAGAGATGTTATTTTCCATCAAAGTGATAAAAATAATAATGTCATTTCTTTTTCCAAAAAATATAGCCCCAGCATCAATATACAATGTATGTACATTCTTTACCCCCACAATACATGCTTTTTTATTCTGATGCTTTTGTTTTCTTTAAGGCCGAGTGTGAAATTAAATTAAGATCTCACAGAATTTTAATCAGAAAATCAAGATTAGTGAAAATAGGAAAACAAAACAAAACACATTGATAAGCATTAAATCACTGATAAATGATTAAAATACCATAAAATGTTTATTTGTATTAATTGAAAATGTTTATTTTTTAATTTTAATTGAATTTATTGCAAATAAACCATTGCCATGTTTGTTGAAGATTCATGGGAAAAAAAATTGCCATTGTGAGCAGATTATCTTTCAAGTTTGTACTTTTATCTCTCTGGACATTATTGTAGAAGGAGAAAAGTGTTTCTCTTTCTCCATTTGAATACAGCATCCCAATTACATTTATACACAGGATGGAAAATGAAGCCTCCATATGGCCAAGCGTTCATGCTTTGAGCTTATCATTGAAGGAAATCTGGGACAGCTGTTTTGTCCTTATTAGCTACGTGCAAGCTTTATTTTCCATCCTGCGATTACATTGTTGCATGTTAATCTTGATTATTTATATTTAAACACTTTCAGTGCTTTTTTTTTTCTCTCAGTAAAATAACAAACCTTTTGCAACATTAACCTCTCCCTCCAGCAGTTGTTCATCACTGCACAACTCCTTAGATTCCCAAACCATCTCTCATAGCAGACATTTGCTGCTTCCTTCTGTCAGAAGCACTTGGCTACTGGGTATTACCAAGTCAATCAAAGCAGCGTTTTAGCAAACTATTTTGTCAAATTGCACATTTTAAACAAATAACTTTAAGAATTGAACATAGAAATAACAAAAATCTTGTTCTCTTAAAAAAAAAAGGGGTGGGCGGAGAATGATATCATTCATGTTAGAATCTTGAAATTAGTGAGAAAAACCAATTTTGCAAATCTCGACTTAACAAGATATCTCTAAGGAGGAAAATGTATCTGGTGAATTCTCAGATATTTACGAATTATCATAAATAGTGGATTAGACAATGTAGAGTAGAGTACAGGAAAAATTCTGTAGATTGAGTTATAAGTTTAATAGTAGGGATGTGTGAATAGAGTTATTGAAGTGGAGTTTGCATTCAAACCAAGCAGTATTATAATTCTCAAATATTAAATTGAGTTCAAGTAAGAAATTATTGTGCTTGTTTTTGTTACATATTTTAACAATACATATATGAGGAAGTTCCAGTAAAATTAAGTGACATAATTCCATTCTTTGGTTCCAAAATGTCTTTTTTATATTTTTTTAGAATTTTTTAAAATTAATTCAGTTGTCCTACAACATCCTCTGTTGTAATTAAATTTAATTAACAATCTAAACAAAAATTTCCTTAACAGTTGATTTGAAACATTGTAGTGAAATAATTGTGAAATTACTATTTCAAGTCTTACCAAGGTAGTCAGAAGATCATGCACTGTATGGATAAACAACTGAGCAATTACAACATCCATCATTTTATTTTCATTATTTTTAACTACTCATGAAATTAAAACTAACAGAAAAATCACCAACAAAATAATCAGTGATTTGAATAAATGACATACTGGAAGGATATTTATAGACAGATTGGCTTAATGAACATTTTCAAAATATTGAAAACTGTTAAGAATATTTTATGTATATTTTCACAAATGCATCTGTAATTAATTAAGCTTTTTAAAATACTAAAGCAAACATTAATTTTTAAATTTACCAGCCACAGACAGAGGATAGTAAACTTTGAAGTAATATAATAATAAATTTGTTGAACAAGTATTATAGAAAAGTAACAAAAATTTTGTGTTTCAGTATCATATGGCATTTTTTAAACTTAATAAGAAAAAAAAAAGAAAATTATCTGATTTATTTAGTGGCTTATTCAGCATTTTAATTTAATTCCAAATGTCAAAACCATTTTAACATCTCAGAATAGCTAATAAAGAATTATTGTGGTAAGATCAAAACCTGATTGGAGAGCTATTTAAGATAGCAGCTATTGTAATAAATTCATTAATGATGTTTTTTGAGTAATTGGAACCATAACATCTACATAAAAATTAAAAGTGCATATTTTGAATTTTATGTTTTTTTTTTATTTTTTAGCCAATGAGACATCGGAAAGTAACAAGTGATAAAACATCTCCAGCTAGACCTCTTGCTTGTGCGTTATTAGGTAGGATTTTAGATTTTATTATTTATTTTTTTTTTGTAAAAAAGAAAGAAAGAAAGAAAAACATATTCTCTTTGCAAACTCAAAGTTCATATATATATATATATCTTTACAGCAAGATGAAAAACAACACTTACCTTTATATGCAAAATTTTCATTTTTTTTTTATTTTCTTTCTGTTCCTCTTTATCGGGCCTAGAAAATTGTTCTTTCTTTATATTTTAAATATTAGTATTAAATGTTAAGAAGATCAATATTGAAGTAAACTCTTTATTTTCTGGGCTGGAGAAAAAGGAACAGATGGAAACAAAGGGTCCTTGAAAATTACATATAAAGATGAGTATAAGAGTTAAACGACTATTGACGTATTTTTATCTTAATTATTGGAATTGGCCAGAAAGAGGATTTTAATCATTATTTTATCTATTTGTCAATAATGGACCTTTTTTCAAATATAAAATTAAATTGAATTTGATAATTCAGCTACTAGTTACTGATTGGTTGATTTTAAAATTTTAGAATTTTAATGATTAATCAAAAAATGGAAATT
The DNA here is from genome assembly GCA_023159025.1 of Thereuonema tuberculata. Lineage (NCBI taxonomy): Eukaryota > Metazoa > Arthropoda > Chilopoda > Scutigeromorpha > Scutigeridae > Thereuonema > Thereuonema tuberculata. Next base: position 53,666,255 of record JAFIDM010000001.1, on the reverse strand, counting down.
TTGGAAGAAAAAAAAAAGCCACAAAAACTGTCCAGAATTTGTCTTGTTTATTTGAAATAAATGCTGCTTTGTAGCTACATCCCACTCACTTTTATCCCCTAAAATGGCAACACTAGAGCATGTAGTAAAATGCTATGCTACAAGCAAATTTTATAATTGTATGTTCTTAAGTTTATAAAATAAATAAGTTGAAAAAACAAATAATAAAAAAAAAACCTAAGAAGTCTTATTTTGTGTAAAATGTAGCAGTCATAAAATTAAATAAATTTTATGAGCTTTATTAATATTTTAGACAAAATCTTATTCAAAATTAATTGATTTAATTTTGAGACTATTAATAGAGGAATTCTATTAATGACAGAATTTTAACTTTCATCTCATGAATTCAGAGTTTCATGCTGTAATTTAATTGTAATGAAGAGAATGTGAAAATAAATAACAGCACTTACTTGCATACATGATGAAAAGAGAATAAAAAAGATGGTAATAAACCTACATTTCGGAATACTCAGCGTATTCCATCATCACGGTCGGCACAGAAAATTATTGTAGTATTGCTTCAGTTGCTCCATAAATCATGTTGACCGAAGTTTAAGAGAAAAATATTAACCTTTTTCTTATTGTTAAAACACAACCCTACAACATCATCTTGTTCAACGAAAATTGAGGCTACAAGTAATATGATTCTATAGAGTATTGGTTCACAAATTTTTGGTCTGTGACTTGCTTTTAATATTATACAAAAAACTTATGCCTCCTTCCTCTTTTGAAGGAAAAAAACTGAACAATTCCAGTGGTATAGCTAGGTTTTACATTGATATGATTGCAAAGGAGTAAGTATTTTGTTTATCAATGAAAAAAGCTGGGAAAATGTGGCACCCTTCCAATTATCCCTGATTAACTAAAACAAATCTCATGATTAAAAAATAATGGATTCTTTATTACAGCTCCAATTTTGCATTTAACTCTCTCTTTAATCGTGACAATTTGTTTTCACCAACGTATGACTTTGCAGTGATAAAAATATGAAACAGGATTGCTATCATAGTAACTAGATCATAATAACACTGTGATAAAGAAAACAGAAAAAAAAATGACAGCTATGAGGACTTTTGATAGCAAAAAGTTCTAATATTTCATGAACACTGTTTATTTGTCTTGCTACAGTATATTGAAGAACATAAGAACATGTATTTTATGTATTGAATGTATGTATTTATAGGATGTTGGCAGTTGATACTTATTTTATTCTGCTAATATTTATTACTGTTGATTGTTCAAGCCTTTTTTCATTACGTTATTGTCAAATAGCTGACGATGCTCCGATAAATTTCAGCAACTTGATAAAAGAAAACTAGGAATAAAGATATAATTTATAGTTAGCCCGACTATTGAAATTATGGGGATTACTTAGATAAAAGATATCTGTGTAGCCATATGCTTTTAATAATGTTTTAATGTTTTTAATCTCAAGCTAAAAATTTTAACCAATAACACTTTTTGCTTCATTCAGTTTTTCTGCTTGACTTTAAAAACTGTTTTTTTTTCTTATTATTAAAAATATTTTTTTATTAACTCAATTGCATTTGAGGAAAAAAGAAACCGATGTCATGAATGACTTAATGTGAATCTGATAGAAGGGATGAAGCCAAGCTCAATTGCCAATGGGGACTGCGGTTTTTACTGACTTCTTTCTCTTCTAATTGTACCTTAGGGTTCACCAAATTCCCTTTCAGGGATGGGGCAAGTTCTTTATTGGAGTTAAAAGGCTGTCCTTCCAACTGGCCTTTGGACTTCAATTTCATCCTGCTGGTGGAAAAGTGATAGGAGTCTATATCTGTCCTTACGAGCATATTTGTTAACGATATTATGTACACTCTAAAATTCTTATTGTGATGTCAAGCACTTGACTGTATAGCTGAGATCTATTGTAATGGATTTGTTTGGGTGATCAGTTTTTTTATATTACTTGAAGCAGTATTGTAGCTAAGGAAAGAGTGACATCATGGAAAAGAGATGTCAAAATGGTGTGAATTTAATGATGCATTAATAAGTTATTGTAAGTTTACATCCTGATAGAATTTGGAAATGTATTATATTATTCTAAATAATGAATTTTATTGAAAAGCATTTGTAAAGTGGGTAAAATACAACTAGACTTGATGGTAACACTTTCTGGAACTTCTGGATAAGATTGTGGAAATTCCAAAATTTATTTCGTAAATCACTTCCAGAAGAAAATGTGACATTGATTTAATAATATTTGGACTGAAATGCAGTAAAATTCATTGAGGAAACTGCAGTGTAGATCACAGAACCACACAGTTTAGTCAACTGAGTTTTTTTTTTTTTTTCATTCCTCTTCAGTTGTGATTTTCTGAAGTAATTTTTATTTCCAAAATTCTTTTCACTTTACCTGGCTGAGAAGTAAAATATATCTGTCAAATATGGTCATGTTTCGTCTATTGGTTCTCCCTCAGATGGCTCTGAATAGGAATATGTTGAATAAGAATTACTCTTATTCTTTACTGAATAGGTAATACTCGTATTATCAAATATTCTTTAATTATGGTTGTGCATTGCTATTAAACTGTCAAAAATCTTAATTTCTTGCCTTTCCAGAGTTTGGAGGTTTTGACAGATTGTTAAGTGAAATATCCCATTTAATCGAGATGAATAGTCATCCAAATGTTAATTACTATTCAAACCTAGTTCATTTGGAGGGTATTAATCTCTTAATAACAAAGATAGAAAAAAAAAAAAAAATCAGACTTTTTCTATGCTTCTTTAAAGAAAACCAGTTTTAGTTTAATATTCTGAAAGTGTTTGTTTTCTTCCAAAAGGTTACCATCCTTAATTTCTTTAACGAAGAAAACTTAACTTCTTATTCTCCAGAGAATCTTTTGTATCGATGGCTCTGCTATTTCCTTGTTTGCTGATTTCATTATCATTTTTTTTTTTTGCCTTTCCTCTTTCTCTTACTGCATTTGCTCTAATCAACCATCTTCATTTTTTTTTATTCCTTTGATAAAGAATGATAATAGATATTTTTCTAACTCAACATACTTTTTTATTTTTTTTTTTATTGACTATTGATCTTGTCTCTGCATTAGTTTTTTTTCCCCCCCAATTTTTTTCCCGGAGTCAACATTGCTCTACTTGTATCTCTACAGTCTTTGATATTTGTCATGTGGTAAAGGGAAGTTTCCAATTCGTTCGTATCCAAACAGCATTTAACTTCCCCTCCCCTATTATTAACGTCATTCAGATCGTTAACAGCACTGTTTACGTAGTTCTTGTTGTTGTTCGTCCATTGACTTCATCAGGTTTCTTATGCTCGTAATTATTCTTCATTTCCACGACTTTCTCATTATTTGAGTTTACGTCGCATTTCACTGGATCTAAAGAATAATTTGTCTTCAGTTTCTAAAGTTAGGCAGATAAAGCTTTTTTTTTTTAAGTAATCGGGAAAGTTACAGAAAAAAAAAAAAATATTTAGCTCCTCTTCATTTCTTTTGATCTATGCAACTGGGGGTAATGATAAAGGATGCCTGAGGGAAAAGAAAGTTATTCATGTGTAGTTGATTAATGTCATAGGAATCCAAGGTTGTAAAAAGTAAAGGAAACGATTTTTTCCAATTCTGAATTCAAGATTATCTATAGGATTGCCAGAAATAACAATTGAAAAAGCAGAAGTTAGATGGTTTAGGCAAATTGCAAAACATTTGCAGCAGAATATTGATTGGGACGCAGATACTCCAGAAGACATAGGACTGAATGGAGACTTCTGCATTGACCCTGAAGAATTTAGCAATAAAAGAAAGAGAGATATTCTTGCAGAATAGACAAGGAAAATAAAGTCATTTTTGTTGTTGTTTTGTTTAAGGAATGAATTGGGACTGAATTCCAATTCATTTCAAAGTAAAAGAAGTTCGTTGAGCATTTCCCAAGTAGGTCAGAAGAAGAAATAAGGAAGTGATTCACAAACGCACAATCTCAGTGGTTATTATAAGGCCAATACTGACTTTCCGTGTTAATCTCAAAGTTGAAACTTTGATCATTTCTTACTAATTGTTCGATTTTTAGTCATATCTAAAGACGAAAAACACAAATCAGTTTCTTTCGATGAATTAAAAATTTTCAAATGCATTTCATAAATTCTTGAGTCAATTACTGAATCCGTTAAGTACGGGAAAGTAACAAATTGTGTCGAACTCATCATAATCTTCCTATAGAAACAACAAAGAAAGAAAAAAATGCATATGTGTAGTACAATGAGATTTAAAATGTTTCAAGTTGTGGAAAGTTCTTAAGAATCTAAGTTATTTTACATAATTTATTGTCTGTTATTATTATTTAGCGAACCTCTAGCTATGAGAATTAAGTATTAAGTGTCTCTCTGTGATGTAGCTGTCGAGTTAAAGCACTGGACTGTCATACGTCTAAATCTGGGTTTAAATCATGGAGTTGGCTTGGATGGTTGCTATTCTTTTTCTCCTCTTGTGTGTTATCTTACGTATTTCCGTTTTCATGATTTGTTCACTTTTAATACATTGTTTCTGTAGTAGCCTAGCTTCATTAAAAATATCGTGCACTGAAATATTTGTGTGTAATGAGACAAAAACTGTCCCTGGCTGATTCTCAAATTTGGAAAAAATTTCAGCAAACCCTAAAGAATTGAATGTTTTAATAAATCTTTTCAGTCTTATGTTTTCAGTCTTTCATAGAATGAAGCCATTGCTATAATATTCTCTATTGTAGTAGTTGCTTTTTAAGGTACGGTAATTAAGAAATTGATAGACACCATGCTTCTAATGAAATAAAACATTGGAAGCAATTTGACTGATTTTTTTTTCTATAGAAACTCCGTGGAAATATTTAGTGAAAGATAACTTATCCAAAAGAGAAATTTCCTCTTCAAATAAATTTGTGAATTATTAAAAGGAACGTTATTATGATTCGAGCAGTCTTGTTTTAAAAGTAAAGTACAGTGAAACCTCCACTAACGGACACTCCCAAAAAGCGGACACCGCCCAATAGCGGACAATTTTGCAATCCCCAGTCCCTTAATATCGACGTTTCCATGTATTGACCTCCGATTAGCGGACACTCCCAATAACGGACAACATTCTGCAGAAAATGAACGATCTTGTGTTGCTTTTCAAAAGCAATAGAATCAGGCTACAGTAATACGTTGTGTCCAGAGGAAATTTTGAAATTATGGATCACGAACTCCAATGAAAACTCCAAACACATCAAAGTTCGGAAACGGAGACAAGTGCGATCGACTCTATTGTCTTCGATTAGTTTTGTGCTGCACGAGCAAAAAACATCCCCATTAGTGGGCCATTATTGCAAGAAAAGGCGTTGGAAGCAAAGTGGACTCTGAAGGCCTTGCAAAGTTAAACGATTTAAATATTCACATTGAGAAGCATGTTTTCAATGCAAAAAAGAAATGTCAAACTCTGTTAACTGATTACTTTAGTTAATAAAATTAATTTTCTAATCCGTTGTCTTACTTAAAATAATAACAAAATTAATACTGTAATTAATTTTGTCATTATTTTAAGTAAGACTAATGGATTAGCATTCATTTAAAAAGGAAAACAGTAAACAGTTTGCAATTGTTCATATTTTCTCATAGGGCAATGTTAATTGTAGAAATTTAAGATTGTACGTAATTTTTCATTAAATGACATGCTAAATCTGACATGCTAAGCTAAAAATTGAAAAAAAAGATAGTCCTCCCCAATAGCGGACACCTCCCAATAACGGACGAAACTCCCGGTCCCGTGACTGTCCGCTATTCGGAGGTTTCACTGTATTATAATAATAAAAAAAAAAAAAAAAAAGGAAAAGCAAGTGATAACAAACTGAGTTAAATACATAAATGATATAGTTTTGTTTGTGCATTATTCAAAACAAAATGTCGATTATAAGTAAACAAAAGTGCATCATGTGATAAAACAAAAAATAAAAATGTAGCCACGTCAAGAAGTTTTGTTTGGAATAAAGAGATGAAGAAACGAAAAAGTAATGAATTCGGATAAGAAAAGGGCTATATCCGATTCATGTTCTGTATTTATTCCTAAAATACGTGATTTATTTTATGTTAGACACGTGTATTCATCGAGAATTAATTTGACTAAATAAATAAAATACTGCCTCAGCAACAAGGATTTCAATAGAGGAAAAGTGATGAGTGATTCTAGCGAAGGGAAAATTGATTACAAAAGTACAGAAGAATCGTAAGTGATGAGTACTGTGAACGAACATTAATCTGAATTTCTAAGAGGAAAAGGTTACTGTAAATTTACGCTATTTATTCAGATTAAAAAAAAGGGATGCAAAGAGTTGTTATTTAAAGGAAATGAGAACTACTTATTTAATGAAGATGAACATTAAGAGAGAGCAATGATTTTCGAATGTCTTTAGGAAAGACGTACGGAAGATGTAATTTACTGAAGTTATGGACAATATATCTCAGTAATGTTTTATTCGATATTGTTCTGAACTTTTGCATATATTTACTAGAATATAACTTTATTTATTTTCACTCTTATCTGATATCTGTCGTTTTATTCTTTACTAAGTATTATTATCTATTCATTGAGGAGGAAAGTATGATCCTATAGTAATTGTAACTATAAATATAATTTTTCCTTATTTAAATACAAAGTAAAGAATTAATTTCTCAAACTACCTAAGAAGAAGACAGTAGGATTCCTGTGTCTGTGGTGGATGTAATGCTCTCCAGAGTCCACACTGGGAGTCGGAGCCCTTTGAGTCAAATCTCGTTGGAATCCCCTTGGCCTGGAGGTTTTGAGTTGCTATTGACTGGATCAGGAAAGTAGTAGTAATTGGACAAAATGGGGGTCTTTTTATACTGAATCAACAATGCTTACAACGAATATGATGCCCTCTATCCAATGTGGCCTTTTGAAGTTTCAAGATGGACGCTAGTCGCTTGCTCAGAGTCGCCCCGGGTCTGGATGTAAGAACCATTGCGGGCATAGCTTGAAATTGTACTTGACCCTTGAATTACAAGGCTTGAATAAATGAGTTTGTGCGCCAATCAAAAGTAGTGTCGCTTTCAACAAAGCTTATTAGATTGTAAATTGTACGGGTCGCTTTGTTTTGTGTTTACTAACTGTGAAGTCATTCATTTTTTTGTAAATTCTAATATTCTTGAGGAAAAAGTAATATCTTAACGATTCACTTTATAATTAAATTGCAGTAAGAGCAACTCCGCATCACATTCTCGAAATTAAGATCCTGATTTTCGTGGCGAACAAAAAAAAAAAGGTCCGTATTCTATCAGATTACAACATTGATATTAAAATCATGTCATAAGTCACAGTGAGGTGTTTCAGACTTATCGCGGGCCGCAATTTGACAAAGCAAAATTAGCGAACCACAAAATAACTGAAAAAAACCAAACAAACCAATAATTGCAATAATTTGAAAAAAGCAATTATTAGCGTACATCCATAGAAAAATGAGACATATTAAAATCAGTCAATCAGTATAAGCATGTGTGGCCCTATTACTTTTGAACCGATTGATCTTCCTGAAACATGACGTGCTTATTTAAGGTCGAAATGCAATCTAACTAATTTAATTCGAAATTTTTTCCATGTCGTGAAATTAGCAAGAGAAGATTACAAAAATTTACACACAGAGTCACTAAAAACTAATAGTGAACGTTGGCCTCCAAAGCTTAAGCTCCACATTGACTGCGACGATTGTATCGAGACCTCTGCATCGAGATCTCGCTGTATACTAGTGACTACTCCTAGCTGAGGATCGCCAAAGAGCGTGAAACAGCTGTTCGAGGATGTCACCTAGTAAACACTTGGTCTCACCTATTTACTAAATAGTGATATTAGACAGTGAAAATGTATAATATCACTATTTAGTAAATAGGTGAGACCAAGTGTTTACATTCTTATAGCTAATCCACTAATTCCGCATGCTTGATGTAATTAAACTTAATCTGATTTAAGCAAATTCAGTAAGTAATGTAGATTTAATTTTTTTTTTTTTTTTTTAATAAAAATGGAAAATTTTTGCTCTTTTATTTTTAGTAGATTTAACATTAATGGAGACCATGAATAATTAAAAAAAAAGTAAATGTAGAAATTTTAAAGAACATTTAACGAAAGTAGGCCTGAAGTTCTTTAAGGAACTATTTCTTCTTGTTTTTTTTTTTTTTTTTTTTTAAATAAAGTAAAGAAAAGATTCCTAAGTTCTCATAATTGCGTTTTCTTTTCTACTTAATTTGTATTTTCTAGTTTGAATAACGAAATAGATACTTTTTGAAATAAATCTAGTGATGCCTTCCTCCCCCCCCAAAAAAAAATAAATAAAAAAATAATAGTAATAAAGCATGTGACGAGGCGCACAAAATTCTTTCATGAGTCTCGAGTTGTAGAGCACTGGATAACAAAGATACTGCAGACGCCACCTGAACAAAAAAAGAATTGTAACGTTCTCTTGGGAATTTGAACATCCAAGTATTATTTTGGAAACAAATTTAAAAGTTCTGAAGGTTGTCTGAAGAAAAGTTTTATTTCTCCAAGGAATATTTTTGATGGTGAAAGTTTTCGTGAGTTCTGCGGATCTAATCATCAAATTGGTTGCGCCCTCTGGTGGGAATCTGGCAAGACAGTTTGTGGAAGGCCGTCGGCAGTTGCGGAGTAGGTCGAAACCACAATTAAAATTATTTTATCAGAAGTAACTGATACAATTTCAGGGAAGAGATGGAATCTCCTTCGTCTATACTTGGCTTCTTTTGGATATCATTGGGCTTCTGTCAGGAGGAAAGTAATATTTCGATTCGATCAACTGAGGAAATGAAGCGTCGGTTATTGGAATCTCACGGGGTTGCCTTCACTTGTCGCGTAACTAATTTGATTCAGCTGTAGAATCATGTCTCTGCTTAGCGTGTAATAGGAAGCGTAGAAGGGTTGCTCCACATTTGCAAATAACATCGATCCACTTATCTTCTGAACTTCGCCCTTATAAAAATAGAGTGATGCGAATTGGGATTAATGGGAATCCTGTAAATAAAATAAGGGCCTCGCCTGCAAGTCGTTATGTCCCTATTGAAAAAGATATCGAGAATTGAAACGAACCTGATTTGGCTTGTCTTCATCGTTACTTGCTTTTAACTTCCAAACCTGGGATCTTAGCTACTGATAACGTAGAGTAAACAAGTTCTAAAGGAACAGCTTAAAAATTTGGGAACATAGATAAAGAAATATACCTATTAAATGAAAATTATACTTATTTTATTCCATCCATCTCTTACCAGTTATAAAATGCTTTATGCCATTATCAAAAAAAAATAAAAAATAAAAAAAAGTTACACAAAGCTCACTATGTTGTCTTTGGTACCTTTTAGTGGCGAAACTGATGACAAATTAAGAAGTCGAATCAGTTTTCCCATAAAAATTTAAAATATTAATAAATATACTCACGGCTGTTATTTGAAAACTGTTGAAATTCGCGGCGGAAGCTTTTCATTTAACATCAACTATTGATGTAATTATAAGTGTTATATTCTATATCTGAAGATCCCATTACAGAAATTATAAATTCGTAATGTATATTTCGGAAGCCTATTTATTTACTTATTTATTTGCAAACAACAGCGTTGTACACTTACAAAGAAATTGTAGTTGATTGTTACTTACTAAAAATCATGAAATTAACAATATTATAATTAATATATGAGTAAGTACAAAGCTTAACGTGTGCATTTTAACGTAAACTAAGAAAAGAATGTGACACACAAAACTAAATTTCTTTAAAAAGGTATTTAACACATTAAAAATAAAGGACCGGTTTCGTCATTATGAGAAATGACGTTATCAACTAACATTAAAGAATGATGCATGTGCTTATATGCAAAAGGTCGACTATACAAATTTGCATAATATGATTGACATCAATAAGAAATTCTGAAATTTTGACCAATAAGGAGGAAGATCATTCGGCTGAACTGGCGTGTTGGCTTGGTAATAGAAGTCTAGAACTGATGTCGTCGTGATAACTTGGTTTCTAAACGGAAGTGAATAGTTGGGGCTGGCTGACAGCAAGGAACTTGCGATGGACTGGTTCTGTTCTTGAAAGGCATCTATCGTAATGGTTCGTGCGTGGACCAAACATATTCCAAAGGGGTTACGGAACTCACGGATGTTTCTTTCTGGCCCGAAATAAAAAAAAAAAAAATAAATAAAGAGGGGGGGCATGGATAGGGTAGAGAAAAGGGACAAGTAACCCAATGTAATTCCGTTGTTGGTTGGCTTTCTATATACAGCAGTAATGAAACTGGTGTGTCCGGGTAATCTTGATATCCAGAAACGGAATAGATGAATCAATTTCTTTTTCCAGTTTGAAATTGATATTGGGATGTATATCGTTGATTATGCTCTTGAATGTCGGAGTCAGCTTAAAAGAGGAAATTATCCACATATCGACAATAGAGGGGAATACAAAGTTCCCCTTCGTCGTAAATAAGGAATGCAGAGTCCTCGATGTAAATCATTACTAATCAGCTAAGATGGCGGAGGTGGACAAACCCATAAAGAGCCCACTATCTTGGCGATAAAATTTCTCTTCGAATGAAAAAAAATATAGTTTAAATAATGCTTTGATAAGGTACCAGTAGATTTCAATTTGGAGTAGCTGTGGAAGCTCTTATACTGTATCAAATGCTCACATGTTTACAAATTAACTCATATGATATGAACTCATAAGCTTCAAAATCAAACGAACAAAACGAAAAAATTAGGGATATATTCCAGTGCTTATATCATGATGACAACAGATATACTATTAGGCACTGCATAACTGGAAATAATATTAAAAGAACATAACTTGCAATAAATGATTTGTGAAAGTTCCTTGATCGCTGAATTATTGCAATTAACAATTGGCCTCGCTTGGTACACCATGTTTCCTATTTTTTTCTTTATGTAATTTCGGAAGGAGGTGAAGATTGGGAATGGAAAATGAACTATCCTTATTATAATTAATATACTTGCATACATCAGTTCTGTTGATTCTTTCATTGCTCAAATATCTACTGACAAAGTTAATCATTTAAGTGTTGTATCCATCGTCCTGTCCGCTACTGATTACCTCATTCACTGTATCACGCCTCAGCATACTAGGACTTCACAAAAACATTTATGCACAACTCAAGGCTGTGATATCAACACAGCCCGCATAGTTAGGAAATTTATGGATACAACCACACATCCATAATCATTCCTGCACATGTCTTTACACTTGGCAATATGTGCTTTGGTCCTTGACCCGCCATTTTGTCTTTGCTGGAGAAACCCAAGATTTGAAACTTTTACATAACAATAATATTTTTATTAGATTTTTAAAGGAGTGTAATGTTTCCTTTAAATTATTTTATTATTTAAATCAGATTTAATTCATTTCAGGCATTACACTCCTCATGGAATATAAATAAGTAATCATTTTAACCTATTTACCTGCGAAGAAGGTAAGACAAAACTGCTTATTTTATCATTTATAGATGCTGCTTTTGCGAATGTTGTAATTTTTTTTTTTACTTGTTTCTTAACTTGACAGATCGTTGGCGACCTTTTTTCCTTATTTTTCTTCTGGGATTATTTAATTTATAATGGAAATAGATTTTAATGTTGATTTAGTTTAAATTTCCCTTTGAGATTATGTCAGAAAATGATGAATTGTCCAAAATATCCGATGTGAATCAAAGAATACATAATGACCGTCTCAGATCTTTTTTTTTTTTTTCCCCCATTCGTTCTTTGTAATTCTCTTGTGCATACATTGTTATCTAAATTGAAGCTATGTCATGTGAACTTCCCCATTATTCACTGCTTTCATTGTTAGTGTTGAATTTCTATCTTGTTTGAGTTTTTTTTTTTTACTACATTTAATTCAGGAAACAATTTTTTTTTTTGAAAATTTTCATTTTGTTGGAAATGATAGATGAAAAAGTTATTTTACAAATGGGTAATCTATCAAATGTAAGTGAAAATGTAGCCTAATGAGCTTTGTTACTATGCAGAATATATCGTCAACGCTTTCAAAATATTAATATTCGAAAATAATAAAAGAAAATTATAGTTGACATGCCAAATTTCAGATATCCGAGAGATTAGACTTAACAAATAGTGTTCTTAAGATATTCTAACTAGTTAGTAAACTTTCCTTTTAGAGATAAGTAGTTATCTATTTCCTGTTATAACAGCGCTTGAACGAGAGTTGTGTAATGATGTTTTCTTTTTCTAATTCTTCGTGTCCAATTCAATATCAAAATCATCTGAAGTTTATGCTGAATAGCATCCATGTTCGATTAAGTTTCAACTTTCGAGGTTAACTACTTTTGAGCTATCGTGGTTAAATATTCTTCTTTCACTGCAGTGCATGACCTCTAGTTTCTTACTTATCAGGTCGACATTTAGCAAATCAAATAGGAATTTTACATCTGGTAAGTACATTAACTCGTAAATGGTGTTTCACACCGTGATTATGGCTATTTAAAGATAATGTACTTTAGCAGCAGATCCAATATTAAGTAAACTTCGATAGGTCGTACCACTAAAATTACAATCTGGCAACTCAGTATTTAAAATCTGATTTCGTTCGATGCTTCTATGGAATCGTTTCTTTTGCTGTGTCCATCTCAGTACAGTGTAGACTTGTCTCCTCGAAGCGCAGCAAAGGCAACTTCAGGACAGTCATCTGCACTGATGGTGTTGAACACAAAGCCCTTAAAAGGACTGAACTGTCGATTTTGTTTCCTCGCGGGCCAAAAACCTTGTAAGGCTTTTAGCTATTTGAGCGCTTGTAGGGTAACGTTTAAAAAATAAATTTTAGGCAGTTAATACAGTTAAGAAATACAATATATTAAAATACAGAGCTTCTGGAAGCAACATGGACCTTCCTTTTCAGTGCATCCCGAAAGTATGTACCTAACATTTATACAGAAGTTGCTCAAATAGACTTGAACAAATTTGTACCGACAAAATAAATTAATGTGCAGCCATAAAGTTTCATGAAAAAAATCTAAAAAGTGCTCGTAAATAATCTCGCACCCTGAGCTGTCATGTCGGGAATTAGAGACAACTGTTTCAGCCTTATTAGGCATCTTCAGCCAATAGCCCAGAGGGCGTGACAAAGATGAGGCTACCATTTCAACTCCTCGAAGTGGCCCCCAACAAAATCAACGCAACAATGATAATAATTCACCGCACGGCCTTAAACTCTATCCTTATGGATCGGATCCACGGGAAAGGTATTTGACTTTCCAGGTTTTCGGAATGATTTCCAATCATTATTTCCAAGAAGAACCTCTTTAAATTATTGCTCATAATCTTAGAAAATCATTCCTGTGGAAACCGGCAGAAATAAATTTCTAACCGACATTGCAATTCAGTTACAACTGACACAGCACTGTATTTGAAAAAGATAATTATATTTAAGAAACACTTTGCAAAGGACTGCTTGAAAATAGGCGGGGCTTGGTAATTACCAGCTACTCTTGTAGGTAACAAAGACATGTGGTCGCTTATAATATCTGAAGTGCGAAGTCGAATTAAAGGATGACATTAAAACAAGATCGTTGTCTGATTTTCAAATGTTCACACTGGATATTTACTGAGGAACATTCAAGATTGTAACGTAAGGGCTAGGGATAAGACCCACCTTCAAAATATGTGGTCCCTACTCTTCAGCTAGTATCGATACGGGAAAAACAAAAATTATAACTAAAATTCATCTTAATAGAGAATAATTAGGTCAAATGAGGGAATCCCTTTGCCTTGTACAAAATAAACTGAAAAAATATTTTTTTGTTAAGAAATAAGCTGTAAGAAAAGTAAAAAAAAATTGTCAAAATTTGTTTTGAAAATTGAACTACATTACCTGGAACCAATATTAAGAAAGTTAGCAATACAGAAGTTTTTTTTTTTAACAATTTAAAATGACGCTTTTTTTTTTAAACTTGTATCGTTTCACAAAATTTCGATTTTTTTTGTTTTTTTTTGTTCGATATACAGTATCATTGGTCTTATCTCCTGCAACGTCCACTTGGTTATTTGACATTATCCCATATTCTGTTTTCCGTCAAAACTGATTATAATTGCATCAGTATATTATTGAATTGGTACACTATAAGCTGTAAACATTATTGGACGTTAATTCTTCATGAATAGTGAAATAACAAGCCGGAACTCCAAAGAAAAATTAGAAAAATAGAACAGCACTTTCCTACGCACTCCGTTCGCTCGAGCTGCTACTCCCACAACGATGTTCAACTGTTTCTGCTTTTATCGCTAATGGCAGACCAGGAATGCTGCCAGATGGAGAGAATCACTACCAAAAAAACCGACGGCAAATACGAAAATCAGCGTTTGGGCTTTATTACCTGCTGGGCCTTATTACCGCCTCCCACCTTATTAACAGCTGACATCGGGTACAATTTACTTTTTAATTAATTATTATAAAGATGATTGGATCTCGAATGCCAGTGAGTTTCTCTTTGTAAAGATAGATTGCGATCGGAAACATAAAATTAAGCATCTGCAGTTGTAGGTTAATTTTTTTTTTAAATGAAAGACTATCGTGAGTTTAGCTTCGAATCGCCTATGCAAAGTACTTTTTAATTTATAAACTGATAGATTACATTAGAATTAAAATTTAAACCATTTTTGCTCTCCCGCTGCAACAACGAATATCGGCGATATTGGCGACAGGATTCGTTAATTCTTTATTTTTTTTAACCTAGAGGAAGCACGTTTTCAGGTTCAAAATTGTAGAACTTAATAAGAATAACAAAGCTGATTTCCTCTTATTTGAAATAGTTGTATCTATACAAAAACATTTCAGCATTCGTTTTGCAATAAAACTTTTCAAATAAATTAAAATCTGTAGTAATAGATTTTATAAAATTCACTTCAGTTTTGGAATTCCCTATAAAAAGATTATCAGTTCAAGGCTGAGCGCCCTCAAGCAATCAATTTCTATATAAATACGACAATATTAAACATTTCTTTTTGAAAATAACGTTATTTATTTTTCCTTAATTTTTTTGTTATGCTAAATTAAAACTAAAATTATTCCATCGAACCTGAGAATACAAAGCAAATTTCATAATCTATATTACTAAAATCTTTTATTTCTCTGTCTGTCTGTGTGTCTGTCCGGCGCAGTTTTCTGTGAGAATGAAAAATAGAAAGAATTTTTTCAATGAAACATCCGCGACAGGAATCGAACCTGCAACTTTCTGATCCGAAGTCAGACATCTTACCCATTAGGCCATGGGAACTACAACTCTCTTCATATTGCTTTTTTGACTTATCTGTCAAAACTGAACTGACTTTGACTGAAAAGTAACAATTGTAATTAAAAAGAAAGTCAAAAAAGAAAGACGCAGTACGTCATTAGGTAGAATACTGAGAAATCAGTATTTGTAACTTAAAAACCACTGAAAAGTATCAATTGGAATTGGATAAACGAGATGAACGAGAGTGTCGATAACATCAATCGAATGATAAGTCTAAGAATACAAGGAGAGACTACAGAGCATACAATACAAGTGCGAATAAAATTGACACTTCTGATAATCCATCACACGAACATCTCTATATGCCCAAGTGTCTGAACGCATTGAATCTCAGCGGAATTCCTCAACATCGTTTGTCATTGAAGATTGGATCTCCAATAATATTGTTGCGAAACGTCAATCCCAAGTTTGCATACTGCAATGGAACTCAACTTAAATGCTGTTCATTCGATAATGATCTCATAGAAACCGAAATTATAACAGAACTCACAAAGGAGATTTTGTTTTCATCCATAGGATGTCTATGGAATCATGTGGTAATCTACTTCCATTCACTTTCACAAGAAAACAATTTCCGATCAGATCTTCTTATGCGATATTTATCAATAAAGCTCAAGGACAAACTCTAAATAAAGTTGCCATATAATTGGAAAACGTTGTCTTAACTCACATACAACTTTAGGTCTTTGAGTCACAATTCAACAGAATTTGGTTATCTTCACTCTAAAGAATACTCACAATCAATTTGTTGCGAAGAATTTCGTATACAAGCTATGATCTTCATTTATCATCTATATCAACATCTATATCTATATCGTCCATCTGAAATCTCTTCTTCAAATATCTATATCGAACAATCTGATGGCCTAGCTAATAGATATAGATAATTTTCACTATTTGTAACTCAAAAACCACTGAAAAGTATCAATTGGAATTGGATAAAAAAGAACAGAAAAAAAAATAATCACTATTTCTATTAGGTAGAATACTGAAAAATCGCTATTCGTTACTCAAAAACAATCACTATTTGTAACTCAAAAACCACTGTAAAGTATCAATGGAAATAAAAAAAAGAGACTCAAGAAAGAAAGAAGCACTATTTCTATTAAGTAGAATACTGAAAGCTTACTATTTGTAGCTCAAAAGCGACTGAAAATTGTATCTATATTACGAAAATCTTTCATTTCTCTTTCGGTCTGGTGCAATTATTGTAATTTACAAAAATAGAAATAATTTCTACAAGTTATCTACTGGAATCCAAGACGCAACCTTCTGCTCCGAAGTTAGACGTCTTAGGCATTAGACCACAAGGATTACATTCTAATCTCTATAAAAAATAAAAATATATCACAGATATATGATTCACACGCTGATTCTAAAAGCAGTCGTGAATTGAGAGAATATATACATCAAAAATTAAAATAAAAAAAAACTTTAAAAAAATTTTAGTTTTATTTTACTTGATGTAATTTGTGTGTGTGTGTTTTTTTAATAAATAACAAATTGTTTTCCGTTACATACGCGAGGCTTCCGGAGCGAAGCGACGGGTAGCCGACTAGTTACATTACAAAAATTTTAAGGTATGATTTCGATTTTCGGCAACAGAAGCTGTTTTTCACTGTAATTTCACTGTAATTGATTTATTGCAATTAATCGTAATTTTTCTTACATTTTTTTAAATCATTAAGTTTACATAGTCTTAAGCTTTAGCTTTTCAGCGAAATGAATTTAAAAAACGCACATGACACGATTGAGGTCATTTTTTTTTTTTTCATTTCTCATAAAATTAATCATAATCAGTTAAGAGAAACTGTGTGGTCTTCGTTTACACCGAAGAACCATTTATCTAATACGCTGTAGGACCTTCAGCCCGCAAAAAAGCGGCCTCTCTGCGAGGTATCGATTCGATGTGATGGCGATATGTATCCTGGGGTATCTGGTACCGTAATCTAAATAGCAGATCCTCCAGTTTCCGTACATTTCGGTGCTGTGGTGATATAGCGCTTCTCCAGTTCGAACCACAAATGTTCGATTGAGCTCATGTCCGGTGAGTTTGGAGGCCAAGGCTTGCACTGAAATTCATCATCATGTTCCTCGAACCACTCCTTGACGATTCTGGCAGTGTGGCATAGCGCATTGTCCTGTTGATAAGTACAATCACTGGCTGGGAACACAGTTAACATGAATGGGTGAACTTGATTCACCCATCAGCTATCTGACAGATGTTAGGGATTGTTGTACTAGCATAATGGGTCCTAAATTTCCCATGAAAACATTGCCCTCAGCACATTTCCACCGGTCGGTTTCCGCCCAACAGTGCATTCAGATGCCCTAGCCTCCGATTTTAATCGGCGTATGGCACTCGACCATTTATGTGATGCACCAGGAATCTGGATTCGTCAGACCAGGTGACTTTTTTTCCAATCATCCACAGTCCAATGTCGATGATCTTTTGCCCATTTCCTGCGCTGTCGTCGATGGAGTGCTGTTAGCATTGGGACCAGACGGTGTCTATGGCTGCGCAGAAGGGTTTGATGAACTGTATGCTGTGAAATATTGCCATTTTCACCATTTTTGTAGCTGTGGGTGATTTGTCAGACTGTTGCCCAGCGGTCGCTCTGCACATTGCGCGACAGTCTCCGCCGACCTCTGGCATCACTCCTCTGGCGGTCGACACACAGCTGGACGACGGTTCGTCGTTTGCCCATCCTTGCACCACTTTTGATATGTATTCATTTCAGCGGCACGGGAGCAGCCCACAAGCCACGCCATTTCAGAGATACTGGTTCTTAGGCGCGTGCCATCACAATTTGGCATTTATCAAAATCTGATAAATTAGTACCTTTTCCCATTCTGACACCGAACACACTACTAATGGAAAGCCAGTTCTGCGGTTGTAAATATACAGCTCTATGGCCAGAACCGTTCCGAGGGCGGGGCGAGCGGGGCGGTGCCACAAAATAGGATTTTTTAAAATTGCAAAATATTTTTTTATTTATTTTTCCTCCGCAAAGAAAATAAATAAAATATTTGCCATTTATAACTCTTGTAAAACCAATTTACAGAAGAAGAATATGGGGATTACACAAGTTCAATATTAATATCGTCCACAGTTCACACAGATAATAATAACGTTATTAATGACGCATTTCCTTCTATTAAACAATAAGTTTATAAAGTTTAACGTGCAGGGATATATATTAAATATAATAAAGAGAAGAAATACAAGGCTGCACCTGAGTAAACAAAAGGTTCTCGCACCCTGAGCTATCATGTCGGGAATCTGGGACAGCTGTCTCAGCCTTATCTGGCTGAAGAAGCCTAATAAGGCTGAAACAGCTGTCCCAAATTCCCGACATACACACACAAATGAGAGACACACAAAAATAACGTCTTTTCCGGTTAGGAGGGGGTTACAAACTAACCAGTAATTTGCCAACCAAAAGAAAAATGGTCCTCATTCCTGGATTCCTTCTATTTTGGATGCAAAGAGGGAGGGTACGTCCCTTCCTCCTCAGTCGGTACGCAAGTAATGCCAAAATCCTAAAGATTTCGGTTCGGTTTGTTGTTCTACAAGAGCGCGGTCACCCGATCCGTGACATCAGTGGTGGGGTGAAGCTAAAGTGGTTTATCACAGAGAAAATGAAGAAAACAAAATGAACACCCGAAAATTGGAAGAAGAAACAAAAGAGCAACAGTAATTTGTGCTGTTTCTCTCGTCATTGTCACCCCTAATCTATAAATTGTCGGTGCTGCTGTTATTCATCTCAGTTTTGTTTTGATGTTTGCCATGGACAGCAGCGGTCGACCAACCCCCCAAGGAATGTTAATGCGAAAGGAAATCAATTGAGCAATCTGTCATCTTATTTACAGAACGCGATTCGAAAATATAATTATGATTCACATTCCCAAGGAAATAAGACTTCGGTTGTTCATTTGCGGAATTTAATTAGTGAACTCTCATTCTTTTTAGAGGAAGCCTTTCCTTTTACTCTTAATTGCTTCAAGACTGTTAATGAGTTCAATGACTAAAATTGCCAAAGCATTACAACACCGAAGGCCCCCTAGTTTTAATAACAGGATTTCATTAATCATCCGAACTCTTTATAATGAGTATGCTTCCGGTTTTCGTATTATTCGAATTCCGGCCGCGATCGGAACTTATCGTACTATTAGGACACTCGTTGGATTCGATTTGAGATTAATAAGTGGCGAGTCGCTCTAGATTGAAATTAATTAGTTAATAATTAAAAATAATGGAGGTTCAGATCAAATAACGCTATAAGCAATTAATTTTCCCGAATCAACTGACGATTGAACGTTGGATATTTGGATCTGTGTTTTGAAATTGTGAATCACAGTTCTTTCAAATAGGCCATTTTGGAATAGTTTTAGGTCTGAATATATTATATTTTTTTTCTTCGTACCATACCTAAGGTATGTTAAGATTTCGTGCAAGACTCACGGTCGGTCGCATGGCTTTGATCTCTTCCGAGAATTTGAATTAAAAGAAGGAAAAAAGTATTCTTTTTGCAGAGTACGCGAACATATTGCAGGGTTGAATGTTAGGTATTTTGTTTCATCTTCGTCTGTGATTAAATGTAGAATTACGGAAAAGTTAAAGTACGGTATAAAAAGAAAAAAGTTTATATATACCAGGAGTGGCTAAACCGCGGCGCTTTGACTTATAAAGAGTGCGGCTCGCGGAAATTTGTTGGCTGAGCTCCATTTTGAGTCACAATTAATATAAAAGATAAAAAAAAATATATTTACCTGATATAAACTGAGTATCCACTGGATTAAAATATAAGTTTAATGTTCTTGGTGAGCAAATGTATTTAAGAATTTAAATTCTAATTTTAATGCTAGATTTGAGTCAACTTTATTTAATCGTTTAATCTTTATTTAATCTTCGGCTCAGCATTTTTTTTAGATGTTTCTGTAGTTCATTATGGTATTAAATAGAATGGGAGTCACGGGAATAACTGGAAGTCCGTAGCGTTTTCCCTGAACCAGTTGTTATTCGTATACAATGCATGGTTGCGTTATCCTGATGGGACACACTATCCCCACTGGATTAAAAAGGCTAGTATAAACGGGTGCAAAAATGTCTGCAAGAAGATCATTGTATGCGTCGCACTTGTCAAGACAGACTCAATGTCCTTGCAAGCTCCAACAGAACACATCGACACCATTACAGAGCTACCACCAGCTTGCATGCCTTGCTGACGAAGGATCCATTGCCTCATGCGGTCTCCTCCACACACGAACTCGACCTTCTCCTCTAAACACCTGAAACCGTGATTCATCAAACTAGGCGATTTGGCGCCAGGATCCACGGTCCATTGTCGATATTCTCTGGCCCAGGTGCGGCGCATTACCATATGCCGGGTGTGAACAACGGTACCCGTGTTAATTGACTACTACCAAACCCCAGTGTACGCTGTAAAGCGCGTTGAGTGATGGGTTGAGAGGACCCAAGATTGAATTGTGATATGATTTTTCGCAGTATTCCCCTAAGCTGGATGGTTACCATTCTTGCCAGTACCGACGGTCCCGTTCTTGCAATATCTGAGGGCGTCCACAGTGTTGACGTTCCACCGATGTCTGTCCTGAATTCACATGTTTACTTTACCTGATAGATGAGTGCCCCAGTCTTCTGGTCGCTACAATCTTCCCAGGATCAAATGATAAATCCTGAGCTCGTCCCATACCTAACACAAATAACACTGCCTTTCAATGGGTCTCTTTATCTCTTATATAACTTATGCGTTCTCGAGCTGCGACCATTTACAGTGGGGGCCTGAGTCGGAAACATCCCGCTTACTGCTGTCTCTTAATATTTTGGCACTTCCATTATAACAATTTATAACAATTTTTTTTTAACGAAATGTGCATACAGCAATAACAACATGGTAGGCAATGTTCAGTTTTATTCATTTTTTTATTCATTTAGCAAGTTTGGCCATCCCTTATGTATATACTAATGTAGAAAAGTATTCGTTATTTTGTCATTCGGTGAAATTTGAAATGAATCGAAAAATAAATAATTTGCTGAAGTGGAATGACAGTAAATTGAATGTTTATTAAAAAAAATGTTTAGTCATATATTGTTTTTTGAGATTAATATTGAAGTATTATTTGCATAATCAGCTCGACTGTAACTTATAAAGTGATAAATAAAGTGATATTCTTAATTAAAAAAAAAAAAATAGTTTATAAGTGATAAAATATAATGTAAGTGTAGTCTCTTAAATGTATATTTTCTGTTGATTTATATCTTGAAATATTAGTAGTGCTAATCCTGCTAATTGCTAAATCCTTTAAATCGCAATCTGAAACTAAATATAACAAATTCCGAATTTGAAATTAATTCATCACGTTCTCTCTAGATGTCGCTGCCGTACAGATTGAGGGGAAAAAAAAATGAAATAAAAACAAGTCGGAACTCAAGAGAGATCCTTTTTTTTCTTCTAATTTGCTCGAAGATTATTAATTAAATCTTAGAAAAACTTCTTATTAGAAGCGATTGAATTAATGAACAAGTGCTTTTCGATGATTTTTGTATTCTTTAAAAAGCTTAAATATAGAATGTATTAAAAATACAATTAGTACGTAATAAAATACGTGGTAGTTGTATTTTTAATACTTTCTATATTTAAGTGTTTCAAATAGAGGTTATAGGACATCTAATAAATTAGTGAGATATTTTCGAAAAAAAAAAAAAAAAGCTTTTTGTAAACTGTGGCTTTACAAACTGGCTTTACTGTGGTTTTTTGTAAATATATATATATATATATACAAACTGTATATTTCGCTGATATTGGATTATTTGTAATTGTTATTGATAAAAAACAAGAACATTAGTAAAGATGAAAGAGAGAAGAGGAGATCGTAATATTCACCAAGATTGTTGCTGAACTTTATAGTTTTAGATTAGAAAAAGACCTTGTCGTTGCTTCGTCACTATCGTCGAATTAACGGAAGCAGATCCTTTCACAACCTCTATGATTTTATCCTTATTTTCAAAATGGTGTTCACTGTAGAATGAAACCATCCGAAATCATCATGTCGTGCTTACCGACTTCATGTTGCTTTATAACTTGCAACTTCGTTTCAAGATCAATTGCTCGCCTATTTATCTGTGATTCATTTTTAGGCTTTATGATTTGACGTGTAGAAGCAATGTTGCACAAAATGTCGAAATATTTAATGATAAATACACAAATAAGCTATTTCTCAAACCAGGGGCGTATATAAGGGGTGGGGCCTCGAGGGCCCCCCCCCCCCCCCAATAACGAAGATATGTCCTCCCAACGTTTTTTTTTTGGTTGAACAGATAGGTTTCCATGGGGTAATGTTGGGCCCCCCCCCCGAAAATATATTCTATATACGCCACTGTCTCAAACACAAAATCAACAAAGGGACTGTTGAAGATTCGTGCTGATTGACGACTGCAGAGGGAAGTGGCCGTTGAATGCTTTGTTGCCATTGCGCATGATACATTGTTGCTAAATAGAAGCCTTTTACTTTACGCTCGCTTGCATCTTGTTCGAAATGTATGGTCGAAAATGAATGATGACTGATTCATATATATATGTATATAGTTAAAAAATTGCGGCCTGCATAAAGCATAAAATACTAAAACACTAAAAGATTAAAAAGTGAAAAGTCCATAGCTTTCGCCTTCCATATGATGAGGCTCCTTTAGTGGATATGGTCTTCGTAACTGCCGGCTCCCCTATTTATGAAGCGGAGAACCAATGGAATGCCACTAAAATTCAATCATGAAAAGGTGCCAATCATGAAAGGTGATCGCCATAGATAGATAGTGTTGCCGGGAAGTTGCTGTACCACTTATTGTTGTTTGGGCCATATTTTTTTTTATGGTAATGTTATTGGCGAAACTCATTTACACATTTTAGAAACATGGTCCCACAGTTTGAAGACTCAGGTATCATGAACGCGTACTGCTACAGCAGGACGGGACACGTGCTCACTTTACTCTTACTGTGAGCGGGTTTCTTTCTGAGCATTTTCCAGGACGCTGGATTGGTCGCGGTACTCCAAAACAGCGCCAGCTCCATTGGCCAACATGGCCACCACGAAGTCTTGACCTTACGACGCGTGACGTTCATTGTGGGGAATCATCAAGGCCTACGTGTCTGAACGTTGTTCTGCAACAAATAAAGAATTAAGCAATGCGGTTTAGGACGTATTTCGAACCATCACACCGGACATGCTCCAAAAAAATGTCAAGTAGGACGTGGCGGCGTAAGATCTTGTGTGTACAGCATTATGGCGAAAACACAGACTCATTGGACACTTAATGTGTAAATATTTTCTTAAAACATGACTACCAATGAAAGGGTACGGGAACTTCCCAGACACAGTGTATAATTTTATATATATTAAGGAAGAAAATAAGATGATTTTAATAAACAATATTTTTATTAAAACTATTCAAAAATTAGTTTCCGGAAGTACTGGTAACCTTTCGAAAAGTGTAATCATTAATTTTAACCTATTTTCCTAAGAAAGTGAGCCTCATCAAGTCAATCAACCAATCTGTGTCCTTAATAAATTCCTGCATTGATCTTGTTGAAATTTGACATGCCTATTTAAGGACAAGAGATGATCTAACTTTTATATTTGCAACTGGGTCCTTGTGGAGAAGTTAGAGAAAACGACAAAAATTCCCATTGAAAAGCATCGGAAACAAAACTGCCGCTCAATAGCGCTTATTGTGTAACCCATTAATTGCGCTCACGCTTTGAGATGATTAAATTAAGCAGATTTAAGCAGCTTAAGTAAGTAATGCAGATTCTTGGTATTTTTTTTTTCAGAAAATTGAAAAATTTCTATTTATTTATGTTCAGTAGAGGCTAAAGTTTAAAAATAAACGGTGAGTTTGTGTCGTTTAAACGAGCTCAAAAAGAAAAAAAAAAAAACGTTTTAAAGAGAACATTTTAAGGAAAGTGTGCTTTATATTCTTTCAGGAACTACTTTTTGTATCTTTACATGTGAAGCCGTATTTTTGGATTGAAAACTGTACGAAATATACGTTATTCATGTCGGCCCTGTTTAAAATGTCTTCTTCAGACACACAATCAAAATAATAACTGCCAAGAAAAGCAGTATTTTTCCTTGGAAGTATTGTTTAAAGAAATCCCCTGGAATGACGTGAAAAGCAGCAGCCTTGGATTTGGATTTCATCAGCGAAAGGAGCTCAACAAAAGGTGTAGGAGTTGTCTTGATTCGATTATTGAAAAGCTGTTCATTAGTAAATGGAGTGTTGCTAGGATAGAGATAGAAAGATCCACTTCCCTTTCCTTCGCTCTGCGATTTTATTTTGTATTAAATCTTTTAGCCCAAATGAAAATGCTGGTTGTGAGGCAGTACTTGATTAAACTAGAGGAAGTTACTTTGAAAGAAGTTAAAGTGGAGCTGAAGTCAGTCGTTAGACCTTCTCCTTTTTTTTT
>JAFIDM010000001.1:53625939-53638352 GCA_023159025.1 Thereuonema tuberculata | reverse complement strand
TCGCAAAGCGTTTAAATTAAAACTTTGTACGAGCACCAGAATCATCCTGCAATTACCTATACCATACAATAATAGGTCTGTTATACAGGGTGATTCACGAAGATATGCAGAAACTTTGGGAGCTCATTCTACATGTAAAAGTAAAGAAAAAAAATTAGGTATCAATCCACGGCAAAAAGCTAAAGTTAGAATTCGCACCTTGAGTTGTCATCGGGAAGAGACTGGGACGGACCGTTTCGTCTTCTTTAGGACTCCTCAGCCAGCCAAACTCCCCTGATGACAACTCAGAAAGTGCGCAAGGTGTTAGTATCCCAGTTCTCGCACCCGAGAATGGGACCTCCCAGAAATCCTAACCAAAAATCCTAACTAGTCTCTTCCCGATGACAACTCAAGGTGCGAATCCTAAGTTTAGCTTTGTGCCGTGGATTGATACCTAATTTTGAATTATTCCGGCACGTTAAACTTCTTTTATTTATAAGCATATGGCTTTTTTACTTAATTTATGCAGCCGTTAAATTCCTTTTGTGCTTGCCGGAAGGCAGGTCAAGGAACTTTTGTATTTTATATCTTGTTTAATTTTTGGTTAGGATTTCTTCGGTGGGAGGTCCCATTCTCGGGTGCGAGAACTGGGATACTAACACCTTGTGCACTTTCTGAGTTGTTATCAGGGGAGTTTGGCTGGCTGCGGAGTCCTAATGAGGACGAAACGGTACGTCCCAGTCTCTTCCCGATGACAACTCAAGGTGCGAATCCTAACTTTAGCTTTGTGCCGTGGATTGATACTAATTTTGAATTATTCCGGCACGTTAATTCTTCAACTTAAATTCCGGTTGCTGACCTGAAAAATCGAATGAAACATGTCGCAGAACTGTATCTCCCAGTGGTTTGAAGCTTATCCCACGTGGAACTATAAAAAAGTTGGCAACACAATAACAGCTGTTCAACAATAATGTGAATTGCATTGTTTTGATTTATTGTGAGAGCTAACAACTGAGGTGTAGTCCATGTGCGTATTGTTGTACTACATTATGGGTGAAATCTTTCGCTAGCCGTAAACTCGATACCGAAGCATTTCCGCAACTATGTTTATTTAACTTTTTTTTTTCTTTTACATGTAGAATGAGCTCCCGAAGTTTCTGCATATATCTTCGTGAATCACCCTGTATAACAGACCTATTATTGTATGGTATAGATAATTGCAGGATAATTCTGGTGCTCGTACAAAGTTTTAATTTAAACGCTGTATATAATTACAAAGTAACTTTATTGCCCATAAAACGTTTTGATGTAATACGTGGGCACAGAAAGATAAATAATTAAATATCAGATAAAATCTATAATAATATATTTTAACATAACATTAAAAAGTTAACATTTAATTTCAATATGCGAATTCTTGCACGAAATATCGTTATTTAATATAATCTTTTCAGTCTACATTCATTTCTTATCATTCATTATAAAAATGCAATTTTTACTGAAAAAAACAAAACAAAAGAAAACTGTATTAGTGCTTTTCCATAGCATATTTTTGGCTAAGCAAAACTTCGTACTTTGTCAGATCTAACTATAGTGAATGAACGTTTGTCGTAATGATGACAGAATAAATTCTGTTACTTTTGTATATTACGAAAGGCAGCTTTTCTTAAAAGGCCCAATCACTTTTCTTTTTATGTAAGTACGGTGGAAGTTTTGGAGTTGCTGCCTTGGTATTTATTCGCTGGAAGAGCTACGATAAGCATTAGGATCTCCTCGGTCAGGAATGATGAAAGTTCACCAAACCGCAGCCTATGGCGAATACGAAGAAAGCAGACGGCTTGTTTGGATCGCAAGACATCGAATCCCGCAAAAATGAGAAACGGTCTTTTAACGAGGACTCTAGGATTACTCTAATGTTTGTCTTCCAGAAACCTGGGCGTCGTTAGTGGAAAGAGCGCCAAGGGTGATGAGGCTAAACAACCCAGTTGAAATCCAGTCCCTCGTTAAAGGAATTCAACTCAAGATTGATGAACACCAAGAAAAGAAGCTCAATTACATTGAACATCTGAGATTGCATTGAGAAAAACATTCCTATGCAAACCTCATTTTAAAAGACTGTTCCAATGCTAATGAATCTATCGTTGCATCTTGTATTACTTCGATTTGGTATATTTCCGTGGAAAGAAATATGATAGCTAAGTTTCTTAAAGGAGAAAAGAAAAGAAAACAAGAAATCAAAAGTATCTACGACGTTCTGAATAGAAAAACAAACAGAGCTAAGAACATAGAGAGATACAAACTTCTCTAAATTCATACAGGAGAACGAAGGGATCAAACATTAATTACCATAAATGTTGAAGAATTAGAAAGATATTTCCTAATTGCCCTTCTTCGACAATGAATGAGACGTTAGATGCCTGCAACCG
The DNA here is from genome assembly GCA_023159025.1 of Thereuonema tuberculata. Taxonomy (NCBI): domain Eukaryota; kingdom Metazoa; phylum Arthropoda; class Chilopoda; order Scutigeromorpha; family Scutigeridae; genus Thereuonema; species Thereuonema tuberculata. Next base: position 53,635,947 of record JAFIDM010000001.1, on the reverse strand, counting down.
ACAACCAATGTTGAATGGTGAATGTTGAATTGAATGTTGACAATCAAGGGGGACTATCTTCTAAAGACAAATAATTGAAAGAAAAGAAGAAAAGAAAATGGATATTTGCTGGCTCCTTAAGGAATAATCACCGAAAAATACTTTAAATCTCGGGAGATCTTAGCAAGAAGGTAAGACGTTTAGAAACTATGAAAGGTCAACCGTAAGAGTTGAGAATCGTGATGGTGGACGATCAGCGCTGGGCAGGTTTCCTCGGGGTTCTCCCGTTTCCCCTGCACTTCTCCCACCATACTTTCTCAGTCTTTCTCTCCATCTGTCCTTATTTCCGTGGGATAGTACAATAGACCTCCGGTCGCAGTGCTTGGCTTCTCTGCCACCCCCATTCACTACATAACATAACAAGAGTTGAGAATAAACGAAAAAAACAAACAAGTTTTTATACTCTGAAATACATAAAACATAAGATCACAGCAACAACACGACCGATGGCCAGGACATTTATCAAAAAAAAACAATCAATCATATATCTACAGGATACTCGCCGTAAAGTTGCTTTTAAGATGTCCCATAGCCGCTCTTCTCGTCAAATATTCTTCGTTTTAATTTACCAGAAATTGTTGATATTCCATTTATAGTTTTTTGTTCAATAATTTTCAAACTAGTAATAGTTCATAATAAAACTAAAACACCTCATTTACTCATAAATTGTAAAGAAAAGTTCATATATAACTTTTGTAGCAACAATAAACATACGTAAATAGACAAAAAAAATATATCTATTATTTATGATGAGTTTTGTGGCAGAACAACTTAAAGATGTTAAACATTTTTAATCTCTTTGCTGAAATTTTCGAAGGATTTTATATGTTTTGTGTTTTCAAGGACCACTGAATAAGATTTCCTTTCGGCTTAAAATGAAATATTTCAGAAACTTATAAATTTCTAAAAAAATAATTCAAAAATGAAGAAGAACTCGCTATCTTTCATATTTACTTCTATATTAAGAAGCTTTGTGTAAAGACATTCAGTGTTAATACAGTATTTTGTATGCCATAATTCACAGCTCAGTAATTTCAAGAAATTCGGTTTAAGATCAAGAAATTTCCATATTAAAATCGTTGTTATTGTATTCTAATGATGAATGGAATATCATAAATCATTTTCTGGGTTCGCAAAACCGAGCCGCTTATGAAAAAGAAAAAAAAAAAGCTAAACACATAAATATTGTGTCAACGAGATGAATCGAACTATCCTGTTTCTTTCGTAGCTGAATTCAAAATGAACATTAAAAATGGAGAGGCTGTATATTTATCTACAGTTCTGTATCCAATTCTTAACAGTGATTTTGCTATCTTTTTTTTATTTAATCAGCTAATGTTATATTCACACTTCTCAAATGGGATGTTTGTTGTGATTAAGTCTGATCGAAAGATCCTTTTTTTTTCTTTAATTGATTTTAAAACATTTTATTTTTTAATCTTGTCCGACATATTGAGTTTGTATATTTATGTATCTAAGTTTTGTTTAATACTGTGTTGTCTTTTCTAAGGTTACTTTTATATGTAGCTCAATAATTATCAATCACATGTATGTGTTCTGAATTAATATAAGATTTCAAATGCATTTTTCAAAGATAATGGGAACTTACATTAAAAGTAAAAAAATAAAAACAAAAAAAAAATCCTTATTTTACTAAAGAATGTTCAAAATATGTCTGTAATCAGAAGATTTTACTTCTGATTTACCACCTCTGCCAAAATTAAAACATTAAGTCGAGACTAAAACGTCTGAGGTTGCGAACCTTCTCTCTGCGGTACTTCAATAATTACTATCGGCCAAACGAAACAACGACTTTGACCTTGAAATGCACCTATGATCTCTTAATCATTCCAGGACTTAAGTTCGTTGAGAGAAACTATTGACAAAGGTTTGCCTCGCTTGAGAGTCGCCAATCAGAAGCCATAAACTTTCCCGCCATAAACACTGACATATACAATCGATTCAAATTCTACTTTTGCGACATCTGGTGGCCAGGTCATTCTTTGGTTTGGTGGACTTTAGTGACTCGGTTGTTTAATTTGTCCGTTATTTACAAATTTAAATCATTATCATATATTCACTTTATTTATCTTAATAATATCTTCCAATTCGCTTAATATCTTCCAATTTTATTTTATCAGAAGTAAATTCACAAATTTAGTTTGATAAACTTCTATGTTTATGACGAATGTTATTTTAAATGCAGTCCCTTTTTTATTTATTTTTTTTTTTCCAATAACATTCTAATTTTGTTCTTCAGTCTCCGATTCGTTTTATTTTACAATGGAAGATTTAATCAACTTTTCTTATATGATTTTTTTTTTGTTTTTTTCCCTCCCAATTAATTAATTAATTAATAATTTTACAAGATTTATCTTTATTAATAAAAACTACTAACTCGACACTCTACAACAATATTGTATAAAAAACAAATAAAATGTTACATGACGTTTCAAAACCGCAGCTTTTCGGTTTCTTTCTCAAATGTATAAACAATTAAAAAATTAAAAACAACCTTCTATAACCCCTAAAATGTAAGTCTTAATCTTAATCGCTAATCGTCAAAAAAAAAAATTATTTGTTATTTATACAATATTGTTAAGAGTATCGAGTTAGTAGTTTTTATTAATATATAATTCCGACACGTTAAATAATTTTATAAGATTTATCTTTACTTTTTATAAAAAATTGATAATTTAAATTTTCATAAAAGAAACTGCAAAGTTTACGAAATGCCTTTCAAAACTATACAAACTTTCTGAATGCTAAGAGTCCTCAAACACAAGACTATCCCAAGAACTACATAAAAAGAAGGGAAAAAGAAAGACGTGGGACAGTAAGTACTCTTAAAGAAAGGCAGAGGATGCTGAGCTCTTTAAAACAACAAAGATCCTCTGTTTTTCAAAGAATGAAGAAACTTATTTTCGCGAGTTGCGACAGCAATCATAACCACTCTTCCATTCTTATAAAAATAAAAATAAAACAAAGAAATCCTTTTCTTTATGTCGATGATTTCCCGCCGCTTCTGAAATTAAAAACACAATGGTTTTAACGACCACACTGCAGCGTAAAGCTCAATATTGCGTTGAAAGCTTATTGAGAAGAGTCCCAAGGTTTATTTGCAGGAGTAATGAATGCAGACTTAATGTTACAAAGGAAAACTGGCAACTGTAGTTGAGTTACAAAGACTTTTATTTGAGACTTTAAAATTTTAAATTAAAGAGGGACCCAACAGTTGTTGGTCTTCGTTTCATCGATGTCATTCAAAATTGATAACAAAGGCCAGCATCACTAATGTTGGGTTCCATTACTAATTTAAAATTTCATCCAAAATTGTAATACAGGTCGTCCCCACTTAACGAGTATCCGGTGACACGGATAACGTGGTCAAATAATTGTGGAATGGCACTTAAAAAATTCCCATTATGTATCCGGTTTACCGGTAATATATTATTTTGTCTCAACATTTAATCCCCACCATCAGGTTGAAATTCCCAAGGAAAAGATATTGTGCAATGATGGCGAACAGTAACCAAGTCGTCTTTTACTTTATTGGTAGCGATCCAAAGATGCAGGAAAATTTGAGCGTAGATTGAAAGACTTGTATCTTATTACAAAACAATTTTGAATGAAAAAATAAATTTCAGGAAACAATCTACCCTGGATTCATTTTGTTTTTTCCATCACAAGTCAAAAAAGTCAGAAACAGTCAGGCACTTCTAAAATTCAGCTGTAAATTATAAATATGTATGTAAAAAAAAAAATATTAGTAATATAAGAAATACGTATAAAATGTAAATATAAATAATAATAAAGGTATATTTTGACATTTTTCTTATACTTTTTCTATGTTCAGGACCTCATTCAACATTTTTTTTTCAGGATGTTTTCTATGTCCTCATTGTGTGGAGATTCACAATCATTATTGTGAATCGGAATAATAATCTAAAATATTTCAACTTGCATTTCACAGTAGTGATTTTTTTATTATTCTCCAAGATAAAAGGAGAATAAAGTTTGATTAGTGGAAAGGGTGCAATAATTGCAACAATGCCGTAGTGTAAACAGCTCGCGACAGCGTGACACGTCGCACGCGAGAAATGGAACGAGAGTTCAGTTGAAAAAAAAGGACGAGCCATGAAGAAACACAATGGCGGATGAACGATGATTCGGCGGAATAGTGGACGGGACTATACCAATGGAATTTTGAAGCAATAAAGAACTCAGATAAAATAGAGGATCAATAGCAATAAAGAACTCAGATAATATCGAAAGATGACTATAGGAAGGAATAGGAATTATCCCGGATCCTTGAAGATGAGTAATTCTTCTGTTTTAATAGTCGAACTGGTAGCTAATATAAAAGGAGAATAAAAATAGACCTAAAAGCTAACCACGTGTAGAAAAGATATTTGAGTGCTTCAGAATGATTTGTGAATTAATAAATAATTCTATTTTGTATTTGTAGCATTAGGTATATGGTCCATCGCCGGAGTGAATAATTCACAGGAATAATTATAAAGTATAATACTTTAATATCTGGATGGAATAATATCGAACGAAAAAGAATGTTCGAAAAATGGCTGCTTAACTGGTAATCCCGAAGATAGAAGAATTATCTGGAATATTAGAAGATAATTATTATAGTATTGATATATCGAGGATTTATGTAAGTAGAGACTTTTTATTCTTTTATTCGTGATGCAAGAATAAAGAGAAGATATCCAGAAGTGAAGATTTATAATTATGTTGGATCATCGTGTTCATCAAAATAATTACAAGAACTAATAAACAGTTTACAGCGTATTGACTAGGTGAAATGATTAATGTGAACTTTATATAAAATAAAGAAGAGATATCATTTCTGTAGTTACAGTGAAATTAGATATACCGCAAGGTGAGAAAGCTTAGTAAAGTAGAAATAGGATTTCTAGATTCATAGCGGCAGAATTAGAACGCTAGGTGAAAAGCTTTTAATATTAGAAACGAGTTTCTAGATACATTGCGGAGAATTATATTTCGCTAGATGAAAAGTCATTACGAGATCAGAACTGTTAACATTTAAAGAAGCATAGGATAGGAAGATTATCTTATAGACAGAACTACTTGAATTTTAAAAGTACTGTGTGTGCTGACAAGAACATTATTCAAGTACTAAGTTATATGTGAATTGCTATTAAATAAATGTGTGTTTTCAAGTGTTGTGAAAACAGTCTTTACCAATTTATTTAAGCAACTTTAATTATAGTAATTAAAGATAGATATATAATATATCGGTGGCTGGGTATGGAAAATAATAAGCTCTGCTGTGGCCCAATTATACTTAGTGAAAGATATTTATTTTCCATAAAAGATTCTATGAGAGGTAGTTTGTTTCAAACGTAGTAATATATAGAAATAGCCACAAGATAGACCAGTTAGTAAGATATCCCACGGTGGATAGGTGCACAGACTTAGGGATATATACAGACACATCCTACCAATCCACCGAAGTAGCACACATTGTAATTTTTTTTAAACCAAATCATCCACTTTAAACGAGGATGAACTGTACACTTTTAGTCTTACCGGTATTTCTATTATAAAATGTGGATGATCAGGCGTTTATAGTAGTTGAAACAAACTACAATATTATAGTACGCTTTAAAATATTGATACTATTTTCAAAGACAATACTATTCTAATAGTGACTTTAAATTATATTTTTGTCATAAGAATGAATAGTAAAACTGTTTGAGGAAGGGGCCGAAAACAATTAAACCTTGAATATGTTTCTATTAAAAAAAGTTAACGAATATATCTATGTTATTAAAAAAAAACCTGAGTATTTGTGTCTGTGCGCGCGTACGGCCGCAACAATGGAAGCGTAGCCAGGCACAGGAATATTGTCGCGAGATCAATTCAACAACATTGTGTGCGCGCATGCGTGCAGCCACACAATGGATTATTGCACGCACGTTGCTAGGCAATACGGGTAAGTTTATTGTTGCATGGTCAACTTCGTCAGAATTCTTTTAAATAAGGAAAATGTTTCAAAATGTAAATACTGTATATAGAGAAATTGTTTAGAATTGTAAATATTGTATTGCATGTATTGTCAGAATTTAAACTACAGTGTAGTTTTCGTTTTAGTTGTAAGTTGTAGTTTATGTGATGTAATTTGTTTTTGTTTTTTTTAATAAATACAATGTTGGGTTCCATTCATTAACTGCAATCATGTTACAGATATGAAGCTTCCGGAGCGAAGCGACGGGCAGCCATCTACTTTTCATTATTAAAAATAAGTGAGATTAATAACGCAAGATGCCACATATTAGTCCCTAACCGAAAAACTTATTTGATCAAAAATGATATTTTATGAGAAACTAGCAAAAAATAAGCAATCCCCTTGAAATGAAAAGTGTGTCGTTTTTATTTAACTGTGAATGAAGTGCAGGAGTTGTTATTGATAGTGCGAAAAACATGTGTTCGGTAGTTGATCCAACTGTCATTCATAGATAGATAAGAAGCCACGGAGACAAGCAAAAAAAAAGAGGTAAAATTCAATCAAATCTTCACATTCTATCTTAAAGCACTGGCTTATAAGCCAGACAAGAGAAACATTATTCCAAATTAAATGAGGAAAACCTAACATGCTTCAAATAACTGTCCAACCTTGGAAAAAAAAAAAGTTCACAAAACATCTGCGTAAAAAACAGAAGGATATAGCTTGAAAATTAATATGGAATGGGCAAAGAGCCGAGACAAATTCAGAGGCTTTCTACTGTAAATTGGTTACAATTTAATGGTGTTGAAGAAATCCTGTTCTTCATCCTCAAGGAAATTTCAGCATCAAAGCCTTCTTTGATTTTATTTTTCCTATGGATTTCTATTGAATTCATGCCTTTGTCTTTTACGTTATGTCCATGGTTTCTCATTACTTATATTCCGTCATTTTTTCATTTACAGTATTTAATGTTTACTTCTAATGTATTAGAACGTTCGTTGCTTCCATTCTTCCCACTCATTTATCATCATTATTTTAGACGCAAATGAACTTATTACTTCCAATTAGTTTTGAGTTTATTTGCCTTGAAACCAGAACTGTTGTGAGCTATGAACTTTCCAAGAATTAAAGGTTTCTGGTAAATAAAGATAATCTTTTCTTGAAATTTTGTTGTTTTCTGACCAAAGAGCTTAGCTTAGAAGTAACGATTTCCATTAGAATTGTTTATGAAGTTTTCTGCTGATTCCAATGCGAATGAAGTTCAAACAGAGCGGAAAATGATCAAGTTTCGACAACATAGTTCTTTGCGTGGATTGCAAAAAAGAAAAATCAATCACAAACTAATAGGGTGCATTTGAAAGGGCGAAGACTTAACAATGTCTAGAAAATATCAAATAACAAACCATAGCTAACATTCCAGAAACAAAAAATAATTGAATAGATTCCAATGGTAAACAACTTCACTTTAATTTTAGGCTATCTACTTGCGATTCCAAATGCCTCCCTCCGGATTCTGATAATGTTTTACAATAAATAGAAACTTTGATTAAAAAATATAGCAGTTTTCAAAATGTTAAGAGAATATCCTTAAATGAACATTATCAAATGTTTGTGTAAATCTTATTTTTATTCATAATTGCATTTCTTTATTTATTTCATCATATTTCTGTTTTGTAATTTTTTTTTTAATTCTTTAGTGTTTTTTCTATTTTATTTTTGGCATTAAAAGTTTGGTAAGAAATCAAACTTAGAAATTGTAAAGTATAAATTTGGATCTGAGCTGAACAGTAAAAAAAATATATTTGTTTTACTTTTTAATTGTAAAAAGATTTGAACAATTATTTCTATCTACAGTTCAGTTTCATTTGCAGATCTCAAAATTAAGGGAATACCATGTTGTTATTGGAATATAACATGATTGTTCATTCATTTGATCTGCCAATTTTGTGAGCAACAATAATATTCAGGACTACATTTTTAAATGAACTCCAAACTATTTGGTACATTTTCTAAAGTTTACATCTTTAGAATTTAGATTGTTACTCAATTAAATATTTCACAAAAAAAAGGAGAATAAAGTAAAAAAAAAATGTTAGGAAAGCAAGAAAAACAAAAACAAAAAATTCCCTGATTTGTAAATAGTTGACGTGACTTTTGCTAGAGTTGATCTAAATAAGGATGGAGATATTTTTGTGGGATCAGAACAGAAATACTTTCAATAATCGATGTTTACTTATTAAGACCCGCCTTTACAATCATCGGAAAAACAGCCTAATAACTAATCGACTATTGTAAAAGTGAACATTCCTTAACTCTTTCACTACGGACGACGCCAATTGACGGCATTATTTGTATTCTATTTTGTATGGGTGTAGTCAAATAGTGTTGTGTTGTGGTTTTTGTTTGTTTTTTTGTTTTTTTTTTAGTCGTCAAAGTTGTCCTGGATGGATGTCGGAAAAATTTGGTCATCCTAATAATGTTGTTTAAGTTTTGATTTAAAATTACTTTTCTGTGATTTTATAATTTAGTAGCTTGTAAAGTTATTATAAAAGTTTTTACGTATTTAAAAAATACAAGCAACACAACCGGTTTCACAATGATTTGCAAAACATTTACTAGTCTAGACTTTTAAAAGATTTTGATCTACATGATGCTAAATTAAAGAGAGTATTGACTTTAAATAATTATATGTACACTTAGTTGAAATGATACGACTAAGTCTTTTATTACAAAGGATAATAAAATAACCAATGCTGAAACAAAGGATAATAAAATAACCATCGATGGAGAACAATTTGAATGCGTGAAAGATTTTTGTTTCCTTGGATCCAAGATTGACCAGAGTCAAGGCTGTTGTCCTGAAATTAAGCGTCGAATCGCATTGGGCCACAGAGCAATGTTGAGCATGAATACAGTGTGGAAAAGTAAGGACATCGGTCTTTCGACTAAACGCAGACTAGTCAATGCCATAGTGTTTCCTATTGCATTGTATGGATGCGAAAGTTGGACAATGAAGAAAGCTGATTGGAGGAGAATAGATGGGTTCGAACTGTGGTGTTGGAGACGCCTATTACGAATTCCATGGACAGAAAAGGTTACAAACAGGGAGGTTTTGAAACGCATGAAACCTGAAATTTCACTTGGCGGGAAGATAAATAGAATGCAGCTAAAATATTTTGGACATGTGTTACGATCTGATTCACTCGAGAATGCTATAATGTTGGGAATGACGAATGGGAAAAGAAGGCGTGGTCGACCGAGGATCACATGGATAGACACCATTAAAGCAATCACAGGCCTAAGTTTAGAGCTGTTAAAAAGGAAGGCACAAGATCGGAAAGAGTGGCGAGAGATGACCCATCGAATCGCCAAGGGTCGGATGCGGCTGAATGGATAAAAACAACAAAAGATGCTTTGCAAGTCATTGCGAAACCGGTAGTGCTGCTTGTATTTTTTAAATATGTAAAAACTTTTAACTAATCATGTGGGTTGGCCAATAATTTTATCTTCTCAAATTTTTTTTTAACACACGTTAATTTTATAGTTAATGTATGTGGCCTTTTTCGTGCAATATGGATATTCGAGGACGTTTTCAACAACACCTTCAGAAAGTTATTATTTCTTACATGTTTGTATGAGAGGAGTTCTGAAACTTAATTGTAAGTTAACGTCTATGAATACTTGGAGCAAAAGAAGTAAAAAGTAATAAAAGTTTAAAAAAAAAAAACAAAAGCTACTTATTTACAGTATTCTCAAAGAATAATCTTCTTAATATAATCTCTCAATTTTCTTTCTGTAATTTTGATGAAGTTCTTAGATCGCCTTATCTAGGTTGATCTCTTTACAATGAAGCTTATTAAGCTTTTTAATTTTTACGATATAAAATTAAAAAAAAAAAATAATAATCGTCTTTAGTGATGAACTCCACTTTAATACGCTCTACATTTATAATACTTAATTCAGCAGATTTTATTTTTTTTTTT
>JAFIDM010000001.1:53578887-53603470 GCA_023159025.1 Thereuonema tuberculata | reverse complement strand
TTGAATGAGGTAACTGAAAAGTTAAAAGACCAAGATTAACAGAATTTTTTAGAAGAAATAGAGAAATTTCAAAGAGAAACAAGAAAGACAGTTACAAATATAAATAATGAAGAATTAGAAATTTTGAGACAAATTGGTAACGACAAAAAGTTATATATTTCGAAATCAGACAAAAGTAACCAGATGATTATTATGGATAAGGATGAATATGTTTCTAAATTAGATATTTTGGTTCAAGACAAAGAACATTACACTGAATTGCAGGAAGACCCAACATTTCCATTATATACAGTCGGACCTCTATTTAACGAAGTCGCTAAATCCCGAAAAAAAGTTCGTTATATGGAAAATTCGTTAAATAAAGATTAACCTTTTAAAATTAATTTAAACTACATAAAACAGATTTAAAATACATAAACAATAAATATTATTAATAAACGTAAAATAATTTTAATGACATAAAGCATACATTACCATGCTTGCATTACCATACATTACCATATGGGTAATTAAATTTTACCAATAAAGTCTGTTAATTTTGTCCGAGTTTTTTTTTTTTTTTTGAAAAAGTGTTTTTGCTCATAATACGTCCCGCATCTTTGCAATGCACCAAAAACCCCTCCAGGCGTATTTTCTTCAAATTCTAATCCTCGTCGAATTGTTTCAAATGATTTTAGCATTTCATCATACGAAGGTTTTTTTGATTTCTGCATCATGATCATTTCCATTTCATCATCTTCATCTTCATCGCAATTCATAGCTGTGTAGTTTTTATTTTCACACTGTCCAAAATATCCGATTCAGTTAGTGTTTCCGAGGTCTCAACTTCAAAATCAAGTGAAAGATAATCATCAATCAGCACGTAATCGTTAATTTCTTCTTTTTCCCTCAGCTGTATCCACATTTCTTTCATTTCTTCTAAGGGAATATTAATAATAATAACATTTCAAGGCGAAAAAAAAAAATAGATACCACGAAAATGTTCGTTAAATAGAAAATGCACTTCGCTGTTTGGAGGTTATTTTACGAAGAAAATAGCAAAATGTTCTTGGTTCCAAACAAAAGTTCGCAAAATAGAGAAATTCGCAAAATAGAGGTTCGTTAAATAGAGGTCCGACTATATTAAAGTAAAAAAAATAGTAACGGTCATGAATAAGAATGGTGTTATTAGCTATAAACAAAGCCAAGAAATCATGAAGGAAGCTTGTAGGACCCCCACCTTGGAAGGAAGAGTAAAAAATCGTAAAGACAACATGCCTCTGAGACCAGTAATTAATGCATATGGCTCACCGGTCCACAACTTGGCTAGATATGCAAATAACATTGTAAAGACTTCAAATTACCAAGAGAAGATGTACCGGAAATTGTTAAGAACTCAAAAGACTCAATAGTTGTTGATCTAGACCCCCTATCTGAAAGGTAGTCGGTCCAGGTTCGCGCAACATCGAACAAAATGCCACTTTTCGGGTCTAATAAAATTGAAATTAACTTATAAAAATGGCTAAAAATTTGAGATCCTGTACAATTTTTCCTGCTGATTCCAATAAAATCAATTTTAACATTATGGATGCAAAATTCAGTCAAACAAGTTGACTCAAAGTGTGCATAAAAATTTGTTGTGACTTCCCGCCACAAAATTTGACAATATTAGACTCCAACAACTTCCAGGCAAAAAAAAGGTATAGACTTGAAATTGTGAACAAGCACTATGCTTGGGCTAGACATGTTGCTGCCAAATTTGCAACTATCTAGCATCTATAGTCGCCCTGCAGGATCTCTTCAAATGTGGCACTGTTGGCACGCATGGTAAAATTTACAAAGTTTAAAGCCAATTATTAAAAAATAGTCTACCTGAATCTGCTTGTGAATAGTATCATCTGAAAGAAAAAACGTTGCTCTACAAGACTGATGTATTTTATTTTTTTTTGCAATGCGACCATTAGGCAGGTCAAAGTACGTTTAAATTTGTGTGTGTTAGACATATTGCATCCTGATTATGGTATGTTTACTGCAGGATCCCAAGCCTGATTGTGGCTATCTTTGCTTCAGGAAAATTTTGCTCTTTCCAATTGCTATGAATAGCAATAGTCACTTAAAATTATTGATATAATTATAAATTCATTTGCACTTCATTTAGGGTCAATTCAAACCAAAATGTCCAGCACTAGTTGCTCGACCATTTTTTAAAAAATTGATTTTTTTACTGTTGTTACCCCTATACATGAGTACTTCAAAACAGGCAGTATTTTTTTTTTATTTGATTTCGTTTAAAAATGGCGTCCAATTTTGTTTTAGAGTTTCCGGCATTTTGGCCTTTGCAGACAGTTGCTGTAATTTCGATAACTCAGCTAAGAAAAATGATAGAAAGCTGTGGTAAAAAGCATTTTTTTTTCAGCACATTCTAAACTACATTTTATGTCCTATACTTTTTTTAGCAAATCTCTAACACAAATGGCTGAAATTTAGAATTGAAACTTGTGTTTGATTTTCAACAAAAATCAAGTTCCGGGTTTTTTTTGAGCAGGAAGGAAAGAAATAGCAAAGTTGTAATTTTGGATTAGATTATTTTGGACATACATTTATCAAATTACTCTACAACTTTACAAAGCTTTCATCTAATTTGATTCCGTATTTCTGTTTATATTTTTGTCCTTAGAAACTTAAAATTAATTTATTTAGTTTAGATTTTATTACAATATCAATCGCTACTAAATATATAGACATTTACTGAAAATTCATGTTTATGGTGTGACCGTCTTATCCAAATGTTTTTTTCAAGGAAAAAGAAAATACGTTATTTTACTTTATTTTAAATTCCTATTTTGCAATTTATCACATTATACTATTTTTTAGAAATAGAATATTAATCTTGCATTATTTAAAATAACGTTCGCTATTTAATGATAAAAAAATTCCAAGTAAACTATTTAGGTAATAATTAGTTATATTTTTATAATTAATCACATTCTGGAAAATATGAAACATTTTTTTAATACTGTAGTGGTTTATTTGGTTTTTTTTTTTTTCTTTTCTTTTTTTAGAAAGGATAATTTTCATTAACTCAACAAATCCATGTTTTGCAAGGATTGAGGGGATTCTTCTCAAAAGTTAGAGGGAGAGTTATAGAGAGGGTGGAGTGAGTTTCTCCCTTGAACCATAATCCCCTTAGGGAGATAATAAATTACGCTTGATTGACAGCTACAAGTCGAAAGCCGTCTAGAAATGAAAAAAGGAACTAAAATTTCGCTAATACTTAAATATCTCAATAAATAATGAATATTAAAAAAAAAGAAAAATGTCAAAAGATCCAGCAATAGATTTAGCTTCATTTTATCTAAACAGAATCCCAAAAAATTATTCGACTGTTTCAAAAAAAAAATCATTTGTCAAACTGCATTGTCAAAAAAATACATTTTTTTTTTTTTTAAATTAAACAAAGGCATTAATGACAAAAGTGTTTAGATTAAATTTTCCTAATTACGTTTCTGTATCATTTGAATATTGGATCCAGACTTTTAGAGTTTAAACAACACCACAACAGTTACAATATATATGATATATTGGGGGTGTTTGAAGGCAAAAAAAATGAATTTCTATAATAATGAATAAATAATAACATGAAAATATAATTCTTATATGTTTAACGATTTTACATAAAAAGTTTCAGATTTTTATGAGCAGTAGTTTAAGAGATATGAAAAGATAAGTTGCGGTGAAAACCATCGATTTTCAGTCCAGATCCACCTTAAGGTCTTGGCCTACATCAGAATTGAGGCCGGCAATCTCAAACTTTATAATTTGTCCTTTTATAGCGACCCATTTCGGAGCTGTTGTGATAGCGACCAAAATCGGTAGCTATTACGTTTTACCTGTCCGTTCGTCCGTTCGTGTCTGTCCACTCCTAACAACTCCCGAACGAAATTTCGGATCGACAAACGGACTTCACCATCGTGTGCAGAGGCTCAAACATCTTAGGAAAAGGGTATTTTCATGTGCCCCCCCCCCCCAATGTTCGAGATATTTGGCATTGTTTTCATTGGATTTCCTCTATTAGCTTAAATGTTAGAAATGCAACCATCTGATTTCAGTTGTCAGCTATAGCTTGATGTCTCCGACTCATACACTGATGGTTGTCGGTTCAAATCCGTACAACCCAAAATTATATTCACTTTTTTTTTTTTTTTTAAATTTTCACTTCTTTTAAATTTCTATTTTTTTCTAACGTTTTGGATGAATTTTAATGCTGTAAAAAATTCGTTGAAGTTACAATAACCTATCTTGAATCATCCTGAATATAGCATAATTTTTGATTTTGAAAAAATAGCTACCTAAAAATATAATTTTTCTACAATTATTTAAACTATATCATACAACCAATGATAATTATATATTTATTAGTCCAAGTTGAACGTATATTGATAAGGATATTATTTAAAATGAATAGAAATCACATTAAAACTTTTTTTAAAAATATTTTATATTGACAATAAAAAAGCCACGACGTGCTTTTCGGCAACCTTTGTAATGCAACTGCACAGTAGTTTCTTAAATGCCTTTTTTTATCGTAAAATATAATACTTTAAAAAAGTATTATACTTTACGATATTATACTTGTTAAATAATTATAACTTATATTTGACTAATATATATATATATGCGCCGTCAATAAAGATAATGGGATGGCTTTTAGTTGAGATAGAGTACGTATTTTCCCATCATTTGTAATTTATTCATTCATGTCGAGAAATGTCTCTAACGACTCTTCAGTTCGTCGCTAAGGGCGAGCTTCTGTAGCTAATGCTCATCTGGCTTGCGCTTGTAGTAGGCTTAAAAAAAATGAACATTGAAATTTAAATTTTAATCTAATAGGCTAGTGTTATTTTTTTTTTCTCTGGCTCTCTTCTCTCATTGCTTCATACCCACACACACACATACAGAGTGATAAGAGATATTTAACAACAATAATTTGAATGTAATCTCTAAAGGATGAGACGTATGACTTCGGGTCAGAAGGTTGCAGGTTCGATTCCTGTAGCGGACGTTTCATTGTAGAAATTATTTCTATTTTCACAGGAAATTAAAATTATTTGCCAAACACAGAGAAAGTGCGTTACGGAAGTGCGTTAGACACAGACAGATTTCGAAACTGTAGTCTATAAGAGATTGTAAGTAATTGAATTCCTTGACCAAGAATGAAAATTTTATATACGAACACGTCTGAAGATATCTTATAATTATTATAAATTACTATTAGTGGTAAGCAGTGCAGTTTGGTATGATTGAATTTATATTAAGTTGTATAGAATAACTTTTCTGTTGTTTTGAATCTACATTCTGTACAGATGGCCAATTGTAAGTAGTTTTCCATTGGTTCAATGAATGTTAATTATAGGGTTGAATGCAAAAGCGAGACACAAAATCGCATTCTTTTTTTAGTTATTAAATTTATTACCTTAAAGTCGAGAAACAAATTTTTAACACGAAATTTATTGTATAACAGTGTCACAAGCAATGAACTTTCACGAAATGAGACAAAACAGGATGGGTTTTGTTTATGGATTTAGCACAACTGGTAAATTTCATTTCTGTTTCTTTGTTACTAAGAGAGAATCAAAGCAATCGAAGTTCTGACATTTTTTTTTTCTTCTTTATTCTTTTTCCTTGTTCTTTAAGATTATCTAGTTTTCTTTTTCCTTTTGTTCTTCTTTCTCCATTTCCTTTATTGACTTTGTCTTATCTGTTTACTTTAATTCTGTTTGAAGTCTTCTGTAGAAAAGAAAGAAGAGATGATGTTTCTATAATAACAGCAGAACTTAGTAAAAAGCCTCTTTATTTAACATCAATAATTTCTCTAATAAACCTTAAAGAGAGCGTATTGGTGCTTTAAAAAATTACAAGGCTTCTATCCTAATGCACCGAGTTTAGATTCTCATTGCAGGAAATCAAATGTAAATTATAAGAATACATTCACGCTTGATTTACTGAAATGAGAATCTATAAGAATAAAGCTAACAAAGGAGAATGCATCAGAAAGTTTAATTCTCTCGATACACCCTTAAGCTTCTAACAACTTAGAGGAAGTAGTTATATGCATAGGAGTATTCTTCTTCTTGCTTAGTGATAGGATAAGTGAGATTTGAATCTGCAGGCAAATCTATTCAAAATGAAATGTTAAGCTATATAAGAGAAATAGACGAGGAGAATTTATCGATCATCATCTGCTAAAAAACATATTCTAGCACATGCTTGTCATCTCTAAGACATGAAACTCGGTACGTTTGCATCTGATTTCGGGCTTTTGCTATTCTCCTGCAGAAGCGTGTTTTTTTTTTCTTTCTTTTATCAATGCAAAGATTGGAATTGAAGGATACAATGAAAGAAGCGTCCATTCTGCGGTCCCTGCAGCTAAAGTCTATTGCCGATGCCTAAAAAGATTTAGTTGGACGAATGCAAGACCTATGAAGAAATTTATACATTATTCAAGAAATCTCTGTAAATAATAATGTTGACAAGAGAAAGATAAATAGATATTACTTACGGAACTGGATAAGCTTTTAGGAAGTAATAAAGATTTATTGGAACGAAGAATACATTGAGGCAGACTTACTTATCGTTTTTAAAAACACAGGCTAAGAAGTGAAATTATATAGAATGAGTTAAAATAACATTGGAGCATTGTTACTCATAAAAGTGTTTTTCTTCTTTATTTTTAAATCCGAAGTCTGTTACTCATTAAAGTCTTCGGATGTAGCAGTTAATTTTTTCTTCTTCTTTATTTCTATCACAAGAAAAGAAATAATGTCCAGTTTCTCTTATATAATCCCACGTGATCTTAAACCCTTAATCCCAATCAGACGTCCATTAAGTTGATGAAATACTACCAAGACTGTTTTCTTGGGGAGTAGATAATCATGTACGAAACAAAACTGAGAGATGGATTTAGATGGTTAATCTTAGAAGCAAATCTTGACTTCTCCCAATCCTGTCTTCTTTTTGGTGGTGGAGCTATATAAACAGCAACTACTGTCACCGAAAAGAAGAAAAATCTTCGATATACAGTAAAATCTCGTTAAGTCGTCACTCAAGGGACCGAACATTTTTGACGACTTAAGCGGAGTGACGACTTAAGCGGAGTGGGCATTTTTGAAAAAAAACCAAACACTGAAATACAATATTTTTATGAATTGCTGTAGGAAATCAATATATGCAAATGAATGAGTGGAAAATAAAATAAAAAAAACACATTTTGTACTTACCACATTTTATTTTATTTTACTGGCATTAAAATAATCCAGTGTTGATTGATGAAGGTGCTGATTACTGGTAACAATTCGAAACACTTTGTAATGAAATGGAACTCCAACTTTTGTGCACATAGTTAATCGTATCTAAAACCGAAACTTCTAGCTTTTCGTTCCTATCCAAGGCTTTTATCATGTCCTTTACAAGCATTTTTTTGTACTTTCGTTAAAGTCAAGAATTATCCTTTGATCTAAAGGCTGAAGAAGTGCAGTTACATTTGGAGAAAGAAAAACAATTTCGATCGCTTTTAAATTTTCGGGGCTTACTCGCTATGAAATAAAATCACACCAGTAGCGGTCAAGAAAAACGTCTACTCTTGACAAGAGTCGCAGCGAGAAGTGTGCAATTTCCCAAGTGAATTTCCCACGTGAAAATTCCCCGTAAAGGCTAGGCTTTCTTAGAGTGAAGGGGCGGGCTGAAAAAATAGCAGGCAAAATTGAGAATAAAGATGCTTTTCGCCATTTTTGAGGGTGACGAGTTATCCGGAGTAGAATTAAATTTGATGACGAGTAAAAGAGGGTTATTTTACATTATTGTCTATGAGACCTTGTCGGGACCAAAGGAAAACGACGACTTAAGCGGAGTGACGACTTATCCGGGTGACGACTTAACGAGGTTTTACTGTAGTAAAAAAAATTTCATTTTCTAAAAATAAAAATAATTCAGTCCGCCTTGGCAACTTAAGTAACTTAAATCGATTCCTTTTATAGCATATCAAAGCACGCGAGATTAATGGCCATTGTTAGAGATCATTGTTTCGTTTCTGATCTTTTTCTGTTAGAATATTTATCACCATCACGCGCTCAGTTCTCAAAAAGATTACAATATTAAAAATAGCAAATGATTATTCGCTTAAAAAAAAACAAAAAAAACATGTTATTTTGGGAAGAATCGAACTTTAAATTCTTGATTTCAATACGCATAGCAGATATATATATTACAATGGTTTTTGTTGTTGTTTTGTTCATAAAACTTTCTGAATTGATAAAAGAATGAAAAAAAAAATTTTTTTCAGTTCGTTACCCAAAAAACCAGTTGTAAACAGTTGAATTAAATCTTACAGACTTTTTTTTTTCCCCTTCAGTGATGTTGGGGAACGGGAAACAGCAGAGAGAAGTTAAACAGATTATTACATTACTAAATAAAACGCTCTTTTATTCTCAGGCTCCTAAGACGATCTGACAAAAATAAGTTTGCTCAATGTTTGTCTCTTTCTAAGGCACCAGAAGCAACATATGTAGAAACAATGGTAAAAGACCTGATTACAGACATCGGAAATATCATTTTTGATCAAAATAGAAGATATTTTCGATTTGTTCTCATTATTTTTTAACTCCCTATCTTTATTATTTATTACATATTCGAAGTATTTTAAATTAACCACACTACCGAAATTTATCGTTAAAACGTACAGGTTTTGTATATTTTGAGGACAGCATTTTTTTTTTTTTTTTTTATATTTTTCGTCCATCATTTTACCAAAAGGATCCCGCAGGCGTAAAGTGCATACGATTCTGATAGGAAAACAAATAAACCATGAACTAACAAGAGACAAGTCAGGAATGAACTGTATCCTAATCATTTATTACACTTCATCTTAGTCTTGATTTCGTCGTATTCGAAAGTTCATTCAATATCGAAAAATAATAGCGAAGTATTACTAAGATTTTCATTGTCAGAATCAACATAAACACGGAAGATTACCGGAGTCAGTGAAATGGCTCGTTTTAATGATGGCGTCGCTACTCGTCGGTTGCCAACAATCTTTCAAACTTAATTTGACCTTAGAGAATTTCGTTGTGGAGAAGAGAAGCCCATTTTAGGGTTTGACTCAACACGACGAAGCATTCTTAGCTTTTTGACTTCCCTTATCAGTTTATCTTTCCGAAAGATGCTTTTGTGTCATCGCGTTAGACTTGTTACTCCAGCAGAAATGAACAGATAAAGAACATTTCCCTGTAAATTACCTTATTTTTGAGACCATGACTAAGGTTCTTTCCCCTTAATCACTTTCATCTTTGTCTTTTTCTTCTCTTTGTTCTATCTTTCGAAGACTTTAATCTGTATCAGTCTTTGTTTTGATCTTAAGTATAATAGCTCTCTCCTTTTATATTTGATCTTTATTATCTGTTCCCTTCAACCTGCAACCTAAGCAGATTAGGCTTGGGGAGGAAAATAAGTTTTTTAAAGGTTTTTTTTTTTTTATCTTCTTTAGTTTTTTTTTAGGGGACATTTCCGTGAAACTGATTGAAGATTTCTTCAGAGTTCGATTACAGTGTTGATGTTTTGTTTTTTCACATCAGAATTTGTTCTTCATTGACATTAACAAATACTGGCTTATTAAATGAATCAATAGATTGTTACTGAATAAACAGCATTTAAAATCAGAGCATTTAAGACCAAAAACTAAAAAGAGATGAATAATTAATATTTAGTTTTCTGGAGCTGGTTAGTTAGGAATTTAGAAGAAAGGAAGAAGAGGAAGATGAAAAGAAAGCTTGAGGTAGAGAAATTAAAGTCTAGAGACAAGGAAGGAGTATTCCGTTGACCACAGTTGAAGTTGATCATTCATGCACATAGAAATCTTAATATTTATTATTTCACCAAAATACAAAAACTTAAAATATAGCAGTGTTCTTCTTAGGTAGGTTAATAGGTAAGTCATATGAAGGGCCCCAAGGACAAAGGTGTTAAGTAACATCTTGGCAGTTTCGAGATATTAAAAGTTAAAGTTTGGCTGCTACCTGGAAATAATAATTTATTGTAAACAATATACAGCTTAATTATCACTAATAATTGAAAATTGTCCTGACAAAACCATGATTTTGTTGAACCTCATTTATTGGTCGAAAAGCTTTGTTAACGCTTTTAACAGAAATTTTATGAAATTGTCGCTTAACACCTTTGTCCTTGGGGCCCTTCAATTATGAAAAGGGAAATCTCATGGAATCTATTAGGGTGCCGAAAGTCTAGACTCCGACGTTTCAATGACCATCGAAACCAGTTGAGATTGGTAGGTCGTCCATTGCTCACCGCCTTTTCCTCCTTCAAAGGAACCGTACCCACTTTACGGAGCGGGGAATAACCCTAGGCCTTCGGAATGAGAAGTAACCTCGGAGAAATCGCCGACCACCTCCGAGGATTCAACTCGGCACCTCCAGCCTTCAGTCGAATGCGTTCACTACAGGACAACCAGGCTCACGATGATGTTCTTACGGCTCTCATAAATGTTTATTGAAAGTTATCAATCTGAAGATCTGTAATTTCTCAACAATAACGAACTGAAATAATTGTTAAGTTGCAGTTAAGAAATAATATGTTTAACAACAGCCATAAAAATGTATTTGTTGTGTAGAAGCATCTTTATTGACAACAGAACATAACATTAGAGCTTGAGAAAATATCTGAATAATAAGAAGAGCAATGTTTATTACCATGACCATAGTTTATTCTATTCAACCAGATAACGGCGATAGTAGGTGGCGCTTTCTTACCATATAGAACATATTTCGCATTTTAGAAAAAAAAAAAAGTAATTATTATGGAATCTCTTGTAAATCATCCTTGTTATTTTTTTTTAATTATTATTTCCATGTAACTGTTGAAATGCTTTCGTTTAGTTGATGAAAGTAATTGCTTTAAATTTGTGATGAAATTAGGTGATTTTTATTTCTTGATAATTGCATTTATTGTAATTTGGAGTGCTTGTCTGTTCTTATTCCTATCTGGCATAATGAAAACCTAATACTTTTCTCCTCTTGATCTAATTGTGGTATGAACTACTCGCTTTTTCGATTGTATTGTAGATTTGAAGAACCAATTTACTAAAGAATTCTTCTTATCTTTTTTTTTCCCCTTTGATTAAATGGCTTCTCCATTTTAGAGGCGGTGACAAGGCCTTTCATCTTGTCTCTCTTCTATCTGAATTCTTCTAAATTCTTGACAGCTAGAAATTTGAAACCATTAATCGGTGATATTGAATTGTCTGTCTTCAGTTTTATCAAATTATAAAAATTTTGTTTCTTTTGATTTCGACTAAAAGGATCTAACGCTTGGATTAAAAATTTTTTTTTTTTAAAAACTGCCACAAAAAAAGAAAAAAAACTTCTATCATTGTATTCTAGAAATAATGAAAGAAGTAAAATAAAACTAGTGAATAGAAAATAAAAAAAAGGAAAAACTATAAAAATATTCTACATTATAAAATATTGCCCTCACCAATGAAGGAATCACCGTAACAATTAATGATGCCTGGAAATGCATGACAGCAGTTATTCAAAATGTGAATAGAAAAAAAATCAATTGTAATTGATTTGTAACTGATATTTTGAAAAAAAAAATCAAATTTAAAAATAATTTGGGATAAAAAAAGGCTATAAAAATTCCTGTAGAAAAGCATTTGTATCTAAACATTAATGTTCTATCTCATATCTGTTATTGTTTCGTTATCTTAAACATTGAATATTAAATCTTAGCTAATCCATGACCCCCGTGGTTTGATTCCGATTAAAATTAATTCGCTTTATACAAGTCAAGTTAAATAATGCTTATTTTTGGGGAGGATTTTTAATTATTTTTTTTGTACTTTTGTATTTAATAGATATTATAATTGGAATGTGAATGTAGGCTTTTCGTTTATTTGTTTTCACGATGTAAATTAAAAAGAAAAAGAAATTTTAAGAAGTTACATTTTAAGGATAAATTGTTTCTGTTTTCTAGTTTTTTTACATTTCATTCAAGAACAGTTTAGTTTTTCAACAATAGATGTCGCTCAGCTATCGAGTACTAATTGTCCCCAATCCTTTCAACAAATTATCTGAAGTTAACTACAAAGGCGTTTACGATATCATTACATTAGTTTTCTCTTTCATCAATAAAAAGAAACAAACTTTTCAGTTGAGATAAAATCGATTTTATCCACTCTCATCTGCTTGAATGTTCAGAGATTGTCAAGAGATGATAGAGAATAATCTTCCTCTTTTTTTTTATTTTTATTTAAAAAAAAGAAAGATAGTTGATGGCGTTAAAATACCAGTTTCCTCGAGAGGAACGAATTTCCCCGTGATGCTTGGAGCTCACGTTTCACACACATTATGAAGGACAAAGTGGAAAGGATCGAAGACATGATTTACGTTGACAGATGAGTCCTATTCGGAACATTGATGATGTAACTGAACCCTCCCTTAGAGCCCAGCATCGCTCCAAGTGATTTCTCCTCTCTTTCGACCTCCCTTGCAGTTCCAAGGAGGATGCCAGCATTTTGATTGGAAATTAGATGGATTTGAGCTTTGGTAAAGTTTATCTTTGTTTGAAAAGAAGAAAAGAAATGAGTTTCGCAGTTAGGAAAGTTTGCGAATTCTGAAATTAGTTTCGCAATAAAACTTATAGAAAATTTAGGAATGTAAAAGATGATTTAAAAAAATTAAGTGTTATTAGTAGTGTATACAATTTTATTTTTGTAAATTCCTATGGGGGGGGGGGCGAAGTCATCCTTCTGCAATACGTATAATTTTTTATTAAATATAAATAAATACAGTAAAACCCCGTTATTACGCTCGTCAAGGGACCATGACCTAGAAGCGTAATAAGCGGGATAGCGCTATAGACGGGAAATGATTTATGAGATGGGGAAAGATTTGGACCCCATTTTACAGGAAACATACATGATTCTTCAATAGATGTACAGCAAATTTGAGCTTATTTCCTATTAAAAAGATCTTTGCTTGTGGTTTGCCGTGTGTGTGTGTGTGTGCTACTGTTATGAATTACGACATTTTCAATACCGTTCAGGTAACTATTAACGTAAATTGATACACCACTAGGAGCAATACTAATATATTTTCGGATTTAGTGCACACTTTACTTTTGTTTGCAACAACCCTTCGCTATATCGGTAATTGCATCCCTGTTTTTCATTATTGTTCGCAGGCTGGACGAGGGAATTCCTAGAGATTCTGCGAAATCCTTCTGACTTCTGTAGAATTCTCGTCGTACTTACGGAGAATTGGCAATTTTTCACTTGCAGAAAGGGATTTCCGCTTCAACATTTTGCACTAACTTACTGTATCACAGACCCGCACTTCAAAGAGTTCGAAGATTCTCTCCTACCAGGGGAAAAAAAAAAAGAATCTTTACAGTTTTACATTTCTTTTCGATACAAAATTTCCGATATAAAAAAAGCGCTACAAGCGGGATTTGAAGCGTTATAAGAGGGTAAAAGTATACAGAGATATATAGAAAATTCCTGGGACCGTATAAAAGGAGCGTAAAGAACGGGATAGTGCTATAAGCGGGAGCGTTATATCGAGGTTTTACTGTATTAATTCATAATCAGAATCATCGGTTATTGGTTAGTAACTTAATATAACTATTAATAAAGAAACAAGAAGTTTTTATTGTAGTAGTCTTCATTTAAAACCTTGGCCATGTTATTATTAAGATTTGGGATAATTTTTTTTCCCCTGAAATTTGCCTATTTTTCGCATTCATAAATAATGTGTTTAAAGCTTTCATAATCCTGATTACACAATTCTCATTTTTTCCCCATCCTCTTCCCTCCACTTCTCAGTGCCTTTAAAAACATTCCGGCATCTTAATTTACAACAAAATTTCTTAGGAAATCATTTTTTTTTTCATTTATTATATAAATTTTTTTATCATAAAGCCATTGGATATATTAGTTTTTGCCAATTATGTGTTCTAGAATTTTCAATTTTTACTAGCGTTCTGCCAAACAAGTTCCCAATATCTTCTGGTAATTTCTCACCAAAAAAACTACTTCCCTTCGTTTAGCTAATTAGTGTTATTAGTAAGTAGTAAATTCGTATTGGTAAGAAAAAGTTTTGGAACGAAGCATATTATTTCGAATTTTTTTGCTTTTTGGCTGTGGAATGGTCAGTGCTGAAATGAAGTAATTTTTTTTAACAGCATATGACAAGAACTTGAAGGCAGCCAAGGCAGATTATTAGCCACTTCAACTTTAACAGAATAGGTAGTAGTGGTAGGATATGTGCACCTCCGGGAGTGTAAAGTCAGCAGGAGACTAGTTGAACTGAACTTTAGCAAAAGTGGGTAACTTGAGCAAACGTTCGCAAATTGGGAAAATGTTTGCAGAAGATCACGCACAATACTATCGTCTAAGAGAATGGTAAAGTGAATCTATTAAAGCTGTGCTATTAATAGAAAGACCTTTTATTTTGGGAAGTAGTATGTGCTTTGTCTTCCGCTCTTGTTTCCGTATTTTTACAATTTCCAATTTCCAAAATTGGAAATTTCTATAATTTCCAATTATGTATGAGTATTGATTGTACTTTTATAGTCATCCCAACATTTGCCGATAAAAGCTCTTTTTCTCAGAAAAGCGATTTTTTAAAGTATGTTTGTTTGTTTTGTTTTTATTTAAATCCGTGATAAATAACAAGAAGTCCGTAAAATAATTTAAAATGTTATTCTTTTTATTACCAATTTTATTATTAAGCTTTATTTTAGCTTATTTAATTTCAAATAATGCTGAATACAAAGTTCGAATTTTCCATTTTCTGAAAAAAAGTTAATGAAACCCGCTTTATTTACTTAAGTTGTGTTAAAGCCGATTAATTTCAACCAAATGCATATTAAGAGATTAGCTAAAAAGGATTAAGGATTAAAATTCAATTCGTTTAGTTGCAGTGCTTTTTTTTTTTTTTTTTTTTCAGGAATTTTTTTGTCGCCTTCTTTTGTTAATTTCTGGATAAGGACTCATTTAGAAAATATTTCAATTATAAAAGAAATCTAGGCGTTAGTACGTCTCTACTCGTACAGGAAGTTATTACGGAGAGACTCACACAGTGAAGATTTGAGAGCGCCTGTTTCCTAGAAAAACAGGCTAAAAATTAGTACTGTCGTCTAATTAACATAAAAAGAGCCTAAAAAATATTAGAAACTAGCTGTACCCGGCATCCGTTGCAATGTCAAGAAAGTGTTTGTGTTTTAATTCTGTTTATTGAAGTGCTTTTGGATACGTAATATTTTTGTATCTAATATATTTTTTATTTTTCCGTCTGGTGCATACACGAATAAATCAGAAGGTTTTCCGACGCATGAGCAGGCCACATACAGCTGTCCCTGTGTGAAGCATGGATTTTCCAAATTTAGTCCACACACTTGTAGCGATTATTTCTATGCTTTGTCGATGGTCTCTGCAAATGCGAGGCGCACCGGAAACTGCAAACGGAAATACAATAATTTGTTGAAACGATTCGCGCACCAGATATTATAAAATGATTCTACTAATTCAGAAACCTTCGTGCGCACAACTCACCAAAGTTTCATCGCAATCTGATGAATGGTATAGGAAAGCATACGGGACAAACAAAGAAACATTCATTTTTATATGTTAAGATTAACTGTTTTACTGAAATTCCCTATTTATTATACTACTTGCGATCTTTCAGGGTGAGTTATCAGATTCCTTCTTTTTGTTTCGAGCTTTCTTATTTATTCCTTAGTTCTGTGGAATTCAGAGCCAAAACCTTTCTGAGTGATTTCGAAAACTGAAAGCAATTGATCTTTTAGCTGCTGAAGCGAAGACTCAACATAGATTGGGAACATTCTGGAAATTCGAGTGGGAATAAAGTGAAATGACCCATTCTTGTATTGTCATTGCGAAATAAGATCCCTGTAAAATGGAACCACATTATTTATATCGAGTAGGACAGCTCAAGGGTTCAGAATGATGAACTGTGAATGTACAGGTCACAGATTCGAAATCCACGCTAGTAGCCGACATTTTTCTCTGGAATTTTCCAGCGTTTCTTTTTTATTAAGAATTAAAGCTCCAGAACGAAAACATGACGGCGAAATTCCTAAAAACCTTCTTTGTTAAAGTATGATTTTTTTAAAGAAGGGAATGACTTTTAATTCTTAAAAAAATAATATTAAGCTTTATTATTTTTGTTTTTTGTTTTTAATGATGAGGGGATATTGGAAATAATAATAATAAAAGTTTCTTTCTTCTGTGTTTCGTCCGTTTCTCCCCTGGGCCTTACTATCTCGGGGTTATTCTGGATGAGATGTGAATTTCGTTCCCCCTTCTTGAATATTCTAGCCTCACCCTGACTTTGTCAGGTAGGGCTAGCACGTGGTCCATAGTTGGCCAAAGTCGATGAAAGAATAATAATAATAATAAAAAAAAAACTCTATACACAACATTGTTAAATAAATATTATAAAGCATTACAATGTATTTTGAATAACACTCTCTCTCTCGAGTAATGGTGTTTGTGGGAGAGTCTTTGGGATCTAAAGACAACGAGTCAAATTCTGGAACTGAACTGACTTAATTTATTAAATGAAAAACATGGAGTTTTTATAGTATTTACAAAGCTTGGTTTGATTGGCTAAATAATTAAAAATATACAGAATGACTGGATAAAAACATAACGAACTTAAATTAATTAACTGATTCAACGGCTGCAACGGAAAAGAATTTAAAAAATAAACAGAATATCAGTAATTAGGAAATGCAGGGGAATAAATAACGGTTAACGATAAAAATGAATACAGATAAATAATTTCTAAAAAATTACAGATAAATAAATAATTTCTAAAGTATTTATGTACAAACTGTTACGATATCATACCATGTTTCATATAATGTCATTGTATCATTCGAACTTTTATCAGCTCAAAAGAGAGACAAAATAATTTCTGTATCTCAGTGAAATCTTATTAAGAGATATTATGAAGTTTTGTATGTTTTATTTTAATAATACTTAAGTCCATATTTTTATTGCATCATATTATCAACCATAAATTAATCAGATTGTAACTATTAAACTCCAGAACCTATTGACAGGGAAATTTCCCTAGTAGGACTGTAAAAAACTCAAATTATATAAATAAATAAATAAATAAAAAAAAATAACAAATTACACTAACGAATCATTAGAGTAATGAAGCACTTATTGTTTAATCACTGATGATGAACAGCGCCATATATTGCTTGGATTATTATTATTAATCCAATGCACCGATAACTTTAACAGTTCTTGATGTTATGCACTTAAAGTCTGAAAGTTTATGAAGATACAGAATTATTTGCATGTTTGGAAAAAGTGATATTCATTTTTAAGTTCGCTTTAAATATTAAAAGTACTCCAAAAAATATTCAAATTTTAATCAGTAAGAAGTTGATTTTTTTTTTTTTTTTTAATGGAGACTAGAATTGTATCTAATACAGTGTTACCTCCGAATAACGGACAGTCACGGGACCGGAAGTTTTGTCCGTTATAGAGAGGTGTCCGCTATTCGGGAGGACTGTCTTTTTTTCATTTTTTAGCTTATAGCATGTCATTTAATGAAAAATTACATACAATGTTAATTAAATTTCTACAATTATCATTGCGATATGAGAGAATATGAACAATTGGAAATTATTTACTATATTCTTTTTTAAATGAGTGCTAATCCGTTTGCCTTACTTAAAATAATGATAAAATTAATTACGGTATATAGAAAATTAATTTCTAGCCATCCATTTGATGCCTTAAACGTGTCCAATCCTAAAGTTTGACCGAATTCTCTGGCTTTTTCTTGAAGCAAAACACCACTTATAGGAATGTTCTTTGCACGAGCAAAGCGGAACCATTTTATCACCATTTCGTCGATTTTGCTTGTTACAGTTTTACGAAACTTCAAATTCTTCGAATTTTCGTTTGAATTCACCATCCACATTTTTCTATTCTCATTTTTGTCCTTCAAAAGTTCACTTATCTGAGTTTTTCCAACTTTAAAACGTTCAGCAAGGCAACGCACACTCAGCTTTTCTGTTTAGCAACTTTAAGAACATCAATTTTTTCTTTCAGTGCCAATCTCTTCTCTTTTGACGCCATTTTAATTCGCACGAAATTTAATCAACACGTTTATAGGATAGCTTTACGATGAATTGATATTTACAAAGCAACTGCAATGAAAAAAAGGGCCTCATATTCGTCCATTGTATCATGGGACACCGATACAATGTATCAATGTATGGGACACCGATGTAAATACAACCATGATGTATTTGTCGAAATGATAATCGAAAAAAATTTTTTTTTTTTTACAGTTAAAATAACTGTCCGCTATTCAGAGTGTCCGCTATTCGGAGTGGATAACATGGAATGTCCTATTTTAAGGGACTGGGACCCGCAATAATGTCCGCTAATTAGAGGAGATTACACTGTATTTCCCTACTAAGCAACTCTGTAAATATTACCACAAATATTCGTTAAGTTTTTAAACACGTAAATTTTTTGATGTTTTGATTCAACTATTTTTTTTTTTTTTATTATGGTTAAATTTAAACCAAAAAATAAGAAAAAAAATAAATCTTATTTAACTTTAAAATATGTTAATATGCAGTGATTCTTGGAATGTAATTAAATTACAAAGACAATCTAAAATAATTTAAAATTAATAATATTTAATTAATAATTACAAGACAATTATTTACAAGAGTGTCTCGAAACTTACTTCCATTCCAAGAATTACTACACATTAACATTAACACATTTTAAAGTTAAATAACGATTTTTTTTCTTTATATTTTTCGTTAAAATTTAAACGTTATAAAATTCTTAAACTCAATCTCAAGTGTAATCTATCAAAATAGCTATTAAATCGTTTTTTTTTCTTTAAATTAGTA
Source organism: Thereuonema tuberculata (assembly GCA_023159025.1). NCBI lineage: Eukaryota > Metazoa > Arthropoda > Chilopoda > Scutigeromorpha > Scutigeridae > Thereuonema > Thereuonema tuberculata. Next base: position 53,584,504 of record JAFIDM010000001.1, on the reverse strand, counting down.
CTGATTAGTTAGTAATCTCCGAATTAGCGTTTTTATTGTCAAAGCATAGTAAGAACCACATTTACCGATATCGCGCTTCCCTGCATATCAGCAGCAATTTACATTAATTTCTGCTAACACTAAATGTATTGATTTCCTTATAAAATCAGTATTATAGTTTTACTATCGTTTATTTTAAGTATTAAAATGTAAACTTAGTTTCTGCATTAAATTAATCTTTTTAATTGTATTAATTGATATTTATTTATTTACAAAGTGCAATTGTTAACGACTCTCCCCACTGTTGTCACGAGCAGTCAGCTAAGGTAGGCTGCGAACTTCGACTCTTCTAAGTTGATCAGTAAATTGGTTGACTCTTTTAACTTTCTCTAGAAAGGGTGGTAGTAGCAATACAGCCGCCCAAATAATTAATGCCAAAAATAGAAGAAACAGTTTTCCAGCGATTAAATAAAAGGACCGAAGTTTCTTTTGGTGATTTCATTGCTGTTTTACATGGTGATCCAATTTGTAGCTCTTCTGTTGAGGAAAACGTTTAATTTCTTTTCCTCATTCATAATTTTAATGGCCTGCCATTATTTTTTTTTAATCTTTAATCAATCTATAATCTAATTATAACTTTACAATTTTTTATCTTCCAGATCTTATGACAGAGTTTATTATGAGTCATATGATGAAGAATCTTCCTATGGAGTTATACATGTAAGTAAATTCAATTTCGATTTTTTTTGTTTGTTTTGTTTTTATTTTTCATGTTTTGTTTTATTTTGCGAGAAAACATATTGCAAATATTCATAAAATGAAACACAGATAAGCAAAATAGGGAACGAATGATTTAATAAACGGCGTTGAATAAAACACACGTCAATAAATTAGCGAATGTGAATGAAGTTCAACACGTCTGCAAAAACAATTAATTAGTTTTCCTATGTTGTGAGAACGAATATCCAATTGTTTTCAGGACATACGGCAAAATCCCGAGATTTGTGAAAGAATTTGTTCATCACTGAGAAGGCGAAAGGAAGCATGCGTGCAAGCCAACGGAGGACATTTCTAACATTTATTACGACGAATTCCAAGTCGTTTCCGTGCGACTCTTTGTTGTTGATTCTTAAAACAATACAATGTTACTGCGAACTACGTTTTGCGCGAAAACTATTCACTTCTGGATCCATTATTGTTTGTTTTTGGTTTACAAAATCTTTTATTAAAATCATTCGTTCCTTATTTTACTTATTTATGGATCATTTTATGAATATTTCTCTCGCAACATACTGTGCCGACAAAACAAAACACGAAACAAACACGCCTACATTGAATAATGATACAAGACGTTTTTCTCGAAAACTGTTCATTTCCGGGCCCGTGTTTATAGAAACTTTTTTTTGTTTGGTTTCATGAGTAGAACATAGTTTGGTCCTGAAGGAGGAGTGAGACATGATACTGTATATGTCCTTTTGTTGAGGGATTTCCTCACTCCGGGATGAGATATAATCTCGATATTTCGGCCCTGTGCCTCGGGCCTTCTTCGGGAGATGTTTTAAAAGTTAATCACCTGAAGGTGAACGCATAACGAACGACTTCCGTCTTTGTTTTATCGGGATAGTTGCTCATGTTGTTGGTTCCGAGCAAATGGTGACTGCACTGAGAGGAGAGGGGGTGGACGGAAAGGGAAAAAGGAAGAAGGAGACTCCTTGGGGACAATTTCTTAATTGCGTGCGGGGACAGCCGGGAAGGTCTCTTCGAATTCAAAAAATCCGTTAAATTAAAAGTCAGCAAGGTCAGCAGGGGAGAAGAATTTGAAAGGTAAAATGAAATAAATTGAAACAAAATGTAAAAAAAAAAAAAGTGTAAAATGGAATAAAATCAAATAAAATAATTAATATGTATGAAATTATAAATAACTAAGTGGAAATAATTGAATGATAGACGTGGGAAGATTGGTAAGAGAAAATATTAATGGTATTAATAACAGTAATAATAATAGTAATAATTCACCTGAATTATACATATAAGAATTAAAATTAAAAGCTGGATTAAAATTCGTCATGGATACATTGAAATGTGACATGAGAAGAAAAAAAAAAAAGGAACAAATGAAAATACCTGAGGTTTTTGGGATGTTGGTGGATCCATGGGGAAAAGAAAGAAAAAAAAAAAAAAGGAATCAAGCTAAGACATGAAAGAAAAGTAAAGACGATGGTTGTAGGGATAGAGTTAATTGGATAAAATGAAGAAATAATGCAAAGGAGAGGGTTGGATCAGAATTTTTTTAATTTATATTTCTCTTTATATACAAAATAGAAATAATTAATGTGAATAAATAAATGGAGAGTAAAAAGTCGGATTAGAACTTAGGGAAAAAAGAAGAAAAAAAAAAGGATTAAAGTATGACATGAAAGGAAAATAAAGGAGGCGAATGTGGGGGTGGAGTTAGTTGAATATAAAAATCAGAGGTAAAGAAAGATAAAGGTTAAATGGGGAAGTAAAAAGAAAAAAAATAATATACATATACACATTTATACGTATATATACACACCTACATACACACACAAACACATAAATAAACATGTATGTATATACATACACATATAGGCATACATATACATACAAATATACACCTACACACAAATACACACATACATACACCCATGCATGCAATAAACATATATATGTATATATGAATAAAAATCAAATAAAAATAAATTAATTAATTAATTAGGGTGATTGGAATGGAATGGAGTTTATTGTGCCTCCAGGATTGGATGCCAAAGGTGGTTAAGAAGACCTTTGTCGCTGTTGAGGGTGTTTGGGGTTTTCAGAATCCAGTGCGTCTCAAAGGTGACATTCTAGAAGAAATCATTTGTGGGTTGGATGATTCTCGCCGCACTCCATGATGGGAGGTGTCCTGTGTCAGTGGTGTGGCGTGAGAGAGCTGTGCTTTTCCTTTTTAGCCGGACGTCATCTTGGTGTTGTTTGAGCCGGATGGCGAAGTTCTTCTTGGTCATCCCGATGTAGGAGGATGAAAGAAGAAGGCCCGAAGAAGGCCCGAGGCACGGGGCCGAAATATCGAGATTATATCTCATCCCGGAGTGAGGAAATCCCTCAACAAAAGGACATATACAGTGAGTAGAACATTTTTAAGGCTAACCTAAGGCTACATTTTTGACCCACTTTTTGGAATCACCCTGTATATTTCGTATATATTTACGAAATCTTTAGCGAATTTTCCCCAGGTACATTTATACATAGTCTTCATCTCGGATGTCTTATATTCAATTGTTACTATAAAACAGTTGTTACTATAAAACATATTTCTAAACTTCGATCGTATCACCCGAATAAACAAATAAGAAGACTCATATATGAATAGATCCCAAGTATTTTCTGTTGGAGTTGTGTTTACGCAAGTCTATTGTAACTTAGCGATAATTTGAATGTTGTTTTTCAGTCTGGTGATTATTTGCTAAGTTGAACCCTCAATTCAATTATGTTAAGTCTACAGCGTAAAAGCTTCCACTATTCTCTTCAATTTGCCGGCGTTAACCTAGTTTATAAAGTACTAATTTCCTAAAGAACTAATCTAATTGACGGAAAGATCATTATTAGTCCATAACGTGTTTTGAAGAAATAATCAATTAAGAGAAACGACATCTTTTCTAAACTTTTTCGTTTGCTAATTACCTATTTTTCTTGACTGTAATTCCATTTACAAATACTAATGGCTGTTCAGCAAATTATAGAAACTTAATAAAGTTAGCTTTTTAGATCTACTCCTATTTTCTTATCGCCTTAAGATTTCTTAGCTGTTAAACTGAATTGATGCCTTCCGAAATGTGAGGCGACTGGAAATTCATTAATTCTGTGTGGTTTTGTAATTACCGACTGTTACTAGTAGCTTTTAAGGGAGAATCAAAATTAGGTCTCACAATCGAATAAACGCTAAAGTTTTCTCAGGCAAATATTGTCTCAGCTGCTAACTGGACTTCGAAATAAATATGCGAGTCTTAGTGTATTATTATAACAACATTACATCTCTTCTGTATTATAAGTATAATATTTATTTAGCGAATTTTCGGAAAGATATTACGCCTTTCCTTTCTCAAGCTTAAATTTAAAATAACAAAAAGACTTCCAAATTAACAAATTGAAGACATGAATATAATAACTCATCCACTTATATATAAAGTTGAAGAGAAAGGAGTTAAGGAAGAATTATGGAAATAATATTTTACAGAATAATACCAAAAAAAGACAGCAAAGTTATCAAACTGGGAAGATCGTAAATAATTGTTATGTAAAAATGCACCTCGGACGACTTGACTCCTCAACCACTTAGGATTATCAACCCGGTTTTGGCATTTTGTATTGTTGTAATGTTTGTTAGTTTGAACAAAAGTGGATGAGTTATTATTTTCATGTTTTCAAATTGTTATTTTGGAAGTCTTTGTTATTTTAAATTTAACCTTGAGAAAGGAAAGGCGTAATGTCTTTCCGAAAATTAGCTAAATAAATATTATATTTAGAGATGTAATGTTGTTATATTAATATACTAAGATGAAGAGAAAGGAGTTAAGAAAGAAATATGAAAACAATAGGCAAGTCTTACCTTGAGATAGAATGGTAATTGTTGGCTCATCTCAACTATACTAATAGTATATATTGGACGCTATTTAACAGTATTTACGAGGGGAGATTAAAAAGTAATGCACAACAATTTTTCTACGGAAAATTTTTTTACGGAATATTATTTTGGTCCGGATGTTCAATTTGAGAACCACGCTTGCAACGCCTTACAAGTAGATTGGCATTATAACGGTGTTGAGCTGGGCGTTCTTATAAATAATTAACAGTTCTCAAGTTTAATTCTTACAGTACCTGGAAGACCGAAATTTCCTCGGTAAAATAAACCGAAAATAAAGTAAGAACACTCTAAATCACTGGTTATTTAACCAACTTTTGGGGAAATGGACAGCTCCGCAGTGAATACACGCGACGTTGAAAGGAAAAAGTTACAAAAGATTATTATTTTATCACACGTCTAACGATCAGAACACGAATTATTAAGAAAAATAAATAAAGAAAGAACAGTGTAGACCAGGGGTTCTCAACCGGGGTCCACATGGACCCTGGAGGTCCATGTAATATTCTTCGGGGTCCACAGGGATCTCATTGAATCACACTTATTTCAAAATGGTTTATTATGAATTATTTACCAATGTGTAGAATATGTATTATTTATCTCTGTAGAATAATTTATTTGTATTAAATTAGTTTTCATTCAAAATAAAGCATAATCATTTACTATTTCGTTGATTATTAATATAATCTTTTACTTTTTAGCTATGGGGAGGGGGGGGTCCACCAAAAAAAAAAAAAAGAAGGGTACAGGGGTCGATGGGTAAAAAAAGGTTGAGAAACTCTGGTGTAGACAATATTCTGACACCTAAGTCCCAGGTCAATCATTTTACCCCCTAAATGAGATTTCCCGAAGCCGTGCATAGCTAAATCGCTTTCTCGCACCCCAAAATCCTTAGGCCCGTTTTCAAAATAAAGTTTACAAGAATTGCTCGCTTTATAGTATTTGAATTTGATTTGATTGATGTTTTTGCTGTTTTAA
>JAFIDM010000001.1:53560247-53570436 GCA_023159025.1 Thereuonema tuberculata | reverse complement strand
TGTGCTTACGTAATATTTGGCAAATCATTAACAGGTCCACTGAAAAATAAATTAAAATAGACAAAATTATATCAAACTGCATGCTTATCTGTCTTACGTAAGCACTGCTCTGATCCCCTCCCTCCCCCTTTCAGCAAAAATAAACAATGCTTGAAACCCCCCCCCCCCTTAAATGTTTACGTAATCCTTGAACAACCCCTAAAGTATCGAAAATATAAATGACAGTTATAAAATGAATAAAGTTTTATAAAGATTTTATATCGTTTCAGAAGTTGACAAAAATACCCGTAGAAAAATAGAATTTATGTTCTTTCAGAGACTTTTCGTTAAATAACTATTAAATTAAATAGTGACAGCCTGTATAAGAAGTTCTTGTTTTCTGCAGAAAGATTTGCATTATTTTTCACCAGATATGTAAGCTTTCTTTTTAGAAAAACGTATCATTTCATGTGCACATGCTTTGAAATTTGATTGAAATAGAATGTGACTATTCTAATGGTTTCCGTGGAGACGATTGAGATACCGTCTTTGCCTTGATCTGTTTATTGGCTGAGGTAACGTGGTCTGGCGAGTAATGAATTTTAACGAGCGCCATCGAATTCATCCGTCCGTTAATAAAACGTATTTCCCTTTTCTCTTGGGATTGACAGACTCCTTTCGTTCCCCATCTGAACTACAAGTCTTGGATTGATCGTACGTAATCGACTGTGGAGCGCAGGTAATCGTCTGCATCCAACCGTCATTACCTTACAAATACTGTAGGAGATCCAATCAAACAGTGTGGAAAATTGAGACACAATTTCAAATCTACGTAATCTGTAGTGAGAATATCAACAATTTCGTCAACATTATACAATATTTAACGATTTTTTTTATATAATGACGAAATAGTGAATAAGAATGTGTTTGAATGTCAACCCATCCAAACTTAATATCGAAGATATCTGGGCTTTTCTCGGATTTTTCTAAATTTTGTATTTTGATGAGAAGAAAAATAAATAAAGCATTTGTAAAAAGAAGTTGTTTTTAATGGATAGCAAAGTGTTAAATTTAAGTGACATAGAATGCATCTGATGTCGTTGTATTTGAGAAAAGTGCGGCTCAGTTATGTGTCTTTCCCCAAATAGTTTGGAGTGAATCTTTTTCAAACTTGACATGCACATTTAAGAACAGAGACGCTCTAATCTTTAATTTTACATGTGGGTTCTTGTCGAAAAATTCCTATAAGCATAAAACAAACACACTTTTGTATGCTTCAGGAAATTCATTTGAGGCGGGCAGAGTGCCAGCACAAAGATTTTACTTTTTTATTTTTTATTGTGTATTTATTGTGGCACCTCCAAAGACGGAGGTGCCACATTCTTTTTTTATCATTTAATTCAGTTATTGTCATTAATGATGATTTAACTGAACCTGTCAAGGAGTTTATTTTGGGTTGAAAAGGGGTGTTGCCCGCAAAGGGACCCGAAAGGCTCCACATTTTTTAAGTATTTTTCAAAATATTAAAATGTGTGATCGTTTGTGTGTTTTTATCTTTTTATCATATTTACGTAAGTCTTATTTTATTTTTAATAAATTACAATGCTACTAATAAAAATAAGTTAAGGAGAATATTATTTATTTATTTCTAATTGTATTGTAGAATTCGTTAAATGAATTCACTTCAGAGTGTATTCATTTAATGCACGCTACAATGCGATTAGAAACAAATAAATAATATCCTCCTCAACATCTTCTTCCTTCATAAATACAGCTATATTTCGCCGATAACTTATCTACTTCTTCAGGCTTATACAGAGAATGTTCTTCAACAGCAAAAATTTTTTTGATCAGAATATTAACAATATTATATCATATATGATAGAGATAATACAATACAATAGAGATACAATAGAGATAATACAGAATCATACATGTTAGACTTGATCATATACATTTTTAACTAAAAGCATTATTGACATTGTTATTGAATGATCCTCATCAAAACTATTGACTATTGAAAGTAGTCATGAACAGAATATTAACATTATAAACAATAAAGTAGTCATGAATAGAATATTAACAATATAAACAATAAAAACAATAAAATATCATACATTGTAGTATAATGAATAAGCGGAATGTTTTGACAATAAATGAAAGCACTATTGGAATCTTGTAATATTTTTACAATTTTTTATGAATTTATCTAATACTATTTCGCTAACATCAGTACCTTTCTGTTTGTTGAAGCATTTAAAGCTTCTTATTACACAAGCTTCTAGCTTAAAGCTTATTCCCGTTTAATGGACATCTTTGTATACAATCTGTACAATTGGGTCCGGATTAGGCCCCAATGATATAGAATGGTGGGCCCATTTTTATTAGTTGTATTTTAATTTATTAAAAATATATTTTTTTAACGATTTTAATTATCGTAGTCTTTTTTTTTTTTCCATTAAGATTATTATTATTTTTCATTAAGGTTGTTTTCTGATCTATTTCAGACTAGATCAGAAAACAACTTTAATGAAAAATGATAGCATTTTTCAGAATGAAAAAAAAACAAACCAACATTACGGTAATTAAAAATCTTTGAAAATATAAATACAAAGTAGAGATCAAATTCTACTTCTTAAATTTTTCATTACATCTTCCTTACATCTTTAAACTTATAACTTTAGATTAAAGAACCAATAACGAATATATCTTTTAAAATTAGGGATAAATTTACAAGGGAAAAGTAATCGTTTAAATTAAATTCCTTCGTGAGACTTCACAAAGTTTCATGTTTAACAACATGAGTGAAATAAAACATAAGTCAAGTTAAATTAAAATAATCTTAATTCAGGCTAGAATAAATTATTGCTCACGAAGTATGTATACTCGCGAAAAACAGTATTGCGCTAATCTAAATTTAAAAAATAGTTAAATTAAATAACTTGAATTGATGATCGAAGCTGGACGCCATGTTGAATTCGAATCTTCCATTTAGCACTAACTTTCCAGGAAATCAGATGGCTGCAGTGTAAAATGCAAATGCATACAGTTTTGATTATGCTGGAATCCCTCCATGTTGCGGCTGCAATTTAGTTGGACACTGATGATAAAGGATGTTCTGGAACACTTCTAACTCACCATAGCCCAAGGTTGTAGTGACGTTTTTAAGACTCCGTTCAACAGACAAGGGTAAACAGAAGAAAAAAAAACAAAGAAACATTAGGATGTTGAAATACAAGAATATATTTCTTAAAACTAAAAAAATATAATAATAAATTGAAATAGATTGGTTGTGCATTAATGATTTCCTCAAAAGAATAATTTAAAATTCTTGAATCAGTAAAAGATATTTTTTTTCTTTTTTTTTCTAAAAAATAAATTACAAACTTAGCGAGACTTGAGTCTTGTTCTTAATTTAACTTCGAGAATAAAAATTTACCCTAAACTTTTACTCTTTCATAAGATTTTCTAAAAAATAAACTTAGAAAAAAACTTTTTCTCTTTGCATCAACGGGAAAAGTTTTTATTTCTTAGAAAATCTTCTCATATCTTTAAACAACGACTGATTAATTGACATCTAATTGTCAGTATAAAAAAGGCTTACATGATTCTGTTCTCCAGATATCATTTCTCCATAAACCAAAAATAAAACGGGAACTAACTTAAAGTAAACAGTTGCGAACAAAAGACTTTTTCTTTTCTTCTCATTGCACAGCCACTATACATAATTATATATCAAACCTCTTTCCTCATCTCCAAGATAACAACAACAACGGTATCGTCACAACTTAAAAAATCACGTTGGTTATAACTTTGATCATACAACTGGACATTCACCAAAAGATGAAATGGAAAATGACAGAGAAACACAACACAAAGAAACGAAACTGAGAGTACCAGTATGTTACTCTTCACTTAATACTAAAATAACGGGTTGGGGGAATCTACTTTATCTCTTAAAGAAAGAATAAAAAAATTTAAAAGATAGAAATGAATTTAAAGAAAAAAAAAAATGCCCTCCAAGCAGAATTGAACCATCGCTCCCATATTTCTAGTCCATTTGCTTATGCGTTACGCCACACCAAGAAGAACAAGAATAAGTTAATACTCGAAAATCGATGGGAACAAAATTAAATATCTCGAAAATGGTTGAGTGTCGATCCCTCAACCCATGTATATTTCTGAAGTACTTATTCCATGTATTTTTTTTTACTTAGCATGTACTTTATTCCATATACTTACCAAATGTATACTTTCACAAGAGGATATTGATTTTTCGCGATGTACAGGGTGTGCGATCTCCTTGTCAATGCTTATTCGTGGAGAGATATACACACATTTTTAAATATACTACTGTTAATTTTCTTTTGAATTTTAAGAATTTAATAAACTTTCTGCAAAAAAACTTAAAAAAAAAAACCCCGTCATTTTTTTAGTGTTTCTTTGCTCAAGATTGTAATTTTCTTTTTGTTTTCATTAAAACAGTGTAATTTTTAACTATTATTAACTAACTCCTGTGTTTTGAATCTGTTTCGTAGGTGGTCAATATCTTCAATTTGTTCATCACTTACGGCGACACCTTCCTTCCTTCACCAGCCAGTTACGATGAGCTTTATTACGAACTGATACGGATGCACCAGGTCTTCGACAACATGTATTCCATGGGTAAGTCCCTCAGGGCAAATGTCTCTTTTATTTTGTCTTACTCTCTACTTGTTTTCCGTGCCATTTGGAATCGCATTCAACAGAGCAGTCCGTACTGAAAGAGAAGTCGCCACACGTCACTGGATCAGAATCCATCAGTTCTTTCAGTGAGATTTCTCTCACTTCCAGTTTTCCTCTTCTACGATTTGATTGAGAAGAAGTATTAAGAGAAAGAAAATTGACACATTACAAATTACTGGTTTTCTTTTTTTAGATTTATTATGAACCATTTCAAGACATTATACAATACAGATCATATTTCAGGTTCACTTAGGTTTATGTTTCTTGACCAGCTATATAAAAATTACATAACTTATTAAAATATTTCTGTAAAGATTATTCTTCGTTTTAAATATATAAAAGATCCCCGGATTACAGGCGATCCGACCTACGGCGTTCCGTATTTACGAACGGGCTTCCTAGTAAGGATAATTTATAATTAAATAATTAAATTAGGAATTCAGGAACTAGTTTCTTCCGCGCATGTAAACAAACCCGCATGGCGCAAGCGGTTCTTGGCGCAGCATCTTTATTCTATGGTCGCTTACGCACAACATCACTTTCGTCTTAACTTTTTATTCGATTTTGTGAGTCAAATTATTATTAACATTACAGTATTACATTATGTTATTACTATCACATATGAGCCATTATATTATTATTATATCGAAAAAGTTTTAAACCATGGGTTTTCAAGCAAAGACAATATTGCGGGTCAAGGACCAAAGCACATATTGCCAAGTGTAAAAAAAAAAAAAAAAAAGATGGAAGAATGGTTAGGGATATGTGGTTGTGTCCATAAATTTCCTAACTATCCGTGTTGTGTTGAGTACCACAGCCTTCTGGAGTTCTGTATAAGTGTTTTTATGAAGTCCTAGTGTGCTGAGGCTGTGGTGCAATGTGTGAGGCACCAGACCAGTGGCGGACAGGATGATGGGTACAATACGTAGTCGGTCCTGCCTCATTATTATTATTATTATTATTATTATTACCGTATATGCGCTGTTCATGAGGGATCCGAGTTTACATACAAATCCGATCTCAAGACATTCTCAAGAATGTCCGTAAGTCGGGGACCGCCTGTATTTAAAAAAAATTCAATTATTTAAAGTAAATTAAGAAAGCATTTAGCCATTATTAATGGATAATGCTTTTTGAAAATATATATCTTTTAATATATGAAAATAAAAACAAACTTACAGAATTAAATCGTTTTTAACGAGCGGAAATAAGTGTAATGCAATGAAAACGAAAACACGCACTGAATTAAGAAAGTGTAAAAGTATAAAAAATTTTACTGGATTAAAATATAAAATACATGATTAATTTCGGCTACTGGACGCAGCCTTTGTCGAATGTGGATTACAACGAACTTCCCACCGTAAAAAAGTTATCAAATCGAAAACTGGTGGAGGCAACAAGGAGGAACCAATCAAGAGCTTCTGCGTGGGTGACGTCAAATGACCTTGATGGGAGGAACCGTCCAAAAATTACACGTTCTGGGAATGGGATGATTTGAGGACCTTCAGGGGGTATTGGTTGAGGTCGATAATGGATTATCACTTGAGAGTGGGAACACCAAGGTCCTGGGGGGGGGGGTTTCGTTACGTTATTGTACGGGTCTTCATCTACAAAGAAACGAGGGGATGGTGTGGTGGGATGGAAGGAAACGATAACAGCAAAGAAAAGTTGAAGAGTAAAAATAAAAATCTATAGAGTGGGGGAAAAAAAATGCACACAACGGAAATTGGAAATCCACTGCACAATCACTGGAATCTGTAATAGTTTGTTTCTCTTCTGTCTGATTTGCTGTAACGGAATGGTTTTAATGGATGCCCCATCATTGAAGCAATGTGGAGTCTTCAAAATAAAATCGGATTCTTTACATTTACGTATGAAATCATTGCTGGCTCTTTCTAATATGACAGTATTTCAAGTAGAGCTGGTGATTGTTCTGAATGTCGTGAAGGAATGTTGAGTATGTATTGTCTTGTCTGCGGAGGGCCCTTTCATGTTCGGTAATACTGGTACTCAGGGCCCTGTGGGTTTCACCGATCTATATGCAAGGGTGGTTGATGCATTTGATGCCGTAGATGAGTAACATTGATTTTTTTACAATTGTAGTCACCTTTATTGGCTTTCCGTGATAAGAAGTTGCTTGTGGAGTTGATGGCAGCAGAAGTTGACAGATATATCGAAATTCTTGAGGGCTCAGGAAATTTGATTTTAAAGTGTGTTTGTCATGAGGGAACTCAAGTTATCAAAAGTTCTGACCTTGAACTACACTTGTTCTAAAGCTGATTAGTTTTACTTGATTGAAAACATTTTGTTCATTTAATAATTAACTCTTTCCTCATGTTTGGCTATTCACATATTTGCTTGTATTTAGTTTGTCACTTGAATCAGTTCGGAAGATCAACATTTACTTAATTTTACCTAATGAAGAACTATCTCGTTGCCTTTCGGATATTCCGTCATATCCGTTTTGCAGAATTCTTTCCACCTTTTGTTGACTTGAAAGTGTAGTTGTAAGTGAAGTAATCCATTTGCAGCTTGCTTCTCTTTTCTCCGATTATCATTAAATTCGCCTTTCGGGGGATAAATAGACCTATGGATTGCACTTCACTCGTTTATCGCCATCGCCATCACTTCATCATCAAGTTCTCGACCACTCAACAATCCAACGTTCTATAATGCTTTGTTTTTCACGGGCTGCATTTGCACGTATCAGGCTGCTGATTGTTAAACAATTGACTAGTGTTGTCCATTATTTTTCACTTATAGATTTCACATTTTTTTATTTCTTGCTTTAAACCATTATTTGTTTTCTTTGAATATTTATTTTACTATTTTAACCTTTAAATAGTCACATTTTTTAATAAACCTTTAGCTTTTTTTTTTTTTGCATTAAAAATTAGGAAAAATAAGCAAAAGTGTTTTTAATAATATTTCATTATTTTTTTATATTTTTTTTATTGATCTTTTGATAATTTTTCAATACCAGTTAGATCGGATTATCGTGGTTCAGCTGTAATCTGAAAGAGTTAAGAAATATAATCCGAAAAATTAGTCTGATGTTGAATAACAAATCAAAATCAGACAATATTTTATACAGTTTTTGGAGTTACAGAATTTCTAGTTTGCAATGTTGGGCAATGAAATGACAAACATACAAAATTTCTAAATTATACATGAGATATTATTACTTTTTGAGAAAGTTGTTAAGGCTGTTATTCATAATAGATAACTAAACACAAATTTTGTGTGCATCATTTGCTTTGGAAAGTAACAGTAATAGATATGAAATTTTGTTTAAAAGTTAATTTCAGATAGAACGGCGCTTTTTTTTTTTTTTTTTTATTTTTAATGTTCCTCAGTCCTATTAGGTGTGCTTATATAAATGCACATCTGTAATTATAGGCACTGATAGTTTAATTTAAATATATTTTTAATTTAAATATATTACAAAAAAAAAATAAAAAAAATAAATAAATAAATAATTTAAGTTAGATTAATAATTTTAATAAATTGCTTAATTGCATAATATAATAGTAAGAAAAGGCTAATTAAAAGTACAAAGAAAGAAATTTAATCTTTATATTAATATTATCTTATAATAATTCAATAATTATATTAGTAAATACTTTAACATATTATAGTAATATTATAATTTATGACTTATAGAAATTTAATATTTATCTTATATTATTTGTAGTTTAATATTTTCATTAATAATGTCATAAATTAGTCTTTCTTTTATATCTTTAATTCTTTGAAATTCATAATTTTCCCATTTAATTTGTTTAAATAGTTTGTATATTATGTGACCATTTAATCGATAGCCATAATTATTTCTAATTTTACTGTTATTTAAAGTGCTGAGCCAGTTATTTCTAGTTTTTTTTTCTTCTTTACATCTATTTCTTTCTTTTTTTACTTCAAAGAAATTTTTTATTATTACTTTATATATGAATTTTTCTTCTATTGTTAATATTTTAAATTTTTTTCTAATACGATTTTTTTACTTTTTACATCTTTCCAAAGACCAAGTAAAACTTTTACCAAACCTTAAATTTACGTCTTTACTTTGTTATTATGTTTGTAGTAATAAACTGTCCAGGTATTTATGTCACTACCGCCCCACTACTGTGGACCCGGTAGCCGAGTGGGTAAAAGGGCGCTTGGCTGTAGGTTGGAGATTTTTCCATGCTCCATTCTTCTCCAAACGGATCTTAGGTCTACCCAGCCCTCTGATAAATGAGTGCCGGGTTCTTTCTCGGGGGTTAAAGGCGGACGGGCATCGGATTGACCACCCGACCTCAACTTAGTCCCGTTGGTCATGGAACGCCGGCAGTCTTACCTCCCGCGACCCCAAGAGTCACAGAAACCTTCTAGTGAGACACTTTAACTTGCTTCGGTGATTATTACGCGTAACTTCAGTAATCATGCAGCAATGTAGCATTTTCACGCATTGAGTATCTTAGGTTGAATCACTGCCAAAAAGAAACTTTGGCGACCGCAAATTTTAAGAAACGATTAATCAGACTATAGTTAATCATGTTTTTCTTGTCAATTTTTTTTTTTTTTTTTATTTTTTTTTAAAAATTTCCACTTCTCTTCTTTATTTAATCTTGTCTATCAAATATTTTTGATAAAAATGCCTGTTTTTGTCTTATATATTTTTCCTTTTTATGCATTATAATAAATCTTGATTCAATATTTAGCGATTGAGTTTTGTGGATGCTATAGAAGACGCTTGTATTGTTTATATTTATTGCTGTTTGTTTTCCGATTTCCATTGCACACTTTTCATCTCTCGAATAAATTGAACTTTCAATTTTTTTTCTTCCACTTTTTCCTCCTTTCAATTTCTCGGTAACTATTTCTCAATTTCCAGAACTTCTTTATCCCCCCCCCCCCCCACCCCGCTGTTTCCGTGAACTGTACTTTCGAAAATTTCATTCCATCTTCGTGTTCATCAGTCCGATAGAATAAACTTCCTTGGAGAGAGAGAAACACCAGAAAATTACGAGAAATTCTGACGTCAGCATGGAATTGTTTTTCAGAGGAAAGTTACAAGGTTTAGAGAATGGAGTCAGCAAAAAAAACCTCTATGATGAAATACGGTTTAGCTATGCCCTTAAAAAAAAATGCCTGTAAGTATCCCTTCGCGCGCTTTCCTGTGCTCAGCTGCAATAACAGATTATATTTTGAATTCTTTAAATTTTTTTTTTAGGGTGTGATTTTTTTTTTTTTTTATTAATGCACGTAAAATCTAAGCACTGATTTCGCATGGATGAACAGGCGCTGCTCTAGTGCGGACAGACAAGAAGTAAAGATGTTTTCTTTTTCTTTTTCATTTCTAAAACAGCTTTGAAAACGAATCTTTAAATAATTAATTTATTTCATTAAATATTTACAGTATATATTTACATATTATAGTAATATATTTACATATTTAAAAAAGAGGGTTTTACGTGTTGTCAAATCTATTGGAAAATGACAG
>JAFIDM010000001.1:53547637-53560237 GCA_023159025.1 Thereuonema tuberculata | reverse complement strand
AGGCAATTGTTTTGTTTATTCTTGTGTTGGGCCTTACTGTCATTTTCTAATATTTACATATTATAGTAATATATTTATATATTTATAGTAGGTTTCTGTTACTATTCCTATTTGACATTTATATGTCTTGCGTAGTTCTTTGTTGTAATTTAGTACTATCAATACCGGATATAAAACCGTCACATTATGCTATCAATATTGATTGGAACATTTGCTTGTTTTATATTATTGTTCAGTACTAAAATCATTTATATAATAATAATAACAATAATCAATTTCATCTAAGTTCCTATATTTGGGCTTCTCCAGCAAAGACAATATGGCGGGTTAAGAACCAAAGCACATATTTCCAAGTGTGGAGACGTGTGCAAGAATGATTAGGGATGTGTGTTATGTCCCTAAATTTTCTAACTATGCATGTTGTGTTGGGTATCACAGCCTTCTGAAGTTGTGCATAAGTGTTTTTGCGAAGTCCTAGTGTGCTGAGGCTGTTGTGCAATGTGTGAGGCACCAGAAAAGACGATGGGTACATCACATACTCGGTCCTGCCTCCACTGGAGTTCGTGGGCTAAATCTGTATATTTACTGATCTTGTCGCATGAGTTTGCTGTATGTTCTTGCTGATAGGCACTGCAATATCAATGAGACATGTCTGTTTGTTGTTGGCCTTATTAATAAGTCTGTTGTGGTGTATGGTTTATTAGTATTATTATTAGCGTTATTAAATTGCTTCCTTCTTTCTGTTATTATTCTGTTTAGTGAATATTTTCAGTGTTATTATTATTATTGTTGTTGTTATTATTACTAGGTCACATATTTTAGAGAATTACGTAAAATAATTCGTAAATATTATGTAAAACGACATTAGGTCTAGTATCCAAGTGTCTAAGAATTTATATTGAAAGAAGTTTATGCCCATAGATGTTTCAACTGATTTCAAATTCGTAATAAGCAATACAGTGAACTGTGATGTAATAGTGTTTAATACTTAAGACTACTCTTAACTTTAAGTAAATAAGCACTCGAAATCAAGAGATGAGAATATAGAAATAGGTTGTATTAACAGGATTAACAGTAAATTAGTAACTTGAAGCAATGGAAATGATTCTAAGTCTGAACAGTCAATCACTTTAAATTAATTCAGAAAATTCGAATCATGTTCGATCAGTACCCAAGTCTATGCTAACAAATGTTCATAAAGACGAAACTAAATTCGTAAAAATTTTCGCATAATATTGCTCCGAAGAATTCTTTTAAATTAATCGTACGTAACGAAGAATAGATTTTACAATACCTTATCTTCACAAATGTTCAATTCCCCTCTGCGTCGAACGTTGAACGTCGCCATTGGATCCTATACTTTTCCATGAATCTCATTCTGGCAACTGGGAACAACCTATAAATTATTCAGTGAAGAATAAACTTTATTGAAAGTTGTAGAAAAGACATCTAAATTGATCACACAGCATTTCATTTGTCGAATACTCCAGCGGATAACCCTTTCCTATCTACCATTACTTGTTAATCATATGGGTTATTTTCGTGTCGTTGAATCCTAATATACACACAGATGATTCGCTGACGATTCCATATTAATGGCACTTCTTTTCCCTGCTTGTCATTTGCTTGGAAAAACATCTTGTATCGAACCAGATAAACATTTTATCCGACATTTGCTTTAGGCCTCCATAGCTTCTAGAGGTTATCTCGTCTTTTTCTGTCAGTATCCAAATATGTATCCTCTCTATTTGTGTTCCGTTTAAATTCTTTGGTGCCATTATTATAGCATGCTCATCAACAAAGAGTCATGGCATATGATCATAGCGTTGTATTCTTGATTCGTGACCTTTGTTGGCACAACAGCTTTATTTTGAATTCTTTTACTTTCAATTTCAAAATAAATTTACTTTACTTTTCACAAATATTTATTTGCATTAGGAAATATCCATACACTTCCTTGAATATTGACTACATGAACCTTATGGTCCTGACTCAATCAATTCATGTGACTGTAAACCTTTCATTTCTTTTTTATATTTCTCTTTCCAATGAACCTAAAATTCTGAAAATTTAAATATGAACTTGTGAAGCGTCTGAGATTTCTATTTTATTGTTTTTAATTTTCAAGATATTCTGCAATTAATTAAATTAAAATTCAAAAGCATTCATTTTTTTTTGTTAATGTTTTCGAGGTATTACTCGGTATTTTCAACTAAAAAAAAACTTGATGAAAACCTGAAATGATAAACAAATTGTAAAAGAATGATTTGTATTTAAAATATTTATTACTAATGTATCAATTATTTTTTTATTTTTTTTTAAATTGTGGGTTTTTTTTTTTTTTTTAAATTGTGATATTAACTTTTTTTTTTATAACTTAACTTTTGCACTAATGATAAATATTTTAAATACAAATCATTATTTTACAAATTTTTTAACATTTCAGGTTTTCTTGAAATGTTTTTGAGTTGAAAATACCGAGTAATACCTCGAAAACACTGAGATGTTTTTGAATTTTAATTTAATTAATTGCAGAATATTTTGAAAATTAAAAACAAGAAAATAGAAATCACATATGCTTCGCAAATTTATATTTAAATTTTCATCTAAAAAAAGATATATTGAAAAAAGAAATATGTAAAAGAAATTTGCAGTCGCCTGCAGTTCCTTGAGTATTTGCGTAGAATAAAGATCCAGATTTATTAAAATGATCAGTTACATAATCATACAAAGATTTTTAGAAAAATAGCTTCATTTGAATTTTTTATTGTTAATTTTTTATGAAGAAAATGGTAATAATAATTCTGTTTGGATACTTCATGTAAATAGGATACAATTTCGTTTCGGAACTTCATTTTTATTTCAAAATTTTCATTGTGATTTTTCGATCTACTTTCGGAATTGCTTCCATTATTATAATGAGTCGCTAGTTCATAGTCTAGTCCTATTTACTTCATCGGAATGTGTAATTCTGTTCAACGTGGACAACAACAACCATAAAACAGTATTCACATGGTGAAAATTTGTTTCGCTGCGTTTTGTAAAGAATTAGAACGCGCATGAGTTCTACCATCGCGACAAGTTCCGCCCAGACTATTATTATTATTATATCTCTGCTTTAACTCTTCTGCGAATTCACTGTATTGGAGGTTTTCAATTGGATATCTCCTGCTAAGAACTAATGAATAGCCTTTCCTGCTTTGGAGTAAATAGATACCAGAAGATGTAAAAAGGATCTAAGCTAATTGAGTCCACCTAATAGAGTCTAATGGATTCGAGCAGCTTCTGCTCGGCTAAATCTAATAAGCTTTTAATTTTCTGCGAGACGAGATGAAATGTAACGAGACGCCCTAGTGAATAATAAAGCGCCGCTGTTCATGTATTTGTTTGTTTTCAATTCCCGTGTCGCTTTTAAATTGAAGTAAAAGGAAAGTTACAGTCAGAAGTTGAACTCAACAAAAGATTATTGCCTCAAGTTATTGAAGGAGTAGCATTAAATAAAAGCAGACATACCATTCAGCTAACTCGTCTCTATAATCAAACGAAAATTACGCCAGAAGGACGGATACAGAAGATCCGTATAAATACCACCAAATACAATAGTAAATAATGTGGGTTACGTAAGATTGGCTTAAGATGTATCAAAAATTGGACTTTCATTTGCGGCAATCAAGTTTTCATTGCTGAATTTGCAATGATGCAGTTTTTTAACTTTTGAATAATAATAATAACTAGTTGACCCGTGCGAATAATTCGCAACAAAAAAACCACCTTTGAGAAATAATAAACAAATCCAACAGCTGTCGTACATGTTAGTTAAATACATTGTCAATAGCTGGCGCCTTTTCCAATTTTATAAAAAGGTTGACCCATGGTATATTGAAATAATTCGGTATATTAGTATACTGGAATATTTACATTTTATTGGAATAATTCGCATAATTCAGACACCGAATGGTAATGTGGAAATAAATAAATGAACAGATTGCATTCTACATTTTTATAAAAAGAATAAACTTTAAATAACGTTTTTTAACGAAAACATTAATTTTAAACAATTTGTTTATTTTTTGTTATTAGCGGTGAATGTAATCTTGAAAATGATATCTCAATCATTTGATTTTGATGAAGTATTAAGGGAAATAAAAAAAAACCACACACCTTTAAAAAATAATATATGAGAAATTGACAAATTTTTATGTTTTTTTATTGTAATAAATGGTTTATTTTTATTAAAATATAAACCTTTTTTTTTTTTTATCTGTTCTTATTAAATAAACGATGAAAAATCATTTTAAAATGCATTTTTATTCAAAAAAGGATATATTGAAGATTACGACGCTGCAGTACAGTATTATTTCAAATTTGTTTACTATTTGTTTCGCTTTCGGAAGATAAATCGCTTCTGTTTAAGCGTATCTCCATTTTTATAAAGAGGTTTTTAAAATAAAGTTTTTTAACGAAAGCATTAATTTTAAACAATTTGTTTATTTTTCGTCATTAGCAGGGAACGTAATCTTCAAAATGATTAATTTTGATGAAGTATTAAGGCAGTTATGGCGTACCGACACAAAAATACCTTTGAGAAATAATATATAAGGATAATAATAATAATAATAATAACTAAAGTCGTAACTTTCAAAAACAAAAAACGGTAGTCATTAGGAGATCCTATTTTACCATCCACTTCCCTCCACTCATTAAAAAAAAAATTAGACTACCCTACAACTTGACATTTTTAAGATTAAAAGATTTAAGATTTTTTTTTTCCCCAAAATATATTAAGATTTACTACTTCAAAGTAGGAAGTTTCTCTTGCTAAAAAGTGATTCGAGCAGTGTTGTATGTTTTGCATTTTGTTGATCTCCTTGATTCATTCCTGATTTTTTTGCATTTTTGTATTCCTTCTAGTTTTTTATTTATTTATTTATTTTTACATTTTACTTTACATTCTTCCCACTTAGTAACACAGTCTCTTGAAGTTTTCATGTTGTAGTACTTGTTTATGCATTCAGATATCGTATTACAGCATGTATTTCTGTTTACGATCATAACTTTAAAATCATGCCCTTTATTTGATCTGCATTATTGGCTCACTACATATTTTAGTAACCTTCGTGTAGGTGATTTCTGCATTATCTATATAAGTTTTTCTTTTTGGTCTTTTAGAATAAGCTTGTAATTTTGCTCCTTAACAGCGCTAATTTAGTTTTGATTTTTAACCATTGATCACTTGTTGAAGCGATCAGTGAGGAAGGATAGTAATTCTGAAACAGCTGTAGCAAAATCTTAACAACGACCATGAGTCGAATGTGTGTAAAAATATTAACGTAATGTAATCAGAAAAAGAATAATAACTTTAAAAATAACTGTAAAATAGCTGTTGTAAAATATTTTTTGCGTATTATAAATATTATTTTTTTACAACAACTGTATTACAGTTACAGCGGTTTTTTTTTCATTAAAATTAAAGACAAACTCAATTTTGACAAGGAAATCCGTTAAGGATTTCGAAAGCTCCTTCCATACAATGTATTTTGAAACATATGTTTTAAATTTTTACTGTTTGTCTTTAATTTTAATAATCAATTTTTTTAACACATGTTAAAATTAGTCACAGCATAATAATAATAATATATCGAAAAAGTTTCAAACCATGGGATTCCCCAGCTAAGACAATATGGCGGGTCAAGGACCAAAGCACATATTGCCAAGTGTATTAAAAAAAAAATTTGGAAGAATAGTTAGGGATGTGTGCTTGTGTCCATAAATTTCCGAACTATGCGTGTTGTGTTGAGTACTACAGCCTTCTGGAGTTGTGCATAAGTGTTTTTATGAAGTCCTAGTGTGGTGAGGCTGTGATGCAATGTGTGAGGCACCAGACCAGTAGCGGACAGGATGATGGGTACAACACGTACTCGGTCCTGCCTCCACTGCTTCTGGAGCTCGTGTGCTAGGTCTGTGTATTTACTTATCTTGCCAGCGTGAGTTTTCTGCATGTTCTTGCTGATGGAACTGCAATATCAATGAGATAAGTCTGTTTGTTGACCTTATCAACAAGTGTAATGTCAGGTCTGTTGTGATGTATAGTTTTGTCTGTGTGAATGGGACGGTCCCAGTACAGCTTATGTGAGTGTGACTCTAGTACGCTTTGTGGTGTGTACTTGTAGCATGGGACCGTGTTCTTAATAAGTGAGTGTTTGTGTGCTAGCTGTTGATGAACGATCGATGCTACCTGATTGTGTCGGTGGAGGTAGTCTGTTTGGGACAGAAGGGGACAGCCAGATATTATGTGGTCGATCGTCTCATATGTAGTGTGGCATTTCCTGCATCTGTCGTCGTGTGTGTTTGCGTCGTGTAGAATGTGTTTCTTGTAGTTGAGTGTGGGAATGACTTGGTCCTGTATCGCGATCATGAACCCTTCGGTCTCCCCAAACAGCTCACCACTTATCAGCCATCTGTTCGACGCTGCCATGTCGACATGAGGTTGGCTGAGTTCGTGGCGATGTCTTCTTCTTCTTCTTCTTCTTATTATTATTATGCTAATAATAATATATTTTTTCTATTATTATAAAAATAAATAATATAAAATATTTTATAAAACAGTTAAAAAAATAATTGATGTGTTTTTTGCATATTTGGAGATTGTGAGGAAATTTTTAGTGATAAAACTATGGGAAAAAGCAACAATAAAACATTCTCTAATAATGAAACATTGTAAAAAAAACTCAAAAGAAGAATGCTCCTACTGTGTCATTTCGAAATTGATTTGAACTTTAGAAGGTCCGTTAGCCAGGAATATTCCTTTGATACATTATTTATACCGAGTTAAAGTTCCTTCTGTATAATACATTAAAAGATTTTTTTTTATTAGAATTGCGACTTGTAGTTTTAACAATCCATTTGGCTTTCGACCGATGCCTGTAATTTGATTTGTGTATTTTTTATTCCTATCGCTGGAACAGAGAAAAGAAATGTTGGATGATAAGAAAATATTGAAGATTGCTGTGAAGCATTGTGTATCATTTCTTTTTGAGCAGATCAAAAATATATTACCACTCTCAGGCGAATAATAAGCAGTTGTGGATATCAGTCTATATATGACCGAATGTCAGACTAATAAAGTGTCGGTAGAATAAAGACTTTTATTTGTATTATTTTTTATTTCAGCGAAGGATTTCTCTCCACAACAATGGCGAAAATAATTGAATCTCGTGTGCGAGAGAAATTTTCTTGGACTTTCGACAGCAGTTAGGATCTTGCATTGATCACACATTCAATTTGAAGCAATTTCACTGCTATGTTACCTCTTACTCTCAAATTAAATACATGCATTTAACATTAAATATTTTTTTGTCATTATCTTGCGTTACAGCAATTACAGTTATTGCTAAAACTATAAAACAAAGCTCAAGAGGTAAATTTTTACTTAATTTATTATTGCAAACTAATTTTATTATTAATTAATCAGTATATACGCCCCACAACAATGAAGGGATAACAATGTGACGGTTTTTAGTTGAGATAGAGTATTTTAAGTAGAATTTTTTTTCTATGTTTAAGTAGCCTACGGTATTATTTGTAATTTCTTCTTTCATGTCGAGAAATATTTCTAACGACTCTTCTGTAGTCGCTGAGGTCGAGCTTCTGCATCTAATGCTCTTCTGGCCTGCGCTTGTAGTAGGCTAAAAAAATAAACATTGAAATTTAAATTTTAATCTAGTAGGCTAAAATTAATGAGTTGTTTTTATTCTCTGGCTCTTTTCTCATTGCATGACACACACACAGATAAGAGATATTTAACAGTAATTAGCATGTAGTCTCCGGGGCCGAATGAAATAAGATGTCTGACTTCGGATCAGTAGGTTGCAGGTTCGATTCTCGTCGCGAACATTTCATTTTAGAAATCATTTCTATTTTTTACAGGAAATTAATATTATTTTTCAAACAGAGAAGTGCATTGCGGAAGTGTCTGTGTTGAGCACAGACAGATCTGGAAAACTATATAAGAGATTTTGAATTATAAACCTTAATCAGCCAGGAATCAATATAGCATTAACTAGTAAATTAGCTCTTAACAAATTTTCACATAATGAAGGTTTGGAACAGAAGCTGGCGACATAAGAATATCATTTTAAAAAGTAGTACTGACAATGGGAGATCAGAATCATGCAGAAAAGCTTCAGCAAATTCCGGAAAGTTTTCTATAACTGAAGAATAATTATATACACATATATTTTTTTTTTGTTAATCCAAAATTGTTTTAAGAAATACGTTCTCTTCAGTGATATAGTTCTCAGTAACTTCTATCAAACCCTTATGGGATTAATATTTTCCATGAGATGAATAATCTCTAAGATATCGGCAGAAAGAGTATCACAGGCGAAGTGTCATTTTATTCTATGACATTTTTTTTTTTTTGCTATTGCATTTGCAACAAATCAATTAAGAAACAATTTGCTCTCTGTATACAAATACTACACAATAGAATTGTGTTGATAGTATGACAGTAATGGATGCTAAAATTGAGAGGTGTGTTTAAATAATAAATATAATCTGTCTTTACTATCTACCATATTGTTAGAGAGATGACACAAGCTTAATTGCAGGATCAAAGAAGGGCCTTAAACGACTTCTAAAAACC
Organism: Thereuonema tuberculata; assembly: GCA_023159025.1. Classification (NCBI taxonomy): domain Eukaryota; kingdom Metazoa; phylum Arthropoda; class Chilopoda; order Scutigeromorpha; family Scutigeridae; genus Thereuonema; species Thereuonema tuberculata. The sequence continues at coordinate 53,551,593 of JAFIDM010000001.1, read as the reverse complement.
CTTATTGAAAAGGGCAAAAAATATGGCTTAGAAATTAACAGTGGAAAAACCAAATGGATGTGTATTTCCAGAAATAACACGCAAGACACTAGCCAAATTATAATAGGCGGAAAAACGATTAAATATGAAAAATGTTACACCTTTCTCCGCGCGAAGATCCAAGATAATGGAAAACTAGATATGGAATTAAAATGCAGGATAGCAATGGCTAAACAGGCCTTCTGGAAAAATAAACACATTTTGAAAGGAACAACAAACACCCGAACAAAACTGCGACTGATACAGACATTAATATGGCCCGCTTTTACTTATGCTTGTGAAACATGGACGCTCACCAAGACACATGAGGCAAAGGTGGAAGCTTTGGAGATGTATTTTTATCGAAGAGCACTCAAGATTCCCTGGACTGATCACATCACAAACAGGGAGGTCTTGCAACGCATGGGAACAGACAGAAAGCTGCTCAAATCAATTAAGATGCGCAAAATGAAGATGACCGGGCATATACTCAGAGGATCGGCAGGCACCAATCTCTTAACCACACTTGAATGCAAAATCCAGGGGAAACGACCGAGAGGACGGAGGCGTCTAGCGTATATGGACAACATAAAAAAGTGGACCAGTATTTGCTGTTATAGTGAAGTGAAAAGAAGAGCAGAGGACCGCAATAAATGGAGATCTCTTGTTCACACCCTCACATGAGGACGACACCAGATAGATAGATAGTATTGTTAGAGAGATAATGTAACTTCCTAACTACTATTATAAAAGTGAAAGTCTGTAAGTTTGTTTGTCATTCATTCACGCCTCAATGGTGCAACGGATCGGAAATGAAATTTAGCATGCAGGTAGTCTAGGACACGGAGTACGACGTAGTCGATCTAGTAGTCGATCCCGATCGATCTAGTAGTTCCTGTGGAATGAATGAAAAAAATTCCCAAAAGATGTGTATAGATGACGCTCGCGCTGCTTTAAATCGCGCCACAGATCTGAATCAACATACGATAAGTGTAATTATATTCTTCATAAAAAGACATCAAACAACCAATATTTCGGTTTTTTAATCAAAAACCTTCTTCAATTGGATTTACATCAAACTAGAAGATAATCTATCGTTCTCTTTCTAACAAAATCAACAATATTGGACGATAAAGTTTTGGTTGTTTGATGTCTTTTTATGAAGAATATAATTAGATATTTCGTAAAAAGTTTGGTTAACATGAGATAAGATTAATTAATACTTGAATTTCAATATTGTACTGCCTTATTGTTTAAAATTTAAACTTTTACATAGTTTCAGCTCTAAGTTTCGGTTTTACTTTACTTAATGTAATTTGGTTTTTCGAATAATTATTGCAAGGCTTCCGGAGCAAAGCGACGGCAGCCGGCTAGTGATGTTATAAAGTTGTGTTGTCGTTTACTATATAGTGTAAACATTTCATACTGCTAAATTTTGTAAGTATTTAAGCTGTCCGTTGACATTTTTTTCATCCATTTACGATGACATTTTCATCTTAACTTTTGTCTTAAAATAACTCATGAATGTAATAGTGTCTTACTTTACTTTATAGGACATAAGCTACGAGGTTATTTCTATCATAGGATCTGACACTGAAAAATGGTTTTTTGAGTTATGTGAGACTCAATTTTTTTTTCCCCCACGAATGAGCAAATTTTCTGCTACATCGCCTGTGTGATCTTGTAAATCACGATGAGTTTACTTTAAGTTCAAACTTTAACAGGGGCTTAATGTTCTGAAATAAAAAATAAAAAAATCCAGCGGGGAAGTTTTTTTTTTTTTATGTTTTATTATTAAATACAGTGCGAAAATTCAGATTTAAATGACGCTCTTTGAAGTAGAATTAATCACAGTTCAGTATATTATTTGGCATGTTTAAATAATACATAATTATACATCAACTGTTTTTACGATCTGTCGGAAGACAGGAGAACATCGGATTAGTTACGAATAAAAATTAATAATAATAATATTTTTATTACCTTAATTTTATGTTCGTGTTAGGAATAATTCCTAAATTCCTATCGACAAGTTCTGAAAATCTTTGATAATATTTATTTTCAATTAATTGTAACGATAATAATAATAATAGTTTATCATCAATAAAAAAAAAAAAGTCAATTTTGCATAGAAATTAGACTATGGACTTGAAATAACGCCTTTTCTGAAGCTATTATCATTAAAACATACGAAGTTATTAAAATATGACTTATAATAACGTTATTAAGGAACTGTCTTAAGATTGTATTTACTGGTGAATTATTGTATTTTATTAAGAAAGAAAAACAGAAAGGTAGTGATAAAAGTTTGTTTGTAAATGTTCATGAATCATTAAATTTTACTAGAGTAAATTGCAGTTCATTTCTATATTTATTTAAAAAAAGGCTTACGTCTGGCTCGTTTTTACCTTCAAACTTCTCTTTTAGTTTCATGAAATTCCTAATAATTTCTCAATTTAGTTTTTTTCTTTTTTTGAAATATTGTTAATATGTTAATAAATGCTAAAAGTATAATAATCGAAACTTCATATTAACTTTGCAGAAATATATATTTTTAAAAATCCAATTTAACAGTAGGCCTACGAAATTGTAACTTTAATTATAATTTTTTTTAAATTTTATTTTGCACACATACATGTATCTTAGCATGTAAATGTATTTAGCATGTATATAGTGCCTCAGAATGAGCTAATTGTAAGTTTTCTATTATGCGCTTCTTAGCCCTCATACCTTGAAGTTTTTTTTGTTCACAGAATGATGAACTCGAAGTTATCTCTCCTTTATTAAGAAAGGAACATACTGAAATCAGTATACTGCCAGGAATACTGATAACAACCGTACTTAAACATTTACCTCTTGGGCCACAGCCCTTTCTGAATATCTTTTTTTTCCCGCTTCGTGTCATGCTGTAACCTCTGTCTTTGTACAGCTTTATTTTTATATTGATATTTTATTTGCGTTTGTGAAGACTCGCCTGGTATCTTGCATGATAAAATGCCACCACCTGTTTCATTAATAAATTATTTTAACCTTAGGATAGGTCTGCTACGACACTATCTTTTTTTAGCGATCCATTTGAGAGCTATTGTGATAGCGACCAAAATTGATAGCTATTGCGTTTCTGCTGTCCGTCCATCCGTGTCTGCCCATTCCTAACAACTCCCAAAAGGAAGGTCGGATCGACCCAACGGATTTCATCATCGTGTTCCAAGCAACATAGGAATATGGTATTTTTAGGGGCCAACGCCCCTCATCCCATAAGTTCTTCGAAATATTTGGCATTGTTTTCATTGGATTTCCGCTATTAGCTTAAATGTCAGAAAGCAACCATCTCATTTCAGTTGTCTGCTATAGCGTGATCAGAAAGTTCTCGGACTCATATGCTGAATGTTGTCGGTCCGAATCCCTGTATCTACTGTTTTTAGCAGGCCCCTAGGTTACAGCTTGCCTGTAAAACTATCATTTTAACGAAATAATGTTTGAATACATCGCACACTTTTTTTGATGGCTAGTTCACGGTTCATCTGATGATTTTTAGTTATTATTTATTATTATTATTATTATTATTTTTAATATTTTTTTATTATTTTTAATAATATTGAGATCCACTCAGCTATCTACTGCAATGGGTTTTCCGAAAGATGCTTGTTTAATATTGCAAAGCGTCGTTAATGCACAGCCTTGTGATCAAGGCTACCAAAAATGCAACCCTCAAAATGTGGGTTCGAATCCCGCGCCGGCAAGGATATGACTTTTTTCTTCTGAGTTTCGTCTGTTACAACCTGCACTGCCTCCCTTGGTGCATCCGCGGCAATGATTTTCTGGTTCACAGTTTCTACCTTTTGTTGAGGCCAAAAGGCTTGAGTGCCAAGAACCTGGGCATTTGAAAAAAACATCAAATTTCAAAGCTGTTCATCTTCAGTTAATGCAAAAATAAC
>JAFIDM010000001.1:53514300-53537637 GCA_023159025.1 Thereuonema tuberculata | reverse complement strand
AGGTGACTATAGGCACGTAATACATTTTATAGATTATTTCTTTTGCCCTCCTTGGGACTTTCTTATCCCATATCAGGTGTCTCACTCATACATATTACTTTCAAAACCAGCCCCCTTGTGCGTCAGTGTTTGTTCCAAAAGCATCTGAATGTAATATATGTAGATATATATATAACTTATCGTTACTACTGCATATTAGATGACATTTGTAATAATATGACATTAAAACATGTTTATACAGTGGTTAGGGCGGCGTCAGTAAATTTTCAGTAGTTTATAGTGAGTTAGTGAATCAAATGTTCCCAAACTTCACTTGGTGGCCATGTAATGAATTGTAACTTTAGCGAGATGATATGATTTTTATATCTGAAGCTAATATAATTCCTGATTTTTCGTGAGTTCTTTAAAAACATAACCGATTGAAAATTCTTTATTTAAAGTAAATAAAATTTCTTTATTTAAAAAAAATCGTAGAAGTTGTTTTAATATTTATGGTTTAAATAAATGAGAACGTCAAAATAAAAAAATCCAAAGCTTTCACAAAGAGGTGGCAAGCCATAAAATAACGATCGTAGAAATGGCAATTATTATTTTGTATATTCATTTATTAACTTATAATCCAGCGTAAATAAAAACAATTCAACCATATTCTCCTTATAAAGATTCAAAACTGAAACAATAAATTTAATCACTGAAATTATTTTGCCTTCTCAACACCTGTAGGTCAGCCAATATCGACCCAAAAAAAGGCAAACATTGCAAACGCGCATGTATCTACGATTTTTTTATATGTTGTTAGGACCCCTGAGAATACTTTATACCCAAGTTTGCAACCCTGAAAACCCTGTGCTACTCCTGTGGTGTTCGAAAAACTGCGAAATTCGGGCACTTGTGTCAGTTTTGTCGAAAACAACACCGGGAGGAAGCGTTTCTCGAGTATCGTCACACTATACTTTTGTAAAGCAAACTAAATTTGCTACAATTTGAGCCCAACACCAGCTCTCTAGGTCCATTGGTTGCGGAGATATAGCCAGTCAAAGATGGGCAACTTTTTCCAAAAACTGGAAAGTTATCGGTAGGGTCATGTTCCAAGACATGTACCGGCTAAACTAACGGTTCTAGAGAAAGATCATGAGAGAAGAAGTTGTAGAGAATTAAATTTGCTAAAATTTGATTCCAAAATGGTGCCTCTAGGCCTCATAGTTTCCTCAAAACCAAAAACAGTAAAACATCGGAATTTGGAAAAATGAGGAAAACATCGTACTGAATCATGTTGGTATGTATTTCTTTAAAAAGACGTGCAAGAATTTGAAGTTAACATTGTGATATAGCCCAACATTGTTTACAAGGTGATCTGGCATCGCAATGATTCAGTCAGAGCCATTGTGGCGGGATACGTTAGATACGTTTTCAACCACTTTGATACAAACGTAGCTGTGGTGTTTGATGGATAGCCACACGATGCACTAAATCACTAAATCAGCTGAACGCCTGCGACGCTCTGCTTCTCTCTCCTGCAGTGACATGTTGTTTGATGAATCAACACCCATCAAAGTTCCCCACGCAGAACTGCTCTCCAATGAATCTAAAAAACGCCGCTTGATCACCATGATGCGTACTTAATTTAAGAGGCAGGGTATCGAGGTACCTCAATCTCAAGAAGACGCCGATACTGATATAGTGATGACTGTACTCTCCAAGAGGTCATCGTTCGACCAAGTTTTCATCATTGGGGAGGACGTCGACCTACTAGTCCTCCTCAACGGCTTAAGCTCTGGACAGACGAACGTGAACTTCCAGAAAGGCGGCAGAGGTGGGTCAGTGTGCGCTGACTATACAGCAAATTATTTCACATGTGGAGAAATGAAGGTTCCACGAGGGATGGTTGTGTTTCTGCATGCCATCAGTGTGACACGACCTCTGCGCTTTTCTGGCAAGGCAAGATGAAGTGGTACAACGTCCTCAAAAAAAAATCCCCACTGGATAGATCTCGCCAGCATTTTTCTTGATCGAAACTCCAACCAGGACGAAGTAGGAAATGCTGGCGAGAAGATCTTGATGAACCTGTACGGCGGAGATAGATCTCGCCAGCATTTTTCTTGATCGAAACTCCAACCAGGACGAAGTAGGAAATGCTGGCGAGAAGATCTTGATGAACCTGTACGGTGGAGATGCGGGAACGCTGAACACCCTGCGATACTCAGCATTTGTAAAATCAACAGCAACGGCCAAAGTCAACCTTGCCCGCCTCCTCCCCAACCACAGAGGCTGCAAAATATCATTCGTGGAGGTGCAAAAATGGTTGGGGGTCGACAAAAAAACCCTTGTGATTGGGGATGGGCCACCAGCGAACAAGGTCTCATGAACATCATAATGTGCGCAGAGCCCGCTCCTCAGACCCTGCTTAGAATGGTGGCTTGCAAATGCAAGAAAGGGTGCTTAGGGTCGTGTACTTCCAAAAAGGCAGGGCTCAAGTGCTCTATCCTATGTTCCTTTTGCCAAGAGCGCAGTTGCACAAACGTCACCCCTATCGTCCTAGATGAGGAGGATGAGGATGTGGACGACCCAACATCATATGATGACCCGCCTCCACCTCCAGAAAACGTCGTCCACCCTCCCACTCCCTCCCCCACTGATCCAGACTGGATGACGCCCGGCCCTTCCAAAAGGGCGAAGTTCTAAACTACTACGGTGTTTATGCTTGACTGTGTACATAGAATTATCTTGTTTACATTTATGTTTCCGTTGTTTATTTTATGTTTACGTTTATTTGTTTAGTGTATGTTTATTTGAAGCCATATATTACATCTACAATGTTAACTGCACATTCTTGCACGTGTTTTTAAAGAAATACATACCAACATGATTCAGTACAATGTTTTCCTCATTTTTCCAAATTCCGATATTTTACTATTTTTTCGTTTTTGAGGAACTGTGAGGCCTAGAGGCAGCATTTTGGAATCAAATTGCAGCCAATATAATTCTCTACAACTTCCTCTCTCATGCTCTTTCTCTAGAACCATTAGTTTAGCCGGTACGTGTCTTGGAACATGACCCTACCGATAACTCTCCACTTTTTGGAAAAACTTGCCCATCTTTGACTGGCTATATCTCCGCAACCAATAGACCTAAAGAGCTCAAGTTGGGCTCAAATTGTAGCAAATTTCTTTTGCTTTACAAAAGTATAGAGTAAAGATACCCGATAAACGCTTCCTTCACGTGGTTTTTTTCGACAAAACTGACACAGGTGGCCCAATTTCGCAGTTTTTCGAACACCACAGGAGTAGCACAGAGTTTTCAGGGTTGCAAACTTGGGTATAAAGTACTCTCAGGGGTCCTAACAACATATAAAAAAATCGTAGATACATGCGCGTTTGCGATGTTCGATGCCTTTATTGACTGGCCTAATACTTTTCCTTACCGTATCATCTGCTTAAAGAAGGTGTCTACCATAAGTAAATCATAATGTATGATAACGCGAATCGGTGTCAGAAGATATTTTACAGCAGTTCCGCTATTCAAAATTAAATAGATCTATTGTTGTCCTCCGAAAGGTCTAATCTCAAAAAGGATTCTTTGGCCATAATAACTACGGTCCTTTGCTGCCTGAATACTTTCCACTCACATTCATTGAAGAATCAGTAGAGCGAGGAAGTTGAGAAATGAAAAAATCTCAGCTAAGGGGTTTGTAATCTCGTATTGACGAACAACAACATATTGCTGTGAGTTGGAAGCAATTCTGTTTTATATTGGATAATATTGTAATATTGGGGCTTAAATGTGAATTATTGTCTTCTAATACACTACTGCCGCTGTAACTTGCGCACCACCGAAATAATTGGTATAGTCCGACCACGATAACGTGACGATCGGAAAGAACCCCACGTGATTATGACGTATTTGTTTTTCAGCCAATCACAAACAAGCGCGCCTCAAAGCACAGGTCTCTATTAATTTCCCTCCAAATGTAGAGTATTTTACAGAGCAGTTCTCGAAAAATTAGTTTATATGCTGAAGATTATTTCCGAAAGGAATTGGAAAATGGAGGACTAAAATTAAAACTAAAATTTTGTTATTGTTTTGTTTTATAGCGGTAATGTAATATTCTTCGGAATCTCTGAGAGAGGCTAGTGCTGACTTCGAATCGTCACATTACCGTGGTCGGACTATATGCCTTTCTTTCTTTAAACCAAAATTTCAAGCTATACTTCCGTAACAAATTTTTTTTTTTTTTTTACATTTCAAATAACAAAACCATGCTTTGGATAAATAATAACATAATAAATACAACAGTTTGATGGAAAGATACAGTATTATAATTATTTTTATGGGCGTTAGAATATAGCCAAGTAGTCCTATTTGATGAAGTTCCGATTTTTTGCTTATCTCGATTTGCTTATCTCATGATATTTTTCTCAAAGGTGATATTAGATGGAATTCCTTTCATAGAAATACTAATATATGTCTTCCTTGGAAATATCTAGAATTCCATACCTAGAATTCCTCTATTTTAAAATATAAATTCCCGTGGCTTTTGAATAAAAGTACAATAAGGATACAATATTTGTTTTAGGATACAGGGGGAAGAATTTTTGTAATCAAAAATGAAAGGATTTTTTCCAATGAGCGTAGAAGCCATTTGGAATAAAGCAATAAAGAATATTTCTCGTGCAATGTATTCTAATACATATTCTAATTGTAGAACGTTAAAAGCAGAAATAGGTTTGATAAAAAACATATAGAACTAACTAAATTAAAAAAGAAGCTCTTTTTATTTTATTTTGTATGTTTTTTAAAAGTCGTGAAAACAAACGAGAAATATACGTTTTCTTTTAATTTGTAATATTTATGGCCGAGTGCACCAAGCTTCAATTAACTTTGATGGCTGCATTGTGGACGTGGCTAAAATTAGTGGGGGTGATGCCCAAGGAAAAGTTTAGCCTTTGTTTTAAAATTGTATGAAAGGAAGCAAACATGTATAAAAAGAAAATTTATTCAGAAACTTGATAAATTTGTTTTTATACATGTTTGTTTCCTTTCGCACAATTTAAAACAAAGGCTAAAATTTTTCTGGAGCACCCCCCACTAATTTTAGCTACGTTCACAATGCAGACATCAAAGTTAATCGAAGTTTGGTGCACTTGGCCATTAGTGTATTATCAGTTTCTATTTTCAAATGAGATTGTAAAATTAAGTATACATACTCACATAAGTTTCTTGAAGTCGATTAATTTTAATCAAAACCAATTATGCGAAACTTAGTGATTAGTAAGAGATAATATTCCTTGTTATATATATCTTGGTAGGGATACCGTTTTAGTTGTAATGGTCTTCTATGGGAATTTTTTTTAACATCCTCGGGAGAAATTCTTGTCAAGGAATTAAACGAAATTTCATATATAAACGTTGTATTGTCTCTTGTCCTTAAATGTACATACCAAGTTTCAAGAAGATCCATCCAGTGGTACAGACCTAAGTAAGGGCGTACACTCCCCTCCCCATCTGACTCATTTTCCTTGAGAAGCAACCCAAAAGAAAGTTGAAAAAGTTTAGGAAATGAGATCAGAGAATAGATACTGCATTTGCAAATTTTAATCTCTATTGGCAGCTTTACACGTTCTTGAATACTTGCCTGAAAACGGCTAGTGGATCTAAAATCTCACACTTGCTCTAAATACAACTACAAATGCTAGTTCTAAATTCAGGCAAATATTAGAAGCAAGTCGACACCAGCGCCCTTGGCGGCGAGGAAATTTTTTTTTTAAAACTACGCCAATTGTTAACTTCGCGCTGAAATCTGTATATTCTTTGTTCGTGATTTCAATCCCCATCTTCATTTACCACATTCTCTTCCTCCGAGATCTTTTTTTCCTTTTTTTTAACTCTGCTGTGACATGAGTTGAGATTTATTAACAAAACTAACATCTTGCCGGCTGCGTCGGCAATCGGCAGTTTTAATTGCGATCTCAACGAGAGCAAAACGAGACTTGTCACATGAAGTTCTCTTTCCGTGTAAGCAGTACGACAAACGGCCAGCCGCAACTGGCAAGTGTCAAGTCTTTGAGCGTGTAAAGCAGCCATTAGACGAAAAACATTGTAAGAAATTTGAGATTTGAAATAAATTTAGGTTTGGATTTTTCGATCAAACCACAACGGAAAGCGTTATATTTTTAAAGTAAAGAAACGAAATCTAATGAATTGAAAAACAACAAAGAGAAAGATGATGTAAAGGAAATATAGGCAAAGAAAACTTAAAACCGACATCACTAGATTTTACTTCAGATGATAATAATCTGATAGAGTTAGTTGATAAGTTTAAAACAAGAATTTTGAACGAAAAGAATTAAGGTAAATGATTAAAAGTTGAAGGAAAAAAAGGCAATGCTTTCAAAAAGAAGAAAGGATTGACTTGAAAACTTCTGTGTATTTAAAAAAAAAATTAAGACTGCAAAAAAAAAATAATCATACAAATCACAAAGGCCCATTATAATATTTTTTTTAATTATCAAAATAAAAATCTGACTCATAAGGTGAATAGTACTACATATAGAGAGACTCCATTATCTTCACCATATTATTAATCAACTAGTTGACCCGTGCGAATAATTCGCAACAAAAAACCACCTTTGAGAAATAATAAACAAATCCAACAGATTGTGTGCATGTTAGTTAAACACATTGTCAATAAATGGCGTCTTCTCAAGTTTTATAAAAAAGTTGACCCGTGCGAATAATTCGCATGGTGTCTTGATCAGTCACCGAATGGTAATGTGGAAATAAATAAATGAACAGATTGTCAATAGATTGCCTTCTACATTTTTATAAAAAGATTTTTAAAATAAATTTTTTTAACGAAAACATCAATTTTAAACAATCTGTTTATTTTTCATCATTAGCGGTGAACGTAATCTTGAAAATATCTCAATCATTGATTTTGATGAAGTATTAAGGGAAATAAAAAAAACACCTTTGAGAAATAATATATGAGAAGTTGACTAATTTTTATGTTTCTATTGTAATAAATCGTTTATTTTTATTAAAATATAAATCTTTGTTTGTTTTTTTATCTGTTGTTATTAAATAAACGATGAAATATCATTTAAAGTGCATTTTTATTGAAAAAAGGAAATAGTTGAAGGTTACAACGCTAAAGAATATTTTCGTTTTCGAAAAATAAGGCGCATCTGTTAAAGCGTGTCTACATTTTTATAAAAAGTTTTTAAAAATAAAGTTTTTTAACGAAAACATTAATTTTAAACAATTTGTTTATTTTTCGTCATTAGCGGGGAACGTAATCTTCAAAATGATGCCTCAATCATTGATTTTGATGAAGTAGTAAAGGAAATATGGCGTTCCGACAAAAAAAACCCTTTGAGAAATAATATATAATGATTAATAGACTGTAACTTTCCAAAAATTGATTCAGTTTTCATTATTGTAATTTGTATATTATATAAAAGTTTTTTTTTTCCTGTTTAAATTCAATAAAGTGCTTAGAGGTCTCGCAGTAAATCCTAACATTTTTTTGCTTTCAGAAATTGTATTTTGTTATATATACGTACTTAATCTTACAAGAATTAAGAATGGCAATTACTGTGAGTGCTTTATAATACTCTTACTGATCTGCTGGTTGTCCTTGAGCCCAACCTCCTTGTAAATATATCGAGGCTCAAGTCATTAAGGCAAGCTGTATTTCATAAGATATCCCAACTTTCGACATAGTCTTTCTCGACATTGATAATTGCTGTAGTCTTTTATGGTCCTTTCTCAGTAACATTATTACTGCCTGGCACGATTTAGAAGTTCGGTTATGGGTTAGCCCTAACCAAAAAGTAAAGCTGTATATTAGCTATCATTGACTAGTATTATGTCGTATATCTCCGGATTATTTCGCCAGATTACTGTCTTCCAACACATATAACTTAGGCCTGCAAAAAAAAAAAAATTTTTTGGTGTCTAGGCTCTTTGAACTGATTTTAACTATATTTGGGGCGCTGAATCTAAAAATGAATCAGTTTTGTTCTATCAGCTATACTTTTTTAGATGCAGCACACCCTACGGTTAATTGTTTCAACTATTGATATATATATAAGGTATTGATAACGTACACTTAAATAAATTCATAAATAATATATTTAAGCGCTGTTTCCTCTTTCGTTTCTGCAGTCGTATATCTTCTTTTTACAACAAACTATCAGTTTATTGTATATTATTGTTTTATGAGCCAAATTCATAAAGTGACAAAACGGTAACTCATTTCAATCCCATTGCTTCTTAAAGCAACTCCTAAAATGCATTTTTATCATTATTTTTATCATCTGTGCTGCTATCTGTTGGTATCTGATTCCAATGACTCAAATAACTTCCAGAAAAATCCGCTAGATGATTGGTGCCTATTTATTGATAGCTCTAAGCGGAGTTTGAAATGCGTCCTTCTACACAATGGCAATAAATACGGCTCAATACCAATTGCTCATTCAACGCAAATGAAGGAAGAATACGACGCCGTAGCTTTGGTCATGGAGAAGATAAAATATCAGGAACATCAATGGGTAATTTGTGTGGACTTAAAGATGGTAAACTTTCTCCTTGGACAGCAAACTGACAACGCTAAATATCCTTGTTTCCTGTATCTCTGGGATAGCAGGGACCAAAAAAAAACACTGGATCTTAGAAGTAGCCTAAGAGAAAAAACATGGCTGTTGGGAAAAACAATATCATTAAAGAGCCTCTAGTTGGAAGAGAGAAAATCATCTTTCCGCCACTGCATATCAAGCTAGACCTAATGAAGCAGTTTGTAAAGGCTTTGATAAGAATGGGTCATGCTTTGCTCACATAGGAAGAAAATTGCCTCAGATAAGTACAGATAAACTGAAAGCTGGAATTTTCGAATCCCCACAATTAAGACAGCTTATAAAAGATCCGGCTTTTGTGGAGTCCATGAATGAGGCTGAGCAGAAAGCATGGATGTCATTTGACAAGGTTGTCAGAAATTTCCTGGGCAACCACAAAGCTGAAAACTATGTTGAGCTAGTAAACGAGATGCTCAACAACTTCAGAAACCTTGGATGTAATATGAGCTTAAAAGTTCACTATCAACACAGCCACTTGGATCGTTTTCCTGAAAATTTACGCGATACAAGTGAAGAACAAGGTGAAAGGTTTTACCAGGAAATAAAAGCTATGGAGGACTACTACCAAGGAAGTTTGGATACTCACAAGATAGCAGATTACTGCTGGAACCTCAAAAGAGACTTTTCAAACAAAGTACATTCAAGGAATGTCAGGCTAAAGAAGTTTCCGAAGACTGACTTTTCTTTGTTCAGTGATTTTTCTTTTTTTCAAAACTAAGTGTAACTGTAGTTAGTAATGTGCTACTGTAATTTTTTATATGATTTTCATTGCTATAAAGTGCTCTAGAAAAACTATAAAGACTTTAGATTTCTAAGGTTTTTATTAGAAAACCAACACACATTCAAACACATCCGCATGTTAAAGTATCATTAGGTAAGTCATGACATTTTTATATCTCTGAAACTAGAGCTGCTAAGGAAAAACTAATGCCATATTTCGATTCAGCACCTCAATTATACTTAAAATCAGCTCTAAATATCCCGGCACCAAAACCACTGTTGGCCTGTGTAATCATTATTTATCTTCATACATGAGATTAAGTTGCCAAACGTTTTTGCCAATTCATTAATTTACATTCGTCATAGCAACTGGTCATACCAAATGCTAACAGTTACAAAAATATACATTTATTTATTTATTTATTTATTTGTAAAGCAAACATACATATAATAGCAAAATTACTTCATGCAAGTTAAATTTTGACTCAGAGCCAAACATCAAGGTTAAATTCTGCTGATGATTCCTAATGAGGATGAAACATCTGTTCAGAATTCCCATAGATGTTGGCTCAATGTGCGAAGGCACATTGTTGTACGGTTGTGATTTTTTTCACTCTATTTATGAATTATTAAGGACGTTAAATTTGCTTTTCATTGAACTTATTATGTTTCTTCTTTTTTGTAATTAAATTTTGTTGTTAGGAAATTTATATATTGACAACGCAAGGCAGCGTAGAATAGTATTTATTTTGTAACGATGTTAGATATTTATTGCTAGAAAAGAAGTTAGAATGGAAATTTAAGTCGAGAAACTACGTTCGTCCGTCCATCAGTTATCAAGAAAACTTAGAAATTACATATCTTAAAAAGCTGAAATTTTAATATTAGATTAATTCCCTTTGATTTTGGACTACATTGGTCCATAAAATTGCAAACATTGGACTAAAAAACAACAACAATAAATATACTCATAAAGAGCTATAATTGTTAATAATATAAATACACTATCATTGTAAATAGAAAAGTTGTTGAAAAGCTCAGATTTATTTATCAACTAGCTTTGGATTTTGTACATTCGAAATTTTTGGGAGTTGTTATTGAAACTTTTTCAAAAATTAATTTGTAAAATACCTTATACGAAAATTAAATTCCAACATAAAGGCTTTTTTTTAAAAAAAAAAAAAAAAAAAAAAAAAAAAAAACTTTCTTTTTATAAGAGATGAGGGGTTTCCATTAAAAATGATTCTAGTGATTTGAAAGATATATTTTTGTTTTGTTTATAAATGTTTACGCAGGTTTATTTATTTATTTACTTATTTCTTTCTTTATTTTAATCATGTAATTTGCATATTTTATGTCTTCTGTGAAGTAATAAGTTATATGAATATTTTTTTAAACTTGATATAATGCCTAATGAAATTAAAAAGTCGCCTGGCTATATCATGAAAAATAATTTCAGTGACACGCAAAATTACAGCTTAACATTAAAGTCGTTGCAAGTATTTTTTTTCCGCAGTCCGACTGAAAAATTAACTAGGACTTAGTAAATTGCTAAACTAACGTCAGTGACATTTGAAAACAAGGACAAGAAAGACATAAATGACTAAGTCACGAATCCTGAAAAGTCGGGTTTAGAATGAAAAATACCAGTAAAAGCAGCATTAGGATTAAAAACATCAATAGAGGGTTTATTTTTAATTTTTAATTTTAAAGTGCCATGGAAAGTATGATTGATTGCTATATTACGACACTATTGAAATAGAATTTAGAAATCCATTAAAGAATTTAGAAAATTAATAATTTCACAAAAGATTGCAGCAATTTTACTAGTTGAAATGATCTTTAATCATGATCCCCTCAGGCAGTGAGTTTTTTTAAAAAAAATGTTTTACGTATGATTTTAATTGAAGCATCATTATGCTGATCGCAAGGTAATGGTAGGGTTTTTGTCTTCTGGAATTACACTCATCCTCGAACTTATCAAATATTCTTAAGCGTTACATTGTGTTTTCCCAATGTTACACCCAGGGCTGTGGAGTCGGAAAAATTTTTTTTTTTCGACTCCGACTCCTTGTAATAGTATATAGTCATAAAGTATTTTTATCGACTCCGAACTCAGTAATTTAGCAAATGCAACTCCGACTCCGACTCCACAGCCTTGCTTATATACACGAATTTTGTATGCAAAACTAAAGCACACATACATACCCAAAAAAAAACGAAAACAAAAAAAAAAGCAACAACGAAAAAAACAAAAACAAATCTACACATATATGTTAAAATTATTAGCTTTTTAATATTTTTTTACTATTGAAGCAAAATCGTTATTATTGCAGCCAGTATTCGTTAGCGAATCCTTATTAGCTTATAAACATTCCCCCAAAAAATAATGCAGTTATATATTGAAGATATTGTTTCATATACTCCCTTTTAATAATAAAGATGAAAACTCTATATTATAAAGAAGAAATAAAGATTTGCCATTTCAGTCACAATAATTGAAAAAAACAAAATAAAGAGTAATATCATTACGTTCATCAACTGCAGATATTCATAAATCTAGCGTCCTATAAGTGAAAAATGATTCTTTTGTATATAACGAAAAAAAATTACAATAGCAGAAAAATTTGTAATTGCAATAATTAAATTTTTAAACAATGCCTACAAGAAAAGATGTATTAAAATTAATAAAAAATACTGAACTACTTTATACTATAAAACATTTAACAGGTTTTATAAATAAACTCCGCAACTCATCACACTAGTATTTAAAAAGATTTATTTAAATACTAAAAGCAAATTTTCGGGAAGTGTTCATCTTCCCTTTTTCAAGCCAGAATAAATAGATTAGAATCTATTTAACAAACAAAACGGGTTGAAGAATATAATAAAGTTTAAAGACATGAAATATAAACAAATTTAATTGTTGTTACAAAGGTATGCTAAAATCAAATTCATATCAATTGTGATAAAAAATATGACTTCTATTACTAATTAATCAATCACAATGTATTGTTAATAATTGATAACATCAAATGTTGCTATTTTTTAACATCTGTTTTTATAAAATCCTTTATTAGCATAATTGTATCTTTTTTATCTTTTGTATTTTTAATTATGCAACTCTCCAATATTTTCCTTAATTTTAAGTCAGTTTCTTTATATAAATTTTTTACATTATTGACCATTATTATCTAGCATACAAGATATGATAAGGAAGAAGATTATAGAAGAATATGATATCTTAGTATTTAACAGTTTTTTTAACTGATATGTTGAAGCTATTTTAAAAACAGAATATTTAATAGATACACATTATTATTCAGACTAGAAAGAAAGTTCAAGGATATGTTCTCCTAAGTTTTATTTACTTGGCGCCATATTCTAGTAGTTATTTTTTTTAAAGATGAAGTATTAAAATTTACTTATATTATTTAGCGAAAACATATTGACATGTTAAAAAAAAATGATAACTTACTTAAACTTTCTTCCCATTTTAATCTATGTCTTTTTCTAATTATTTTTTTTTTCTCAACAGCTCTTCGTTATACGACGATAGAATCAGATTGGAAAGAAATGGCTGCTAAATTAACAAATAACCTTGTTAATATCAGGTAATTTAAATCTTTATTTTTCAAATGTGAAATAAAATAAAGCAGAGAGAGAATAGTTTTAACAATAGGCTTCCGCTTTACACATCCGTATTTCTTCCTCATCTTTATTGAAATGTAAAAGAACAAATTAAAATAATGTTCTGCGTAGTACTTACAGCTTCTGATACTTTATTATTAAAAAAACAAAAACAAAACTAGAAATCTTAATACATCGGAAGCGCAGTGTTGCCTCAAATGAAAAATTAGTGAGAAAATTCATGTGCCAGCAGTGCGCAGGCCTCAATGAACAACTGTTCTAGGATGTCACTTGCAAATAATTTGGTCTCACCCATTGTTATTTATTAATAATTCAAATGCGCAGTTTAAATATTTACGCTTTAAAAAAATTCATTGTTGCTTGCGCACTGCTTTTCTCACTGCTTTTTCATTGGTGAGTTTTTCATTGTATATTTTTTCCTTTGAGGCAACACTGCGCTTCCGATGTATCATTCATACCAGCCTCAGTACGGAGACCTTGTTATTTACTGGTGACTTCTCCTGGCTGATGATCGCCAATGAGCGTGAAGCAGCTGTTCCAGGATGTCACTAGTAAATATTTTTTTCACCCATTGTTAGAAATCTTAATTTTGATCAGTATCTTCCAAGATGGCAACCATCGCACTCACATTCTCATAAATTTCTGTAGATATCCCCTCATATATCTAAGTTTAATACACATTAAGGCAAGAAAGACATCCGTTAGATATTGGACTGGCGTTACATTAAGTTGAGGATTTTGTTCAACAATGAACGGGACTCAAATAACCTTTTTGATCAAATAACCTGAAACCAGGGAATGCTTTCCTGCGATACACGGATTCATTCCAGGGAAGACAGTCAAGTTTCAGAATCGTAGTTTGGAAACTTGTAAGTTGATGATGTAAGTTAACTAAGGTGAAAAGAAAAAAACAAACAGAAAAGTAAGCTTAGGCTACTTTTTGTCTTCAATATTTTTTATAAGATAATGGTATAGTATCCAGAGAAACTCCTGGTTGAGTCTGAATTTCAAGATATAATAGAAAACAATTGGAATATAGATGAGACGAAATTATAAGATATGAGAACTTCAGTGTTATTTATTTTAAATGGGTCCCTAGATACAGCAAATAATTTTGGAAAAAGGAGATCTTTAAAGAGAATTCTTTCCATCAGCTCAGCAAATGAGCTGATACCTAACTTCATTTGTGACTGATTGTGTGTTTCACATTATATTGCTAATGTTACAAACATATTGTTAGATGTGAAATTTGACATTATTATTCTTCTATCATTTTTTCTCTGTAATTTAGGGAATATGTAATTAATTAACTTCCGTCTTTCAGCAAGAATGAAATCTTTGCACAGCATCTCGTTACAAATTCAAAAAAATGTCAAAATCTTTATTTGGAAAACAAGCACGAGGATAATTTAGAACATCTGCCCTAAACTCACATAAGTTCGTCATTTACATTAATGAGTTGTGCATGGAGGAAATGAAGAACAAATTTTGAAAGTACAAAAGATAAAAGTGGTTTCTTGCTTCAGTTAATATTGATATTTCAATATTTGCAATATTAACATCAATTTGAATATTTTTATTAGATTTGCAGATGATTTTTTTGGGACGTTCAGAGAACGATTACTTTTTCAGTTTAGAAATAATTGATATTTGATTGAAGCTTGCATTTGTATCAAGCATATTTTTCGGAGTGTGTTTCCAAAATTTAGATATAATTAAGATGTGCCAACTTTCGAATGCACGCACAGAAAGATCCAGAAACAGTTGTAGAAACTGTTCAGCATTTCTTTGTAATTTCTGATGGTGTTTATGGTGATAACGCGAACTTTATGGAAACTCAGAAGTTTTCGGCCAAATTTCATGAAGATCAACAGGGAGATCATGGTTTATCTCTGTAAGGTAAATAATTTTTGTTAACAGTGTTAGCAGTAAATCACTGGTCTTTAACAGCAAAATATTTAAAACAGCCTCTTTTTTCGTCGGATAAGATAAGGAATTAGTGTGAGTTTTTTAGCTTACCTTATTTATTCTGATATTATTTTGTTGTATTTTGTTTTTCCTCAAAGAGCGAATTAAATAAAGAAGGAAGTAAATAATTCAAAGTCATAATGTCTACATAGCAGTTTACCACGTTAAATGGTTGCAATATTATTAAGTGTAAACACACGAAACAACAATGAATGATACGAAAACAGATGTTTGTGTTGAGCAACTTGGTAACCGATAACCAAAGCGGTTGTAGGTAAACAAATATCTTCGTTTAGAGAAGTTAGGTATCTTTCATAAAAGTTTGTGATATGTGTTATCTGTTCTTAGCTAGATTTGGAATTCCGAGTGGATTCACTGTGTTCAGATAATACATGGCTTGTTCGTTTAAATCTACGACCTCTGGGAGGAAATTCGTGTACGACCTATATCATATTGTGTTCCGAATTCCGACCTAAGGAATGGACGAAGTTCGTTATTTGTATTATCTACAAGTCTTCATTCGGTTCAAGTAAATTTCTCCTAGGTAGTATCAAGATCTAGGTAATATTATTTTCCTTAGCCTATATCTTCGAGGGAAGAAGATTAAAATACCAGGACTGTATGAACTTAGCAAGAATGTAATATCTAGTATTAGGCATTTATCCGAAGATTGAAGATAGGAATCGAAATAGCAGATTAAATGACAAATGCTTGTCCTGTAAAGTTATATGTGTAAAGAAGAGAATATATCATGTTTGTTTTTTATTCAATACAAGTCTGGATCTTTATTAAACTTATTTTAAGATTCCATTTCTGCAAAATAATTTATAGCTTAGTTTGATTTTCATTATAAATATGAACACCAAGTATCAATATACACTGTCCGACCACTTTATTAGGTACACCTACCTAATAGCGAGTTGGGCCTCCTTTAGCCTTCAAAACAGCCTGAATTCATCGAGGCATGGATCCGCAAAAGATGCTGAAAACGTTGTTGAGTTACTGTGTACCATGCAGACATGAGTGTGTCACGCAGTTCCTGAAGATTTGATGAAGGTATAGGCCTGGAGCGAACAGCTCGTTCCAGCTCATCCCATAAATTTTCAATCGGGCTGAGATCCGGGGACTGAACGGGCCACTGCAGCAAGGAAAAGTCATCGTCATGTTCCTCATCCCTTAGTGATGCGGGCTTTGTGCACCGGCGCATTATCCTGCTGGAAATAGCCATCTGCATGAGGGTAAACTGTTAATATGCTACGATGTTTAGGTACACTCTAGCATCCTGACGTGCCTCCAGAGGTATCAATGGACTCACGTATGCCGGGAAAACATCGCCCACACCATGACACTGCCCCCATCGGCTTGAAGAGTTGTTGTGAGACACGCCATTTGAGCGCACAGCAGGGGGTGTACCTAATAAAGTGGCCAGGCAATATATATATATATATATATATATATTTATTTATAAAATCAGTAAAGATCTTACTTTAGCAACTTTAAATCTAGCCTTAAGATTTCATCTCCCTAAAATGAATTGTTTTTGAATTATGTTAATTATTAATGGATGTATAGTGGTAGTTTTGACTTACAATTCCATTTCATTTTTTTTTTCTCTCCAATACAAACTTAAGAGGCGATACAAAGATTATACTGTGGAAGCTAATCTACTATGCGAGTTAATTAAGGAGATTTGAGACAAAATCATTCATGTTTATATGTTTTTCTTGCTTTTTTATTATTAATCATTAAACGCAAAATTTTCGTTTGATTACTATCTCTAAACTGGCAGATAGCTTATTTTAATTATGGACCGTGTGGTTGGCTGTAAGACATTGGCCTCTCAACTCTGAGTCCCGGAATTCGGTTCTCAAGTAGGTTTCGTCGGGGACAATTCACTCTGGGTTTTCTTGGGATTCTTGCGTTTCCCTGCACTAGTTCCACCATTCTTTCTCAATCTTTGTCTGTTTCTGTCCATCTTTCCTTGAAGATAGCACAATAGACCAAGGGGTCGCGATGCGTTGCTCCCTGCCACCCGCACTCATAAGCCACCATAAATATACTTTAATTATGAATGAAAAATCAAGATTTATGATTCCATAGGTAAGTAGACTATGTAAATCTATTTGATGAAACTTTGAATTAATTTATTGCAATAAATCGGTTAATTTAGACAGTAAACGTGTAGGTGTATAAAACCAATACTAAAATCCTTGAAGGTTCAGGAACGAAATATCTCTTTAATAAACAATCAGTAAAGCTGAGAGACTCATTTCGCTCCTGGTATATACTATTCAGGAATTTGTGATTCTGCGCAATTCAGCCTGTCAATAAATGCTTCTGTTAACCACAGTCATTATATTTGATATGAAGTTTGCATTCCATAGAGATCAATAGAATATGCTCTCTTCACATATTGATGATTGTTAGCATCAAGAAATTACGAATACAAAGAAGATATACTGAACCTGGGAAATAATTCTAAAATTTAAAAAATAAATAAATAAAATAAACAATAAAAGACAAATGGGGAATTCATGTATCATTCATCGCCGGCAACAAGTGAATTAAAAAGCTTACTAAAAAGCGCAATAAACATTACCCATTGATATTTATTAATAATTTTATGGACTTTTATCTCTTTCTAATTAAGCTGTGAAAATTCATTGGATGCCGTTGGAAGACGGTACCTAAATATCTTGACTTGTCTTGTCTTGTCTTGAACATCTTAGGTATAGACAATGATTGTCTGTTCCTAGCTCTGAAGATGATTTTGGTCTTTCCATCGTAGTTTTGGTCGTCCTCTGTCTCTTTTTCCTTTGGGCTGATATTTCAAAATCAAATTTGGAATCTTGTCGTTAGATAGCCTTTTTACATGGTTAAGCCAATTTTTTTGGTAATTTTGAATTTCTTGAATTAAACTTGGAGTTTTAAGTTGGGCTCGAATATCATAACTTTTCTTTTTGTCGAGACGTGTAAATCCTAATAAAGGTCTCAGAAATTTCATTTGTGCAGTTTCCAATCTTTGTTTCTTTGTTTTAGTATCCAGGTTTCACTCCCGTATTTAATTGCTGCTTTGGCTGTAATATTATGTAATCTTAGTAGTGTTTCTTTCGTCATTTGTTTTCCAAATCTTCTTCTAATTATTCCATTCATTCTGTTGTATGTCTGTATGTTTGATATCAGGCTTGCCTCATCGTTATAACATGAAATTATGTTTCCTAAATATTTAAATTCTGATACTTGTTCTATTATTTTTCCATTAATTACAATTTTCACTCTTTGTATTTGTTTTCCACACATTGCCATGGATTTTGTCTTTAATTCCGAAATTTTCATTTTATAATTTTTTGAGATAGTATTTAAATGATATGCTCCAATTTGAAGTTCATCTTCTGAATTTGCTATCAAAACTTGATCGTCAGCATATAGTAATGTCTTCAATTTTTTATCTTTTGTGATCTGGATACCATTTTTATATATTGATTTCCATTCTTTTAGAATTCTATTTATATATATGTTGAAAAGTATTGGGGAAAGTCCACATCCTTGTCTCACTCCTTTATTTACAGTTAAAGGCTCTGATATTTTCCCGTTCATGAATTTTATATTAATTTTTGTTTCTCTATATATACTTCTAATTACATCAATTAATTTCTTCGGAATTTTATCTTC
Source organism: Thereuonema tuberculata (assembly GCA_023159025.1). Classification (NCBI taxonomy): domain Eukaryota; kingdom Metazoa; phylum Arthropoda; class Chilopoda; order Scutigeromorpha; family Scutigeridae; genus Thereuonema; species Thereuonema tuberculata. Next base: position 53,518,993 of record JAFIDM010000001.1, on the reverse strand, counting down.
TTCCATAATTTTCCACAGTAAATTTCTGTTTAGGTTGTCATAAGCTTTCTCGTAATCAATGAAAAGTAGGTATGTTGGCAAATTAAACTCTCTTCTTTTTTCAAGTAATTGCTGCAATGTGAATATAGCATCTGTACATCCTCTTCCTTTCCTAAATCCACACTGTTCTTCTTCTAAATAAGTATCTGTAAACTGGGTTAATTTATTTTTTATGATGTTCGTAAATAATTTGTATGCTGTCTGTAGTAATGTTATTCCTCTATAATTTTGACAATTATCCTTTGGTCCTTTTTTATGTATACTAATTACTATTCCAGTTTCCCATTCCGTTGGTATTTGTTGTTTTTTCCAGATCTCATTAAAAAGATTGAGTAATTTTTCTTTTAATTTTTCATCTCCATATTTAAATAATTCTATATATATCCAATCTGATCCCGGACTTTTCCTGTTCTTTGAGTTTTTTAAGGCATTTTCTAATTCATCCATTGTAATTCCATCTGAGCTTTCCGTTGTATTATCAAATTTCTGAAAATCATTCTCAACTTCTACCTGATCTTCTTCATTCCAGAGTGACTTGTAATGTTTTTTCCATTCTTCTTCTGGTATTAAATTCATTCTTAATTTATCATTTTCTGTACTTGTCTTTTATTGTGATATTATTCGTGATATTATCGTGTTAACCTATAATAGCTCGCTGTTTACTTACGACTACCTCTAGCTGATGACCGCTAAAGATCTTGAAACAGCCATTCTAGGATGTCATTGAATAATCAGTTCCCGCCACTGGCATACATTAAATATACCGATCCCAAGACCGAAACCTAATCATCGCTTCGGATATTTTGTCTTCAGTTTACATCAGCATGCAAGCATTTACCGGAAGTCCGTTTCTACAGACCATTGTTAATTAAATAATAACGACAACGACATTCTTTTTATTAGATCCGATGGAATGCGTCATTTGAATAATAATAATTCATTGTGATAATGATCTAGCATCACCTAACAGTGTTCTTTTTAGCTACCTAACACTGATCCAGAGAAATCCTACGACGGACTGTAGGGAATTTTGAAATGTTTTTCCTCTTTTCTTTCTACAGTTAGGAAGTAAAAATCTGTTACCATTTCAGTAATAAACCGTAAAGTTATCGTAAAATTCTTGAAGAGAATCGTACAGTTACATTTCCAAGAAATAAAAGAAATAAAAAAATTTGCATCGGCAAATAAATCTGAATTTATTGACACAAAATTTACATTATATCCAGAGCTACCTACAGTACATCAACTTGAAGTTTAAATATTGCATATCAAATACTTAAATATTGCCCAAAAATACAATACTTTCGTCAAAACATTATTGATATTTTTTATTACATGTTTTCTTGTTTATCTGTAATCAGAGATGACGTAAACATTGAAAATAACGATTCTTTTTTTGAATTTTAAGAAAGAATATTAGGTAACAAGATGCCCTTATCTGATTTCTGTTTGGTTCTTACAACAGTGAAATCGCAAATATCGATTTATTTCTAAGTTTTTGCTATTTGAATTAATGATTTGTAATTTGACTTTATAAAAAGAAAATCTCGCAGTCGAGAGCAGAAAATAACAGGAAACTCTCTTTGCCCAAGTCAAAACATTCTATGTGCATTGGAAAACGGAAATCATTTGTTGTGGAATTTTCATGTTCTCTTCTTTCCATTCTTTTCTTCTTCTTTTTTTTTTTTATTTCTCAAATATTCGAGTTGAAATGGTAAAACAAAGACAAAAAACCAAACAGAGAGCCTTTTAAGAAAGGGACGTGTTGAATTTGAAGTCCCCGCAATGTATAAAACCTGTGGACAGTTGGAAGGACTGTCTCCCGTTTACTTTGCATTAGAGGTGGACCTTTGCCTAGGATTATCAATATCTGTGAATGTTGTTTTGCATTGTTAGCATAGGTCCATCTGTAGGAAGAGGTAGGCAGTCTTCATTGTCAACCCTCTCCTCGTCCATCGGAGCTGTACCGTCGTGAATAAAACATGGCAAGAAGAACAATACTTTCCAACTCCTCTAGCAGCTTGTCTTCTGTTTTTCTTTATCTTCTTTCGGCTTTACATTTTATCCAACTGATTTTGGCTGCAGAAAAATCTAAGCTCGTAAGAGCCTTCTGAAGATTTGATGAAGCCTTCCATCATCTGCTTTCATCTTTTTTTTTGGCGGGTGTATGAGAGGGTCGGGTAGGGGTGAAGGAGATGCAGAATTCATGAGTGATATTTCTTATATATATCACAAAAAGTCTTATATATTCACTCTATAAAAAAACAACAAAAAGAAAAAAACTAAGCAAAAAGTTTTGTTTTTTTTTTGTTTTTTTTTTTAAAGTTTGCTTTAACTGTGTAAAGAAAAAAATGATTTGCTGTTTTATTTTTCCTAACTTATTATTTCTACTATTTTTTTTTCCAATAGTAAAGTGAAACTCATCAAATCTTCTTAATACTTGGCATTCTTATTGAAATGCAAGAGGCTATCGATTCTTACCTTTGCAATTATTCCCATGTGGATCCTTGTCGAAGAATAAGCTCGTGAAGGTGACAAAAGTCCCAGAGAAAAGCATTGAAACAGATTTTTTTTTCTAATTAGATTTCCATCTTAAATAACAGATATTAATCCGTCTTTTAATCCTCATAATTCTAATGTTATTAAACTTCATCGGATTTAAGCAACTTATATAAACATTTCGAGTTTAATTAATTTTTTTTTTTTTCAGAAAACGGTACATTTCTGCTGTTTGTATTCAGTAGATATTAGATATTAAAATAAGTTAAATATGACTTGTTGTTTGTATTAATTTGAGATTAAAAAAAAAACAGAAAGAAAAAAAAATAACAAAAAAAAAAAAACCTCCCAACATTTAAAGAAATCTTTAACTTGTTTTCTATATAAATTAGATCAGAATTTGTTAACATTCCAAAGATGATTGACCTGCAAAATTCTATGTAACGATAAAACACAGAATAATATCATTTGTAATAATAAAGCTTCATTAACTTTGCCCTTTTTTCTCAGTCTAATTCATAAGTACTTTTCAAAAAATTTTAGTGAACGGAAATTAGTGAAATTATTCAAGGAATTGTTTTTATTTAGCTCGTTTAACTAAGACATTTAGAAAAGAAGTAAGCTGGTCACAAATCGATGTTATCTTAATGGTTGTTAACCTCAACAGATATTATGAAGTTGTTAATAAATAAATAAATAAATAAAAGTTGAAAAAAGATTTAGGGAGTAGGCATTTTTTTAATGTTTTGAAAATTTCATAATATCTTGAAACATATTGAATTATTTAGGAAATGATATTACACGTAATGCTTTGTGATTAGTGGCAAAGTTATGCCATGGTAAAGGCATTGAAATCCCACTAGTTAGTTTTAGTTGAATTTAGGACACCGGTCATATACCACTACAGGTTTGTGATGCGCTCATAAATGATTAGGAATCGCAGGTCTTCATGCTGGAAATTGGATTTATTGATTGAAACAAAATTTTTTGTGGATTTTTTTGATTCATACAACTGTACTTGTAAATCTATCGTATCTATCGCTTAAATCTATCGCATCCTTCCACCTTGATTACTGTTTTGTACATCCGTATGATAACTATTCGAAAGATGCGAATTATCTATACTTGTATTATTGTGTTTATTGATAATTTCTGTATTAAACTGAGTGAAGTTATATAAATGTTATTCCTAGAAAATTATTTTAAAAATAGATAATATTTTAAAGTCATTTTGGACATAATGTTTTATTATTTCTGGATGCGAATTATCTATACTTGTATTATTGTGTTTATTGATAATTTCTGTATTAAACTTAGTGAAGTTATATAAATGTTATTCCTAGAAAATTATTTTAAAAATAGAAAATGTTTTAAAGTCATTCTGGACATAATGTTTTATTATTTCTGGAGAGACAAAACTCAACGTAGACTCAATAAAAGAGATCTGCCGTACATGAAGAGAATGTTCTAATTGATTAAACTTGTTTAAAAAGTTGTTTACTAATTTAAAGCAGACGATTTTTTATTAAAACATACACCATGCTCTTATGTCGTCTACCGCCAATGACGAGCCGACCGAACGAACTTTCAGTTCAACTACAATGTCAGTTCATTCAAAGCTGAGACTGAGCACTTATGCACGGAGAGATTCATTACGCTATATTATCAGATATTCAACAAGTGTACAGCCTTTTATTTTGAAATTTAAGTGGCCTTTCTTTTCCCCAACCTTTAAATTGCTGTCAATTTTTTTTCCCCCCCACAAGTAAACATTTCAATTATTTTTTTTATCTTTTCACTTTTTATGCAATTTTTTTGTCTTAATATTTTATCTTTGATATTTTTTTCCTTTTCCCACATTTTTAAATCTTGTGTGGTTTCAAGTGGGCAACTCAACCGCTGCAAGGGAACTCCTAACTAATATTGATTTTCGTCAGACGAAGGGAATTACCTCCCATTGTCTGCGTTAATGTAACGGACCAGCAGAGAAGAAAAAGAGGTTTCTTTTTTTTTTCCTCATCTCACTCTCTCTCTCTCTCTGTTTTCTCTCCTCTATCGTTGCTTCTGTCTCCTTCTGGTTTCGTTTTAATTACTGCTGCATCTGCTCCAAACTTCTCCGCACATTCCCCAAAACCTATCTGCGGTCCTTTCGCCT
>JAFIDM010000001.1:53424870-53504300 GCA_023159025.1 Thereuonema tuberculata | reverse complement strand
GAATTTAATATCATCTATGTAGAGTAAGTGTGTGATTTTGTATGATGTCAGAGTGCCTGAGGTAAGGCTATTACCGTTTTGTATTATCCAGTATGTGGCTCAATGGGTTCAAGGCGAGGCAGAACCAAAGAGGACTCAAGGAGTCTCCCTGGAAAATACCTCTTCTTATGGGAATGGGGACTGTAGTGATGGAGATGTTGGAGGTGCATAGGTGTAATGTTGTGTTTCAACTCTTCATCGTGGCATCTAAGAATGCTGCGATCTTGGGGTGTATTTTGTAGAGATGAAGAGTGCGTAGAAGCCAGGAATGAGGGACCGAATCAAATGCCTCCTTGTAGTCGATGTACGCAATATGTAAGTTCCTATTCTTTGCGGGCGCCTGGCGCAGGATTACAGAGTCAATAAGGAGTTGTTCCTTACAACCCTGGGAATTCCTGCGACAGTCCTTCTGCTGTTTCGGAAAGAATGTTATACGTATCGATGTGTGTGTGTAGATTTTGTCTGCGAGGCAGGAGGTGAGCAGTTTGTAAAGTGGGGAGGCAAGTGATTGGACAGTTATTATTATTATTATTATTAACATATGACACAGTAGAAAGACAACATCTTTGACTGGATTAATTGAGCAATTCAAGTCTCACCCAGAGACCTAAGAATTGTCCAAGTATCTTCGCAAAATATAAGTAGTGCCTACTGTCCTCCAAATGAGAGATGGCCGCCCTGTTTTTGTTCGATCTGCGCATGTATGATCGATTAGTCTGGTCAGGCACTTCCGTCTGATTTTATGACAGGACGCCGCCATTAAGATAATTGCTTGTTACTTTGCAAAAGAGCATTGTATTTATAAATAATATTTATTTATTTATTTATATAAATACTTATTGTTAGCAACTGGTATTGAAATAACGCTAAATAGTCGAGAGAAGTTTTAATTTGGCGTTATCAACATGTCTTTCTCAGTGAAAACAGACGCCATCGTCCATTGTGACAGGAAAACATAATTGATCAGCTACCGGAAGGACTGCGCAGTTCAAACTTCCGCCGGCCATTGAACTTCCGCCAGTTCAAACTTCTCATTTGGAGGACAATAGTAAAGATGTTTTTTGCAAGTTTGTTATTGAAGTCTCATGAAGTTCCAAGCTATTAAAGTATTTTGCAAATTCCTTAGATAAAGCACCGAGGAATTATTATTATTATTATTATTATTTATTCCTGTTATATTAACAAAAACTGAGAAAAATCGTTTTGTATATTCACTATTTTGATTTTCTTAAATGTTTTAGATTTACCGAATCTTCGGTATATTTCTTCTTCTTTTCTTTCTTAATTCTAGATTAAAATCATATTTATCTAATATTTTTTTTCTCTTTAACAAATTTTTACTTTTTCATCTTTAAATAAAGTTGACGACATTGCTTTGAGTTTACATAAGGAATTATATTTCAGAAATAAAAAAAACAATAAAAATTCTGTACATTCAATATTACATTTACTTTAGTATTTGGTTCTTAAATAGTGATAACAGTAATAATAATAAAAAGAAAGAATACAATATACTTAGCTACTTCTCAGAAATATAGATCTAAGAGATAAAGCTCTTCTCAGAACCTTCTTATCTACATAAAGAACGTTGAAGATTGTGAAAAAGCTTTTCAGAATCATAGAATTGCTACAAATGTCATTTCCCGTATCTTTTGAATAACGCGGAGATTTTAAATTAAAATCTGCTTTTTTGTTTTTTCCCGTCGCTCATTCTTCGTGCAACTTTACATCCTGTATAATTATTCACCCAAGTTCTTGTTGATTGAGGCATCACTGCGCTTCCGGTGATCATTCTTGTTGATTACTACAAAGTTTTCTTGAAAAATATTTTTGGTTTGTTTAGTAATAGATCGTTTATGTGGTGTTTTCAAAAACCCCGTGACATGACGTCAAATTTGAAATAATCAAAATTTAGCTAAGTACTTTGGCTAAAGTCATTTTAGAATAGTTAAGTACTTGTTTGTCGTGTTTTTTTTTTTTTTAAAAAAAAAAAGACTGCAAACAAGGTAATTAATGCTTTTAGACAGTGTCAAAAGCAAAGCGGCCCCATAAATAAAAACAAATTTTATAAACAAAATTTTTTGTTTAGAGACCGTTCTTTACGCAAGCTTCTCGCTTTGCCTCAGCATCTCGTTTTCCGCAAGCTGAGACATTTTTTTCAATTTCAATCACAACAATCGCAACAATTGCGTCTTTTGTGTGCGCAATAATCATATTTATAATACTAAGGAAATTAAAACAATATCAATAATAGTTTCATTGTGACAGGCAAGCTGTAACAGAGGCCGCTAAAACATGCCCTGGGGGGTTAAGGAGTGGTCCTACAGGTCTGATTTTTTTTTACGTGGTCACCTTCTTTTTGATGCTGAGCACAATGGTGCTCAAATATCTCTAACCGTTTGGCCACTACAGTGTGTGACATCCGGAAAACATAAAAATACTTTTGACCCCCCACTTCGTCAGGGAGTGGTTCTAGAGGTCTGATGTTTTTGACGTGTTCACCTATTTTTTGATGCTGAACACAATGGTGAAGTTCATTCTAATATCTCTAACCGTTTGGCCACTACAGAGTGTGACAGATTGTGACATCCAGCAGACATAAAACGAAGAGCGGTCATCTATGTTTTACAGGCAAGCTGTAACATAGGGGCCACTAAAAATGATCTGAAACCAGCTTTCAGACGTCTGAAAATCCAAGGCATTTTAGAGGATTTTTGGAAGAACATCAATACGATATAAGCTGTATTTTTACATATTTTTTAGGTATATATTGCTTTATCAAATTGCACCCGATTTGTACATTCGAATAAAAAATTACGTATGCTTGTTAAGTCCTAGTTAAGAGATTCAGTAGTGAAATTAGAACTTTGCTGCTGAAAAGTAAATAATTTCAGCGTTCAAATCAACAGCTGTTGTGATTGGCTGCAACGTGATTTGGCATTATTAAGCTGAAAAATATACAAAAATACAGCTTGCTTCGTAATGATGTTTTCCCTAGAATTCTCAAAAACGTAGGGGAAAAAAACACTTAGCCTTTCGTAAAGTCTTAAGTTGCTTTAAGATATACTTTTTTTTGATCTTCTTAAAGAAAAACGACAATAAACAAACGCTTGCTATAGTATTCGGCTAATCTATTAATAAACGTCCATAGCAAGCGGAGTTTTTTTTTTTGAACAGTGATGTTATATCACTGATTTGTAACGACATTCTTAAAGAGTCTCTTACAGTATAATTACTAGGAAGGCAAGTTTTAATTAATTGTTCGTTAAACTCGATATTTAAAAGTTAAATGTAGTCAAACTTTAATTAATCTCAGTTAAACTCACAGAGATTACCTTTCATAAAATTTAATAATCAGATCTGCTGAAACTTCGAAACATCTTCTCTCTTCAGGGCTTCAGTATTAAGTTTAATTGTCTTTGAGATCATTTTACAAATAGCCCCCAAAATTAAAATATTGTCTAACAAATCAGAGACATTCAAAGTAGACAGAGCAGTTTTTATTGACTTCCGAAGTCGCTTTCAACTTTCAGATTTCTTGTTTGTTTGTATCACAAAAAAAAAAAGACTGGATCGATTTGCGTATTACATAATGTTGTTTGTTCCAATTTAAAATACGGTTGAGATTATTTTGGTATTATGTTTCTTCTGTACCCCATCATATATTAAATATTAATATCTTAGCAAAAGGCAGTAACGGTGCCTTAGAAACTGAAACTCTATCAAGTCATTCTATCAATGGAAATTTTAATGTGAAAGTTTCTTTATAAATTTTTGAGAGAGAGACTTGCGAAGAATAAATACGGAGTGACGTATCAGAAAATCATACATAGCAGAAGTGAGTTTCTTGCGAGCATCTTTTTCCCAATAGAAAAACTGTCCATTAATTGGTATTCTTCATATTGAACATTGTTTACAGAAATTTAAAGCAGACTTTAGCAAACATTGTTTACAACATATTACAGCAAAACCTTGTCTTAATGGCCTGAACTTAATAGAAAACTGTGCTATCATACAAGTCTCAATAAGTTTTGAAAAAAAGTTTTACAAATTCAAAACTTTCGCAATTAGTACATTTGTTGTTTTTTATACTAATATATTAAATGGTCAGGATCAATTTACATCAAGAAATGATAATTCCAGAATTAATTATACAAATAATAATTTTTGATGATGGATTTTTTCCACTTGAAGTTATTTCGATTTTCGGCTCGGTCTCTAAGCCTTCGTGAGGAGACGTTTGAGAATTCCGTAATAAGGATTTCTGCACTTATTATTTGTACATTTACACACCATGGCTTGGATCTGATGAGGAGGAATAAGTTATGACAATTCCAGAATTAACGATAAGTATGCTTTTTTCATATTTTGGACTTTCATATGTTATATATGTTATATGTTTCTTGTTTACCAAGTGTGAACAAAAAGCACTATTTTTAAAAGTACTATATGAGATTAAATTTGGCCACAAAGGCGTTGAAATTACCATGTTCCGATAGTATCAGAGAAAGGAGAGCTAAGAGTGTTCGTAAATCATTGGGAAGAAGTTCTTTCTAATAGGACCCTTCGTTGATAGTAACCAGTGGTTATTCCACTTTTCAGGAAGAAAATCGTGTATCTTTTGTTTTAGAGTCTGTCTGTAGAGCGACAGAAAATTCAGCCCAGGGTTCCGATTTACTGAAGCATGCTTGGCTGCCAGATCTGCTACATGCTTCCTGTAACCCCATTGTGCGCTTTAACGTAGTAAAATTTTTTATTGATTTTTTCTTATCATATTTGCTAACATCTGGATTTCCTTTACTTCACTAATTGTGTGTTCTGCATTTAGTAAAGCACACAACACAGATTTGCAGTCGCTGTAAACATTTATGGAGATTTCCTTGTCAGGAAGATTTGTCGTCCATACCATAGCTTAGTAGCTAGCTTCCAGTTGTGCTTGGAAAATGGTGGTATGGCTTGGCAAGCGAAGTTGAATAAGAGTTTTGTTGGATTCGACAAATGTACACGACTTGCACCAATGCCACGGGCGATTTGAAGCTTCTGAAAAAATGGAAATCCAAGTTGAAGAAAGCTGAAGAGATAAACGAAGTTTCTGAAGACTGTATTCGGAAGGGTGGAATACAGTCCTCAAAATAAATAAGTAAATGAATAAATAAATATATGAATGTTTTTAAAAAATAAGTTTATGTATATATTTAGAAAGAAATTAAAAAGCCTTTTTTCAATCTAATCATAAAGAAAATATAGAGTCATTAGTATCAGATGCGAAAGCCATTGTCAATTGAAAGCTTTTTGATTACAGCAATCGGATCAGATCTTGAAGATTTTCTGGGTTCATGATGATCCATCTTTCTCAGAATTTCCAACATATTAGCTCTTAACTTGTTTACGAAAGCTTCCTTATTGGAATTCGAAACATTTTTAGTTAAAAAAAAAAAAAAAAAGGCTGATGAATTTCGTTGAAGCAACTTTTTTTTTTCCATGAAGCGTTTGAGTTAAAAATATTGTGATGAATTCAGTGAAATGCAATATTCAAAAATCAACATTAATATTCAATTCATGGAATCTAAAAATCCATCTTTTAAGTATTTTTATTATTAAAAGATTGCAAGGGGAAAAAAAGTTAATAGGTTTTCCCTTTAAGTTATGACTTATCCTGAAGATCACGTATCACGATCGCGTTACAAACGAAGTAGTGCATCATCGGACCAAGACTCGCCCTTTGGCGCAAGTTGTGGCTGAAGGCCGATTGCTATTCGCTGGACATGTTTTCCGGCAGCCGCCGACCAGACTTCCACAACTGGCATTATTGTGGATACCGCGTCAAGGCAAGTGGAAGAGGGGACGCCCGAGGATCACTTGGCAAAGAACATTTATTGAAGATCTTACAGCCGTTGACATCTCCTGGGACGAAGCCGAAATCGTTGCGGCCGATCGAATACGATAGAGATCGCTTGTCGCCCGATGCGCCGAGAGGCGCGGGAGGATCTAAGACTAAGACCCTTTAAATTATTAGAAATTTAAATTTCATTTCGTGAATTTCAAATTCTGAAAACACCCTTGTACAAAGAAATGCAAATTTATTCCATAGTGTTGTAGTTCTACTCAAATAATAACGCATTAGGGTCTCACTTAATTTTCCATTTCTTGAGAGATACAAATTAAAGATAAGATTTCAGTTTACGTTCATGTATTACGGCAGACTTTATAATTTATTACGGATCAACTTGAGAACACTACTGTTTCTACAACACTGCAATACTTGTCGATTGTTGAACTTATCATTATTATTATTGTTTGAAGTAGTAAGTAATGCTATCCTTGAGAAAAATAACTTAAGAGTAAGACCAACCCCATTTATGACTGTGATACATGAATGATAATAATAAGAACAAGAATTATAATTCTTTGTGATCCGTTTCATAGGTTTCTATGAATGATTGTTAGGGGCTAACTACGACCTCGTACAATCTTTTTTTGTCTTACATAAACGTAACAAAGAATTACGGGAAGTTGCTTGAACTTTCTTGTAATTGAAGTTTTGCAAATATTGCTAGAATATTTTACAGCAAGGCCAGGAAAATATTTATCAACAAGCTTAGAAGATGTCTGAAAAATTCACAAGTTAATGAAGTTACAAAAAAATTGATTATAAAAATTCCAAGACGAAACTACCTGACAGTACAGGTACCTATTAAATCAAATAAAATCATGAAATCATCGAAATAAAATTAATTCAACTTGCATGTGCTGAATATTACAATGCATTTAATATCCTGCAAACTTGGAAATATTTGTATCATTCAATCAACGGAGCCTGTTTTTTTAATTTTGTCTTTGTTTTCTTCATGCAAATTTGAAGTTCACTACAACAGAGAATCGATCCTTTTTTCCATACAATTCGGAATTCTAGTAAAATAAAAAGTGGATTATTTATTACTACAGAGAATTTCTTCCTGCTTAGGTCTTAACACTGTCAGCAGCGGCTTCAGTAAATAACCGAAGTCACTTTCTCTTAATGGCAAACAAATTATGATGAATAAACGGAATCGTAATGTTGCATCAGGGAATATTTGCATTTCACAATTTTAGATGCTTGAGTTTAGATGCTTTTCATAGCATTGAGTGAGACCTGTTATCGTTTCAGTTCATTTCTGGAGATATGGATTCACCAAACAATTTCCACGTCCCGAAAATGGAAGTACATTCGCTCTTAGTGACTTGAGTTTCCTTCAATCTAATTAATTTTAATCATATCAAGGCACTGTTGATAGAGATACCTGAACGGATTAAGTATTTCCAATACTTTTCTGAGCATATTTTTGAAATAAAGCTTATATAAATCTTAACCTTATTATTATTATTTATGTTCATTAATATTATTTAGAATTCTGTAATAAAAGCATTTTTTTATCAATGACAGAGTATTGTTAAAATGTTAATGTTAGTCTCAGTTCGATATTCTGAATCGTAAGTTAATATTTGGAAGTAAACTGCTAGGAATGGAGTTTCGATGAAGTCTCGGACTTTGCACAAATAAATGATGCGATACAAATTCTTGAACTTCTGAACACGACGGATGAACATCAAAGGAAATAAATAGTTTTGTTTATTTAGTTTTAGTTTAATATGTATATAGTTTTTCTTCTCTTACTTCAGTTCAAGTCTGTTGTCTTCTCGTTTTTTTAATTATTGGATCATTATATTTAGTTCTATATTATTTAAGAATTTATATTTATCTTTTAATCATGAGATACACAATACCTCTAAAATGTCTTCTTTAATAACAACAACGATATTTCATTTTCTTTAATAGAAAACTTCTTCAGGTTGAAAAACTGAATGAAGAATTCATAACGAATTCAGTTGAGGAAGAAGAAAGATTTCTTGTTCTCAGTTACTCACCTGAAAAAATTTTCTGTTAAAGAAAATGAAATATCGTTGTTGTTATTAAAGAAGATATTTTAGGAGTATTGTGTGTCTCATATTTAAGGATTTATTTAATCTAAGTAACAGATATAAAATTTGTTCTATTTAATAACAGTTTTATATATCGCCATTATTTTAAAATTCTTGATATTATTTCAAAGTGGCTAATATTGGATGTAGGCTTCACCATCGTAATAAATTTTATTTATTATTGTTCGTTATGATTTTGCCAAATAGAAAGAAAGCAGACAGCAATGTCGTTCTTAGCCATCTAATATTAGAGTTAAGAAATTTAAGAGTAGATTGTAATGTAGTAACGTATTAATGTTAATAATATTAATGTATTTTATATGTATAGTACCGTTATGTACATAACCACTGTAAATTTTCAGTTTCTTTTAGAAGCATTTTTGAAACGTTTACTTGAATGATTCTAACTTGCTATTATTATAATTTGTATTATAGATAATAAATAAAATGGATTTATAATAATGATTATTGAAAAAAAGTTACTTATCAAAGTTTCTTTCTTTTATTTTAAATCGTTATTTAAGTCATTTCCTTATGAAAAATCAACTGAACCCATCAAAACAGGCTGATTCTTAGTGAGAAAGAATTTGAAAACGAGCAGTCTAATGTTCCGTTAAAACCCTACTGCTTTGACCACCTTGTATCTTTTTCGCCTTCATCTCTCAGGATTCACGGGAAATAGCAAGCGCTGACAGGTTTATGTGTTTGGGACAGAGAAGACTCCTTCCGACCATTTATCTTCTCCAAAGACCCATCGGAATCATCGGAAAGCAATCGTTCAGAGTTTCCACTTGTGATTTGACCATTCCTCACTTCGTTTTATGAGGTCGTTATTGAAAAACGATGCTTGCTCAGCTACTCCAAGGAAATCCATACTCTTGTAGCACTAATTACGGGAAACAGTAGTCTTTAGAAAAATCAATATGAAGCATTCTCTTTTCTACTTACAACAAAAACAAGAAGTTTCTAAAAGAATTGTAAAGCCTAAGTTCTTTTTTTTTTTTTTTTTTGCGTTTTCTGTTTTCTGTTTTTGATTTTTAAATTTTTATGGCAAATTTTAACGTGCGTGAGAATATTACTAAGTAAAAATAAAAATAAAACAAAACACACACAATTAAAGATTCACTGAGATATTTTTGGAATTTTCTAATTGGGAATCCAAAACAAACTGTTTCACGCTGCATAGCGTGAATATTTATTTTATAAATTAATCTTTTATGAGCTAAGCGGTCTGCTAGCGGGAATTGATTTACTGTCCTTTTTATTCTTACTTTGTATTTTGATGTTTTTTTAAATTGAAGGGCCATTGCTATGTTTATTTGGGCTTTGTCTGTTTTTTTGAGTCCACTGAGCTATTGAGTACTGGGCGAACTCAATTGATGATCGCTATGCTGTGTGAAGCAAGTCTGTTTTGGATTCCCGTATGAAAATTCCAAAAGTAGCTCAGTGAATCTTTAATTGTGTGCGTTTTTATCTTTATTTTTACTTATTTTTAAAGATTTTACTTGCTAGTTCCTGCCTAGAAAATTGCCCGCGAAGGTGACAAAAAATTGCTATGGAAGAACATTAGAACCGGGACAGTAGTTTTCCATCGATGTCTCTTTCCATTGATTACTGCAAATTAATAATTTAGTAATCTCTTAATTTGTATATGTCTTTGATACGAAGTACATTAAAGCAACTTTTTTTTATGTAAGTTGTCTGTTCATTTGATGTGGTATGTTTGAGTAAATATTAAATTGTAAGTCTCATTGTTTTTGTAATATCTAAACTCACCTTTAAAATTAGATAATAGATTGATAAGTAGTGTTATGTGAACTTATTCTAATAATTATTTATTAGTTTATTTAATTTTAGCAGTCGTTAGTGCTTATTCTGCTGAATCTTTTATTAATTGCAAGAATTGGTAAATGAAAAATTTCCAGATTGACTTAATGATACATATTATAAAAACATTTGGGAATATGATAATATTGGTCTTATGATAGATTATAAATCAGATTGCAATTGTTAAAGAAGCTATAAAATTATTATTTATCTACCTCATTATCTTGCCCTTTATTTCAAAAAACTTATTTGATTGATACCATGTAAAGATTCTACCATATAAAGGGATAATCTAGAATAAAAATTATATAAAAAATGTGCCAAATTTTTGAACAAAAGATAATTGAATACAATGTTCAGTTTTTGTATGCATTTGGTCGTGATTACATTCCTAATTAATTGAATAGTTTTTAAAAACTCGAATAATGAGCCAAAAATCAAATAAATTACCATGTGTTGTTATATACTATGTCTCATTTTTATAAATGATATTAGCGGTGATATTTGATCTAATGTTAAACGTTGTAAATCTTTTATTAGCTTTTTTATAGTTAATTATTTTTTGTAAGAATTTCGTAAGTTTTTTTTTAATCAACAGATTAATTAACTAACTTAATAATGATAACAATAATAGCTTTTTTATTAATATTTCTTTATAATGCTGGTTTATTAATATGTAACTTGTAACATTTTCTTTTTTCTTTTTCCAGAGCAATAATTAATCATTTTAGTCCGAAAATCGAGTCATGGTCAGCGGCTAATCATCTTTCTTCGCTGACCGAAGAACAGGTAGGAATTGTTATTGTTTTTTTAAGAGCTAGAATTTATTGCTTTTTTTTTTTTTTTTAATCTTCTTCAATTTTGTTCTTGTCCTTCTGTTACGAAATGATACTTAAAGAGGATGACATCTTTGTACCAATATCGCCATCATAAAAGTTATAAATAAGATACTCAAAGCTTTAATAAAAAGGTACTTTTAATAAAAAGTCCCAATCGTCATTATCTCATTTTAAAGAGGGAAAAATAGAGGAGCGTAAGTCGAATCGATTTATTTTTTGAAGAAGTAGCAAAAGGCTTCGCGAGGAAATTAGGAAAATTTGAAATAAACCCAGCGCCAAATCAGAAGATGAAAAAGACATCAGATGGATCGTGTTTCGAATCATTTACCTTGGAATAAGAGATTCTCAGTCTTGTTCTACGTTCAAGTGTTTTCTTAAACTAGAGCAGATCTTGAAGGATCTACTTTAAAGATATTCAGTAGCCATTGACATACAGGTAAGTTCTGCGATTTTAATGTGGCTACACAAATAAACGGATAGTTAGTAACTATCTTTGAAATTCTATCTGTTTGTAAACTGAAAGCGGATAAAAGTTAAAAAACCTGTGTAATGATATTGATCTCTTTACTAAGTAAGAGCATAACAAAATGGTATTAATAGCGCATTGATATCATATTTCATTATTTTTTCCAGTATCGCATTATTCGAGATTTGATCTTTATATGAATGACAATTGGTGGGAGTGTAGCAGAGATCGTCAGCATATGGCCACAGATAATGTTGTTTTCAAATATTGTAATATATCGTCATTGTCAAGTTCCAATATTCATTACTGTATTGATGTGAGTTTTGTTATAATAACAATTCTATAATTTTCAATAATCTGTTACGATTGGAGAATACATGGAAAGAATATGTATTTAGCTTTGATAGAAGTATTTTAACGTTGGTTAGTTTTTGGAACATAATATCTTTTACCACATAAGTCGAAAACACTAGGTTTCTAGATATAAAAGTTACTTATCATCATTTTTATTTTTTCGACAGGGAATCAGTAGGAAAATTATATAATTGTCTTTAAAGTTGTTTAGAAGTTTTCATTTTAACAAGAATTTTATGCTATTAATAATAAAGTAGTAATCTTTTATAATGATACGAAAGAGTCGTTGGCCACGTGATCTCTCAGTTTTGAATATAACAGTTCTGTGTATTCCTTTGTAAAATATTATTGGAATTTATGCTCGTTGTGCTGAAAAAAAGTTAAACGAAACAAGAAAATTATAATTGAATGTCAGTTTTGAATATCTATATGGGAAGAGTGACCTTTGTTAAAAATTTTATTTGAGACATTTTACTTTCTTCAGACATTTAGATAAGCCTTAAGAAGAAACTAACTCAAAACTTTTATCAGTAACAGCTTACAAGGTATTTGCTGATTGTTGAAGACTAAGTGATAAAAATGGTAGTGAAAAGAGTAAGTAAAGTTATTAATAAAAAAAGAGAAATATTTAAGAATATGGCTCTTCTCAAGCTTAACTCATAAGAAAGAGTCGCTTGAATCCAGAAAGATTTTAAAGCGACGTCGTGGGAAACCAGTGTTGTTTGTGTTCGAACTTCGCCTATCAGTTAATTACTAATGGACATCTAGCAGAAATCTTTTTAAGTTAAAGAAAAACTGTCATGACACTTCGGAGATTAGAAAATATTATCAAATCCTCATGATGATTATTATTTTTGTTGAATGTTTATAAGGTTTATAAGGTTTTACAGTTTTATATTTGACTTTTATTTTTTCAAATGGACTTGAGTTCAGTAATTCTTATTAAGTAATTAGGTATTCTTATGAATTTGGGCAAAGCATTTTTAAGCCATCTTAATTTTTAAAAGCGCAATCAGTTAATACGAAGATTAAAAACATCGCACTTTTATCCTCATTAGAAGATGGAAACGCTGACGATCACCACCCGAAACGGACGAAGATGAGTTTCGAAGAAAAACGACCCTTGTTTTTATTCTCCATCTATTTAACGAAAGACTGAAGAACACTGCGACCAACTGAACAAGAAACGACCAGGGAAAGCTGACTGTTCTAGTTTCCAGAATGGCTTTTTGTTTGAGCTGCAGAGCCCCGGAAAGCTCGGGTTATCTTCGTGGTTTTTAAAAGTATTGAGTCTCACTAGGACTTGGAGGAAAGAGAATGAAAAATTATAAATGGAGAAAAGGACGAAGAGACAGGATTTGGATTCACTCACAAATAAATAAAAAAGCCATTAGGAAAATTTAAGTAATCAAGTAATTCTGTTTTAAGTAGTGAACGGAAAGTTATTTTACATTAAAGATAGGAAAAATACTCATCTTGAAAAATTACGCTACTGTAAGTTTATAATAAAGAAATATTTTTATCTACCTTTGAATAAACTTCGTTAGGTTTCGGGTGGCTAACTTAACTGCAAGATTGGTCCGCGAAGATTTTGAGATTGACGCGATTGCCGTATGTTTTTCTAACCATTTATGTACAATAAATTATTTGTCTTTTCAAATGATCGTCTAAGGAAGAAGATTCTAAGATTAGCTTAGAATTATAGAATAATTTTTACTCGTAATTTTATGGACAGAGGTGAGGGTATCAGAATCCAAATCCGTTTTGACTTATCTCAGAATTTCATATCAATTCATTGGGACACAGGTTTTTTTTTTTTAATCCCTCTCCTCTGCATTTTCATCTCTGACTTCTTTCATTCACAAACAAATATATCATTAATAAATAAATAAAGTTCACAGTTCAAGTCTTTATTTCACTTATCAGTTCTATGTATAGATATCACTTAAAGTAGTTTTCAAAAAAGAAGGGTTTGCCATATATGGTCATTACGTAGCGATCGATTTTGTCTGGAACAAACGTCACCAGTCATGACGTCATCAACTTCAACTCCGAGCAGTCAGTCCAAGATGGCGTCGTTTTGTGATCGCATAAGCGTGACCAAGAAAGCACAAACTTTGCATAGCCAAGCAAGGGGAAATAGTGTGGAATTATTTATTTTGTAATTATTTCACATTTAATTATTATTATGTATTCGTAACTGTAGAAAACACAAAAACCAGAATGTTTTCGTAATGTCTACAAGATTCAGTTACGGATTTTCGAAATAGACGATGCTGTTACATCCTGGAAACATCAATCTATAAGGAAATTACGTCATCAAAAGTTCTTCTTTCATGAACTGAACTGTAGTAATATTTCACTTATTTTTTCTTGATGAATATTTCATATTTGTCACAGTTAACAGATGAATCTTTTGTAGAATCTGTATTTCCTACTGTAATTCAAACTTGCTGTCATATATTCAGTATCGGTACTTGATTCAATTTAACTTCACTTACCTTTTAATCCACTATTATTTCTTATTAATACATAATAGTATTTTCTTGTGTAAAAACTAATTCACTTGAATTATCTCTAAATAACTATAATCACTTCACTTTCTACTTTGTGATGCAAAATTCAGCCGAGCTATTCCAATTCAAAAAAATTTACTAAAATAATATAAAGTTTACATACTTTAATTCAGATATATGTAGCACTTCCGGATAAAATACTAATACAGTCTTGGTAGCAATTCTTATGACATTTGTTGATATCATCGATATACTTAAAATGCTTCATCTGCCTTAGATATACCAACTAGAATAAATAATAATTCATTAGTTTAGTTCTTATCAGTTCTTATTCTTATAATTCGTATTGAGATTATATTTGCTGATATTTGATTGCTCTTCGATAACCATATCTATATCCATGTGACAATATATTCATGAAATCCATCATGAATTCCAGTTATTTTGAATGGCCATAATTTGGAATGTGTGTCTTCTCGATGATCATAACATTGAATCTTGTGTATTCTTTTATTAACAATTCATTATCACTTGTATATCACAGTTTATTGTTTTGTTCCTTTAAGCGTATTATTGTTTATCAAACATTCAGTTGTTGTTATGTTTCTTTTGATTTAAATGATTAATGGCATCAATCATACATTATCACATCTTATCACAACAAAACTGATTTAATATTGTGCATGTAGATTATACTTACTTTGACAAAAGAAGAATTCTAGTTGTTGATAGATAGGAATACTTCTTTGTTACTGTCGAAAGCTGCTTTATTTTAATGTTTTTCTTAATAGTCACATAAAGATTAAGTTTATTAGATGGAACGGGAAGGCGATCGTCTGCGAATTGTAAGTTTCGCGAACTGTTTGATAGAGCACTTAATTCTTTAGAAACCTTGGTGTTACTGTGGCCAACGAAGTTATAATAATTGTAAATAAATATTACTGAAAATATTTACTTAGTGTAAATGATGTCTGAAGCAATTTCTTCTTTAGCAAGAAGCATTTCAATGATTCCATCGTTCTTTTTAACCCCGAGACATTTTTTCTCTCTGATTTTCAAGCGAGCATTTCAAGATTTTTTGTTTTGTTTGTTTTCTCTGTAGAATTCAAAGGAGATTTACTTCTAAAAGTGCATTGACACCCACAACTAGGAGCTACTGAGGAGGTTCTTTTTTCCGAGTTATGATGAAATACGATATTTGACGTTAGTAATTCTGAAATATGTCAACTTAAAACGATCTTTGGCATTCATTTCGGGGCAAGAAATTCGTCATTTCGGTGAAGGACGACAATATGACGGGAATATATGTTTCCTCTTCTGGTAAAAACCTTGTGGCTCCTAAAAACCTTCGAGAACAACCTGGAACACAAAACCCTAAGATATTCTTTTGCTACCTTTGTACTCGACTTCAATAAAAGCAATAAAAAAAATGATATTAATTAATAAAAATGTATTGCAGTCTTCTTTTTTTATTTCCTTCTTTTTTTTTTAATATTATCATTTTATTATGATACAATTTGTAAAGTAATATCAATTACCGTGTTGGGGAAGCGAGATTTCAGTTGAATACGAATGTCATTCGTTGGTATCTTTTGGATGAAGTAAGGACGTTTTTATTCTCAAGAAATTACCGTAATTTTAAGACATTAATTTTATGCGGTATCCAGTAATTCTCAAATGATATTTCCACTTGAAATGGTCTATGTTGTTGTGATCAATATTTTCTTTTAATCTTTGTTTCATTCACTAAAAGTGAAGCATTGAGGTACAGTTTATAATTCATCAGTTCTGTTTTTTTTTATTAAGAACGATTTTTATTTTGTTCATATTAACTCTAATAATCTAGTGCCCAGACTTTGTATTTAAAATAAAATATAAATAAATTAAAAATTCGTCAAAAAGTGATTGTAGCTGTAAAGGATTTATTTATATTGACGATTAACAAGAACATCGAATGTTATAGTGCTGTTAACGAAATATAATGTTAGTAGATTGATAGATTGTATTTTCATCTTCACCTTTCTTTTAGATGACTCTAAGCTAGAACCGGAAATTGGCTTTAAATTCTCTTGCAGATAATAAATATTTTTTATTATTTTGAAAAGAAGAATAACTGGGTGCAGATACATAAGAGAGTAGTCACAATTTCCGTAAAATAGAGTTAAATGAAGAAATCTGTAACCTGTGGCAAAGGGATGAAGTCGTGTGGGCCCATACAAAGTGTACAGAGTGTAAAGATACAAAGTGTAAAAGTTCACATTGTATAGATACAAAGTGTAAAACTACAAAGTGTAAATATCTCCATTTGAGATTATTAATAGAGGTCACATTTTAACTTGTTTCTTTGAATATTCTTTGCCCTTTTACTTTTGGTGATTTGTCACATTTTAACTGCGGTATCCACGATTTTAAGTTAGATTGTTTTGAAATAACACAATTTTTGTCTTTGTTTATAAATTTCAAATTCTGCTAAAATCTTGAAAATAAGCGATATTTGGTATCAAATGTAAAGTTTGTATGTGTTTAATAAGGTTTTTATAGGAAGCTTATTTATTCATGTAAAGATTGATAAGTAATAATTTTATTTAATTTATTTACAATGAATGAAAATATCTCTTCAGGCTTTAATTTCAAAAGTATAAGACAGAATTTCTTAGATATTCATGATCTACGATCTCAAAATTCGACTGTAATTTTCATTAACTTCTCCGATATCTTAATTTCGAATTAGACGCCGAAGTTCACGTAACTTGTAAATGAAGTAGAATTTAATTAGAGCAGCTCCTTCTGAGATTGAGGAATGTCCATTAAAGAAGAGGACCCTCGTGCTGTTGCTTCCATGTGAGATTCCAAAGGAGAAGACCAACATTAAACCCCGTTTGCACGATGTGTGGCTTATTAGGAAAACTCCATAACTATTTTCACAACACTTGATTGTAACACAGTTTGACTGTCGGCTTCTTAAAAGACTTAATTCCTGTCCAAACAAATTGAGTTTTGGAGAACCTGTTTCTGAATCGGACGTGCAGAAAATTGGCTATTTGATTCCCAATTGGATGTCAACTGTGCCAGATTCCCTTCAATTTAATTTTTCCAGCGTTAAAAGTCATTGATTGACGCAGGTTTCAAACATTCATCTGGGTTGACGTTTTGCCGCTCTGATTCTTTAATTCTGGCGATCGTTATTTCTGGTACAATGTTCTTTATTTTATCGCTGTCTTCAGGAACCTTATTACACACAGTCCTGTGACGTTTTCAGCTGACTTTATCTCTATTGTCAATGTAATAGAACAAGCTTTCTGAAAATAAGTCGTAGTCATAAATCTACAACAGAGAATAACGCTTTGGTGTTTCATGCCGTCTTTATTTCTTTTTCAGCGGTAATAGAGGGATTAAAGATAAAGACAGCTTTTATATTAGCACTTTTTTTTTAACTACAGTAAACAGCTACTGAATTTTTGAAAGTAGTGTTTGGAATTATTGTATTTAATTATTAGTTTACCTAACGAACTTACGTTCATTGAAATCTCGTGTTCTCGTCTACATCGTGGAACACATGGAAAAAATTATTGACCTATCAGCTGTGCTTTAAAATTAAATATCAATAAATGTGTATATATATTTACAAAATATATACAAAATCAACTATTCAGCTGCTTTGATGACTAATAGGATTTATTATTAAAGTGATACTGTTTCTTCAAGCTTCAGGATTGAAAGATATTTAGTTCCAAGTTGTGTTGTTAGGATGACTTCCAAATTATAAAACTTAAAATTTAAGCGTTCATAATCCTTATTATTTTGGCATTATGTTTAGTTAACATCTTATTATTTGAAATCTTCAGAAAGATTTCTCAAAGAAAATACATGGTTTGATCTTCTTACATCGCGGATCATAAAGATAGTTGCTATTTACAATAATCAGTAAATTCAATCAGTTGTTATTGAAATTAATAACCATATTTTTAATAATAATACTTTAATTTTAAATAGTCCTACATCTGAATGGACTCTTTACAACATCCTTAGCCCCCCCCCCCCACCCAAACTTTAATCCTGGGTGCGCCTTAGTACTGTAGATAACTATTTATGATATAACTAATTATCTTAATTACTTTTAAATAAATATTTTATCTGGGATTTTAATGCTCAAAATTAAATAGATCTGGTTTTAAATTACTATCGTGAAAAAAAATTTCGAAAGTGACAAAAGGTTGAAAAACTGATTTTTTTTTATATTTGTTATTTTAGAAAATTATCACTTAGCGATCTACTTGACAAAAAATCAGTTGGAAAAAACTATACTATGTAAGTCTTTTAATATTTTTTCACAATGTATTCAAAATTAATAAAACATTTAGTATATCTAAATTCAGAACCTATTGATAGGAATTTGTCATTCCTAACAGGACTGTAACTGTTGTATTTAGAAATCATAATAATAATAATAAAAAAGTATATTTGAATTATTATTATTATTATTATTAAATTTTTTAACATCGAAATAAATTGCAACAGAATAGAAGAACAAGTAATTTTATATAGTACTAGGCCCCCTTGTACAGATAGATCGAAGTAGATGTTTGAAGAAGAGATATGTTGCGATGGATGTTAGATGAAGTAGAGTTCGGGGACATAAAGGCTCTGCCTCTCTCTCTCTCTCTCTCTATCTCTCTCTCTCTCTGCCTGATGTCGTTCGGCGTCTAACCTCTGTCTCTCTTGTGTCTCTTCCGTTGCCTCCTTAGCTTTTGACCGTCTTTTACGTTCGACTTCATTCTTTCCCCCCAAATCTGTCTGTTGTGCTCTTTCCAATCGTTTTCTCTCAATATCTTTCACAATATCGTTTATAATATGTGATGTATGAAAATATACAATTCTCCCGTGCTCTTAAATAACAACCAATATAAATCCTAACCTTATTTACTGTTAACAATTTGGCTTGGTGATTCTTTGAATTTACAGTAAATTGCGTTTACAGTAAATAAGGTTAGGAATTTATATTGGTTGTTATTTAAGAGCACGGATAATCCAAGAAGAATCGCTTACAACGAAAGCGGTTAGGATTTGTTGAATAGTTGAGCAAATAGTGATATGTTATTCCTTTTTGAATGAACTCATTATTTGATAGCGCGCGCCATTGTTGACGGAGAGAACTCAACATTTTGAGGTTCAACTATGCTCATTTTGCATTTGTCGATTTACTCGCAACAATGACAACTGAACACCCGTTTTCCATTGTTGCACTGCCATTGTGAGTATTGGAAATCACAACAATCACAACAATTGCGCCTTTTGTATTCGCAACAATTACACAGGCACACCCTTGTCCATTGTTGTACTGCGCCGGACAGACGGAAAAGATTTTTACTATATAGATTATCATTTTCGTTTCATATTTGTAAAAGTTAAAAGACCTACACAACCATTACGATTTTATTTTAATTTTAAAGATAAATAACTTCTTGTTAAATTTGATTTAAATTTTACTTTTTTGCAAATAACGTATGCTCAATAATTTATACTCTTTCCTTAAGTTATTTTCTATAATATTGTTTTGGCTCTAATTTTATTTCTAAAAATAAAAATAAAAATTTGCCAATCGCAAAACCTGCATTTCTTTTCGAACATTTTATTTACGTCAGCTTTTGGGAAAAAAAAAACAATTATTCTATTAAAAACAGCAACAACAAAGAAAGCAACATAAACCTCACAAGCAACGGTTTCCTTGGTTTATTCTAAGTTGACGTCACAATCATCTCAGACAAAAGCCTTTTATTTTCTCTCAAATATAAATATATAAATAAAGCAATTATCTTTTTTTCATTTGAAAATAGAAACCTACAATTAGCGTTCCAACTTTCGAATTTACTCATAGCTCTTTTCCTATCGATCGAATGTGTAACAGAATCTATAGGGATCTTTCCTTTTGCAATTAAACTTACCCTTAGATTCCTAGCTCAGCCGAGTGATCAAGGCGCTACCTTCGAGCGGCTAGTACACCTGAATCTGAGTTCGAATTCTAGAATGGGTTGGATGTTTTTGTTTCTCTTGTGTGGGTATTTCAATGACTTGTTCTCATATTTCTGATGCAGCTTAACTTTTATCGCTCTTGTGCAATTAAAAATCTCACAATGAAAAGATCTCATACTATCAATGAAGAAGTAGAATGATATAGTTTTTGATTTACCTTGATCGGAGGAAGACGGACATGCGTATTTCGACTTAAAATTGATGCATAAATGGCAAAAAAATGCAAATTTACGATAACATACGGTAGCTAAAAATACGATAGCCATGCGGGTATATGCAGAAGTAGAAATTACTATTTAAATATTGGAACTTAACGATAACATACCAATATACTGTTATATCTAATATATAATCGTATATCAAAGATTAATGTATATTGGATAAACGGAATAACCGGTAATACAAATATCGAAATGGTCCATGTCATCCAGCCCTCTCTAGAATGGGTACCTGGTTTTTACCCCGGGACTACAGGCAGACCACCCGGTCTCATCTCAGTCCGGGATCATTGAAACAATTGCGAGCCTTTTCTCTAGAGCTCATGGGCTACTGTGGGCTCCGTGGGATATATTGTACATATCTGGGGGCACGGCAGTGCCCCCGCCAAGACGAGCCGAAGGCAGGAAGGGCACTACGTACCTTTTCTGGAAGTGTTTCGTCGTTTTTTCGAACCCTTTTAGCTTCGGCCTGGATAATACTAGAGAGCTCAAATTTTCAGGATAAGATGCAGTTAGCAGACTAATGAAATACGCTAAGTTTCGTTTATTTAGCTTTTATACTTTGGATTTATACTTTGGACTCACTCACTGACTGACTCATGATCATCAAAACCTCTAGGGTACTTCCTGAAGTCCTAGAAAGCTGAAATTTGGTATGCAGGCTAGGATTAGCACACAAACAACAACAAAATTAAGAAATTTAACTTTCACCCTCCAACCCCTCATAAATGGGGGTCTAGTTATGTATTATCGAACCGTCATAGCTTCGGCCTGGATAATACTAGAGAGCTCAAATTTTCAGGATAAGATGCAGTTACCATACTAATCAAATACGCTAAGTTTCATTTATCTAGCTTTTATACTTTGGATTTTATTAAGATCTGAAATACGTCGTACCCTCAATGCTTCGGCCTAAATAATACTGTGTAATAATGTGATTTCTTACAAAAGTGCATACAGCTTGTATATACAAGTTGACCAATAGAAAAACAGAAAAGTAGGGTATTGAAAAAAAAATCGATTTTCTAAATAATCTTAAAACTAAATTTAGTTGTAATAGATAATCCCACCCAAAACATTTCATGTAAAATAAGTTGCCAAGACTCACATGCTCATAACGCTTTCACTGTTAAAAAGTTATCAGATCTCATCCTACAAAAAGAAATGAAATCCCACCCAAAACATTTCATGTAAAATACGTTGCCAAGATGCTCAAAATGCTTTCACTGTTAAAAAGTTATCAGATCTCATATAGAGTCAAGCCCCTCATTCTACATGCCTAACTCTAAAAACCCTAATATCTTGGTCAAAAAGTATGCCTTGGCATACTCCATATCCTTTACATAACTCCATGGGATTGTCTGTGCGACAGCCACGAAACGGCCAAGCCATACTTTTTGACCAAGATATAGGGTTTTTAGAGTTAGGGCTTGTAGAGTTAAGCCTTGTAGAGTTAGGGGCTTGGCGCTACATGAGATCTCATATCTTTTTACCAGTGAAAGCATTATGAGCGTGTACGTCTTGGCAACTTATTTTACATGAAATGTTTTGGATGGGATATCTTTATACCTACAAATACCAAATGAAAAAAAAATATAGAATTACTTGAATGTAAATTACTGATTGAATAACAGAAATTATTAAAAATTTAAAAACAGTACAATAAGAATTATTATTTTATTTACTTAAAATTTTGAAAATCAACAGGTCCGGAAAAAAAAGTAAATAATTTCAAAAGATTTGGGGAATCAGAAAAAAAAAATTGACAATTTATTAAAAGAATTAAAGATAAATAATTAATTATTTATCATAAAATAATTTGGTCTCTGAATTCAGAAATGCAACTATTAGCAGAGACGTTGTCAACTTTGATAGGGTAATAATGCGACGGTTTTTACCCAATGCCAAATCAGGAATTTTAAAGTAAATTGGCTGATGATGTAAACAAAAAAAAAATAAAAAAATCAATGTTAAAAGTGACGAAATGCTAATAGAATTTTTCAAAACACCATAAATTGATTTCTTAGCATTTTTCGAAATTTGTTCCAAGAAAAGAAAACTTAACAGCTGTAGTTCTCAACTTTCCCGCTAGAGCGCCTTCACCGTTGAATAGTTCTGCCCCGAGTTCAAGAATGATAGTGCTGGGATTTATTTACATATAAAATGTCGCTTTTTATTCTTATTTTTATTGAGGATAGTTATGAAATGTTAGTATTTAAACAAATCAAAAACATCTTTTCTTACAGTATTAAACATCTTTATGGTTTCTCAATATTTCTACACCCTGAACGGGTATTTTCTTCAGGAGAAAAAATAAAATATACATCTTTCTTCCATTTTAACGAACAGAAGTGAAGTATAATAATTCAAATTAAAGAAATATATTACAACAAAGTTACAATATAAATAAAACAAAGAAATAAAAACACTACAGCATCTCCTCGTATCAATCAACTGTAGATATCTATGAAGGAAACAATTGCAATATAATTGTTTTAAAATAATACATTCACTTTTTTGAATTACAAACCTATATTACTTAAGATTAATATAAATCCTTATTACACTCATAATTAAGTTAAAATTTAATACAGATTTAATGTGTTTGTTTCTTTTTACAATTTTCTTAAATAAACCGAATGAAATTGTATTCATTCTTAATGATTTATCTCTATTGAAACAATTTGCTAAATTGATTAGTCCCGATTCTATCATATATCTTTCATTTTTTTTCTTTTGCATTATAAATAATTTCCACTATCGGATCTGGATTATGTGATAAATTTATAACATAATTAGCCCAATCTGATAACCCTGGCTGATTATTTTGGAACGCTGTAATATGTTCCGTCAGGCGTTCATCTACCGCTCTTCCTGTATTTCCAATGTAGATTTCATGACAAGTCCGACATTCTAATTTATATACAACTCCCATACAATAAAGAATATTTACTACTTTCTCTTTCCTTTTTTTGAACAAACTGTTACCCTTGTAATAGATGATTTTCATATTATTTTCTGTAAATACCTCTCTTACATTCTTTTCTATTGTAAATCCAATTGGAAACTTAACATATTTATAATTACTAATTTGATTTGGAATGACATTAACCTTTTTTACATTTAGTATTTATTACAATACTACGAGTTTATTGTTTATCTAAAAAGCTAGAAACAAATTATGTTAGAAACTTGCTAACAAAATTTAATGAAACTCTAAATTAAATGAACGTTCCGAAGCCAGCGATTTTTCAGCGTAAATGTTTAGTGAACTTGGAATTTTTCAGTTTTCGTAATTGTTAATTAACTATTCTTTATAATATTTAATTAATAAAACAGCTTAGTAAAAACTTCCACTGCTATGGTTAGCCATTCTGATTGTCGAGACTTCCGCAGACCAATCTTCTTTATTGGTGGCTTCTGACAGCAGCGTTCTTCACCGATGGTAAATGAGTTATTAGGACACGAAACCACACTTCCTGGCGGTGAAAGCTTGGAGACAAGAACAGCATTTCTGGTATAAACCACAGAAATTGTGGAAATAAAAATTAATAAGAAGGGAGTAAAAGCTCGACGGAATACAGTCCAAGAAAACGAAATATGAATTCAAGCTGTAATTTCTGTAATTTCTATTTTTCCTGTTACCTCAGTTTTACATTTATTGAAAAGCTTGATTATAAATTTTCATTAGCGTAAGTGCAAGGTCTTCAGAAAAGAATGAGAACACTGTTAACATAGCACAAGTAGTACTGCATTACTGTATCTTGTAGAGTTTACTGTCATTGTCTAGATCTCAGTTGTATACCAATTTCACTTAATGTAAGAGGGTAGTTAGTAAACTTTTTTAGTACTTCAACCAATGTTATACAATTGTGGAGATTTTCACACTTTCTCGAGTCACTGCGCCCTTATTATATCAGCAGTTTTCTTCACGACATCGCTATGCCAAAAAGAAAACTAAACTAGCGTCTTGTGCAATCTGGAGTTCTGTGTTTCTCAAGAAAATTTGAAATATCCCTTAGCGCACAGCTTCGAATCACTAGTTTACATACGGTAAACGAAACGGATGTTACTTTTAGAATGCTAAAGAGAAAAGAAGATTGTGCAGATGTAGTTTGATTTTTGGATATGCTAGTCATTTGTGAAACCGTTACTTTTTTAGGCAAAACTTTCTAGGGAGAATAAGTGAATCATTACTAAAGTACACAGAAAGTTTGCTTCTTATCATATTATAAGTTCTAAAACATCTTCAACCCTTAAATATCTAAAGTAATGAGTTCTTCTTTCCTTTGTCAAGCTTCAAATAATTTGATAAATAGATGTTATTTGAAGCTTCAAATAATTTGATAAATAGATGTTATTTGAAGCTTGACAAAGGAAAGAACTCTTTCCGAAAATTCGCAAAATAAAATTATTTGTTTTTATATATATTTATGGGTTGAAGATGTTTTGGAACTTATAATAAGAAGAAACTATATACGGAAGAATTATGGACTTACGGTAACGTTAAGTTTGCTTCTATTTCAATTCAAAGCATTGCACTTTCTTTTTCCCAGATTTCACAATAATTCATAATAATTACACTTTGATAACTTTATCGTTATATATTAATTATGGCTCTTAAGTTTATTGCTTTTAAGTTTATTTTGAAGTTATTTATAGTTAAACTCATAATAAATAATTCATTTTTAATATTCTCTGCAGTTATTATCTAATTAATGAGTAATGACCAATTTAAAATAAATCAGTATCTAATATCCCTACGTTAAAACATTAAATAAAAAATTGGCATGAGAAAATACAATTAAGCGAAGTAGTAATCCTGTAATAATTAAATTTATCATAATTCCAAATGCACAATTAGTTATGTAGAAATCGCTGTGTATAATAAATATTTTATTTTCAACATAATATCGTTCAATCTAATTAACAAAACAAATCATCCTATTAATAGGCAAAAACGTCCGTCCGGATGTTTCTAGGTATGTTTGTAATCAATGTGTGCTTTAATTTCCTTATTATTAAAAATGTGATTGTTGAAAATTGGTTGCAATTGTTGTGATTGTTGTAGAGCTGTATTATACATGTGATTGTTGCGCATGCAACAGACTCAATTGTTGGGCTTGGTGTGATTGTTGCGATGGTTGTGATTGTTGCTAATGGAACTGTATAATATAGGCAAAAAACGGATGTTTGTCATCAATCAAAGTGGAGAGAGTCGCAGAGAGAATATTGTATTAAGTGGAGTAGTCCAGTGGCTAGCGTTCCTGACTGCGATTACGGAGGTTCTCGGTTCGAATCCAATGCAAGGCGAAAAAAAAGAAGAAAGAAAAAAATAATTACAAATACACTAACTAATGTCTTTTTGAAAAGAAAAATTAGTTGATTTAATGTTGGTGTGTTATTCAATACTTATTTAAACTTGTATTCAAAAGAAAATAATCTTTAATTATTTTAAATCAATCCAAAGATTGTAATTCAAAAACAATTAAAAACAGGATACTTAAGTATAAACAAATCTTATAAAAAATGAGCTTAGAAAATCTTTTTCTATCTTGTGTTTTTGAAAAATTTTACGGTATTTCAAAAAGGTGGAATTTGTTTTACTTCCATGAATATTTCACGGGTTGCAACTAGTAATGTATTAATTGTTGATAATTCCTCTTTCAATTGAACTTCATTAAATAACGAAAGTTTGGCAAGCTGTCAGACATATTACATCTCAACAAATTTGTTTTGAGGATTTTAATCTTAATAAACCTTTTTAATTTTATTATATAATTACAAGTGACTAATTTAGAGATATGAGTAAGTAATAATCTTAGAAATGACAAAACTATTTCAAAGTAGAAAAATATAATTATGATTTCCAGATTAAAGAAGTAACACATCTACACTTCATTTCCTGATTCCACAGGATCTAATTTTGGATTACTTCTCTTGGGTAAGAAATTTTAGCCGAAATTGATATTAAGTTCTATTATAAATTATTTTCAGAATTTAAAAATAAGTAAAGCATAGAATAATAAACTAAAAAAAAATTTTAAATCTCTTGAGAAGATGCAGTTTGCATTGTTTTTTATTGGGTTTTAAAAAAATGCTTTGCATCCAGAATTGACTTTGCTTTGGAGTTTAGTGTCTCTTTTAATTCATAAATGATATATTTTTTTTTAAATTTATAAATAGAGTAAGAGAAATCATGTTACACTAACAAGAAATAAGATTTATAATCTACTAATAATTAAAATTTTTAAATCCTGATTTTTTTTTAAATATTTAGTTTATCTTTCTGAGTCACAAAACAAAACAAAAAAAATTGTAAGAAGTTAAGTGCTGAGTATTTTTGCACATATAAGCTTGACAACATTAGCAGGCGAGATCTATAACAAATAAAAAAATATAAATAAATAAATAAATATTGAGAAAATGAACAAAAATCAAAACGTTGTTAAATTTACATTCGATTGCAATTCAAAACTGAATGATCCTATTTAAAGTTGTCTTATCAAAGTCCTCTACTTAGAAAATCAGTTGTCAAAACGCAGACTGTTTGAGAGAAGAGTACGGTTCGAGATTTGAGAAATAAAAAAAAATAGTTAAAAAGATAAGCAGCAAATACCACATCAAGTAGGAAATACTTGGCTGCTGATGGCTTTACCTTAGTTAGGGGCGTTTTGTTTGAATTGCATTGTTATTAGTAATAGGCTCATATGCTTACCTTCTAAATGTAATTAATTAGAAATAATTTTTATAATCAAAAGAAAGTTATTTTACTGCTCAACATCAATTTCTTTTCCGGAAATAACACTTCGCAGCGTCTGACTTGCCTCAGTTGATGCTATTGTTGATTTTTTTCTTTCTGATTAGTTGATGGGAACCTGCGGCTCTTAGTGTTTTGGGATTTGTTGGAAAAAGATTGCTCTTATTAACAAGTAGATCTAGGATAATCGCTATCTGATGTTAAGGAAGAGCGTGAGTTTCTTAAGATATTTTATCGTAGTAAGTGGTATAATGCCGTCTGTAGATAGATTATTATTTGATGTTGTTGTTGTTATTATTATTTTATTTTTAGTTATACAAAACAAAAGATTAGTTTACCACATCCAGTATACTTCTATTTATATGTCCTTAGTTTATAAAAAAAGGTTTTTTTTATATCATTTTTTTTATATAACTTTTGAAATAACAACGAATTCTAATCAAATCTAGTAACTAAAATTTTATGATATCAAACATTAATTCAATTATTATACACAGGAAAATCATAAGAAGATTCTGAACATAACAATATTTAAACATAATTCAATCTACTTGAAGTATAGAGTGAATTATTAATACTATTCTATCTCTTCTCGGATTAAATGTCCGTTTTTAACATATATAACAAACTAAATCAAGCTAGGTATTATACTGTTAGGTGCTAATAAGAAAGGGTCTGCTTTTAATTAAACAAGTATTAATTATGATTGTCTATTATCACTTTAAATAAATGTTTTTGTTGAGGCCAAGTTTCGTTTTTATGAAATGTCTTATTTATTATTGTTATTGTTGTTGTTTTAATAATAGTCGTAATTAAGGAAAGCGCAGGTAAGTGTAGTTTTAAAATTCAATCTGTCTTATTTTGATATTCACTGATGCATTTTGCATTAGATTCCTGGTGTTTTTTTCATCATTTTGTGGTTGGTATCAAACGTTATCAGACCGTCTAATGCTTTCTCTTTTTTTTTACTTTGATCTCTTTCTGAAGATAAAGGGCAAAAGGTAGGAGGGAGGGAGCCAATGTAGCATTCTCTTCCCTTTGCAGGGATCATTTCCTACTGATCTCTCACCAATTGCTATCTGATGGTGTTTCCTCGTCGGGTGATTATTTAAGGCGCTTCCGACCCGGGGCGAACGTCGCCGCGGGTGGAAACGACGCTTAATAAACTTTCTCATCAGAACACCGTTTTGCTCTTGCATCGCTCCCCCGCGCACCCGAACCCCCTAAGAGCTTTTCAGAAGCTTTTCTGCTCGCATTTTACATTGGTGTTCAAGTACCCCACGCACTCACTCCGGTGAATCGCACTGTTCCGATATTAACCCAAAGAGCTGGTGGATTGAGCTTTGTGCTGATATCTTCGGCTTGTTTGTTCTCTTATGGACTGATCGATTCGAGATTCTTCTTTTAACTTGAAAACCCCTCGTTGATGGAAAAAGGCTTTCAACCATGGAACTACAACCACATCCTTAGAGCATTTCCATTGATATTAAGAACTTGGTAGGGAGTAAGTAAACGACAACATGATATATTACAGCAGAATTTAATCCCACGCAAGAATTTCACCTATATACGCTAATACATTATAAATCAGATAATCCTGTTTTAATTTTACGGAATGGAAACCTCGCAAATTAAATGTTAATTTACGTGCATTAATTCTGTTCATTATTTCAAATAAAGCCACTGCACTGGACTATTTTCACATATATTTTAATTAAAGAAAACATAAAATTATAAGCGACATGTTTCTTAGCACAATTTACGCTACATTATCAAGCGTTAACAAGAACAGCAAAATGGAAGTATTTATAGGCACAGCATAATATTCAGTTCATTCGTCATGTGCTTCAGTAGCCCTTGGGAAACTCTTGATATGTTAATGAGCAGTCAGGAACGCTGTTGCTTCATAGCCCTCTTGCGGTTATAACTGTGAATCTCTTAAGTAAACAAATGCACGTTGCCTTGAAAGAACCAGTTTGTACCTGTTGACAATCTCAGATAATCTAAAAAAGTCTATACATGTTGGATCGCATATGTAACAGAAAAAAAAAAAAAAAATTGCACAAAAAATTGTCAACTAGTATCTAAAACTTCAAATTAAAAATAAAAATAAATTAAAGCTTAAATTCTTAATTAAAGCTTAAATAAGCATGCAATAGAATATTGAAATCCATTTGTAACAAATGGTCGGAAATTTATTCACAAAAAAAAAATACATCAAGTAAACTAAAACTAAAGTTTAAATTCTAACAAAAACACATTGAGTATTGAAATCCATGTGAAATTACACATGTGAAATTACATTGTTGCGGACAGGGTTGACCTACCAACAACACTCCTGTTGCCTGGCAACGCGTTTGCGAATTGTTGCAGAATACAGTTGTTGGTGAACGTATGCAGTCACTCGCGCACACATTTTTTTTAATAATACGGATTTAATAAAACATTTTTATTTAATTTATTTGTTTAAATTTTTACCTTATCTATGAAGTAATTGTAAATAGATGAACCAGCTTCACAATTCTATTTTTTATTAAAACTTGACTTTCTCGTAAATAATGATTTTACTTTCGAATGGCATTGTATCAAAAAAAAAAAGAAAGTAAAAAACCGCTGATGATACAAATAATTAAATTTTCTTTGATTTAATCTCTTAGTATTTTGTGTTTTAAAACGTTTACATTGCAGAATCAGTGGTGAATGATGCGAGAAGTAACATGAAATTGAATGTTTCAAGATTTTCTGTACCTCTGCAAAATACATCAATTGTAAATATGCTTTTTGTATAACACTTTTTCAAATTAATCACAAAAGTAAATACAATTATATATAGAATTATAGCTTAAAAAAAAATCATTACCCATAATTTATATTAACAAAAGCAATAGATGAAGTGTTAAGTACTGTTGTGTTTTAACATTTTATTTCTGTTCATGTAAATTGACTGGTTTCGAATTTAAATTAAAGAAAACAAAAATCGAATAGACTTCTTGGTCGAACCGAAATCTTATTTGGCTTAAAAGATTGAAAACGAAATGAAAGCAAATGAGCTTAAAGCACGGCAGACTCAGGGCTGTATGGAAAACCCCGCGGGAAACGGATTTACAACATTACGCTATTTTCAGCTATTATTAACATCCATGATTTTTTTTTTCCATGTCATTCGCTTCGACTATAGCGCCAACTTCGTATGGTGGTCGACACGAGAATTAGTTAAATCCAAGAATTTCAGTGAATTCTTGAATTGAGGAATAAAAACGGTAAATACAGTTGGCAGTTTTTAAGTTCTCTACTAACATATTAGATTCTGATTTTTTTACTTTTTTATTTTTGTATGTGTGTTTGTGTGAATCTTTTCTTAAATTGGTTTTCTGTTCAAAATAAACAACCGAACTTCAGCTCTTTTTTTTCTTTAAGTTTCGAGAGACGAAAACCCCTGTGCCAGCGTTGTTATTTCAGCTAGGCTTTTTCCCATGGAAGACTCTTTTAAATCGATTAGTTAACACCTTTGCGCAGCTGCTTCCAACATTCATAAAAATTAATTGTGATAACAGGTTCCCGCGAATTAGTAATCAGGTCGGATTTTCTCAATCACAAATTGTTCTCTTAATTATCAAAAATGCCCAATTAAAAGACAGTTACTTAGGAATTGAAAGTGATACTGTGGTTTCATAATTTCAAATAGATAAAATTTTATGAAGCTTTTATATGCAACTAGTGGCTGTGAAAGGCGCGATTTTGTTGAAACAGAAGCCAAATCCATACTTTTTTTTTCTATTTACGTTCTGCTTAGAACATTGAAGAAAAAAATGTGATTGAAAAGTGACTCCCTTGTTATCGTATTTTAACGACCCCGTAAAAAAGAGCTGGTAAGATTCTCGTGTCTGTGTGTAAAGTCCTGACAGCATCAGTCGGGAGTCGGAGCCCTATGAGTCATACCTTGTTCGATTCATCTTGGCGTGGAGGTTTGGGCAAAAATCCGATTTCCAGTTCAGAACACTTTCGGTTTTCGGTGGCTATTGACCGGGTCAGGAAAGTAACTGGACAAAATTGAGGTGTATCTATTGACTATGTTGAGAAGGAACTTTAACAGTGCTAATTTATTTCTATTTTTGACAATTGATCTCTTTGTTGAAGATAGATAGTAATTCCAAAAGATCTGTAGCAATATTCACCGGTGATTTTTTTTAGTCGAATGTGTGTAACATCATAAACAACTCAGCAAAAATACAGAACTATCGAATCTGATGCAAAGTCGGATGTACATGGTTACTGGACTAATTTTAAATGAATTATTTTTTTTTTTTTACAATAACTGTTGTACAGTTTTATTATTATTATTATTATTATTATGTTTGTATGTTTCAAACCTTGGGTTTATTATTATTATTATTATTATTATGTATGCAGTTCATAATAAAAATAATTCTGTATGATATTAAACAATAAACTTAAAAAACTGTTATCAATATT
The DNA here is from genome assembly GCA_023159025.1 of Thereuonema tuberculata. Lineage (NCBI taxonomy): Eukaryota > Metazoa > Arthropoda > Chilopoda > Scutigeromorpha > Scutigeridae > Thereuonema > Thereuonema tuberculata. Next base: position 53,472,819 of record JAFIDM010000001.1, on the reverse strand, counting down.
ATAAATATTGATATATTTATGCGTGTGAGAGATTATTAAAAAATTCTCTAGACCTCCTAATAGATAAAGCAGTGGAAAAAAAAATTAAAACATTTTCTAATAATAAAATATTGTAATAAAAAAAAAAAAAGAAATCCAAAACAAAAGGTTTTGCTTACACATTATCTCGACCCAATATGTCTATTTCCAGTTCAAGATGGCCGCTTCTCAGTCGCCCAAAAGGTGCAAAATTGAAGTTGATATGTTCTAAATGATTTCAATGCGGGCATCGCTTATAATTACATTTGACGCTTGAATTACAGTGTCTTGAATAAAGGAGTTTTGCGTGCCAATCAATAGTAGTGTCACTTTCAACAATACAAGTGTTTGATAGATTGCAAATTGTACACTTGATCGCTTGGTTTGCTTTTACTACAAAACTGTGAATTGATTTGTTTCGCATTTTTTAAAATTTATTTAATCTGGGCTTGAGTTAATAAAAATGAATTTTATGGAGGAGGATTTGGAAGAAACTTTATTTTCTTCAGAAATAAACTTTTACAGGGGATTGGGTTTTGTTTTTGTTTTGTTGACGTTGCCACATTCACTTCATCTCGTAAATAAAGAATTAGTAGAAAAAAAAATAATGTTTATAAAAAAAATGAACTTGAGAACAGTCAAGGAGCATTGAAATACTGTAAAGCGTTACAGCATTTAGGAAAACTAAACAGTAATCCACATTCCCACGCGCTAATAGGGCGTATCCGAATGTCATGGTCTGGTTGAATAGAAAAACTGTATAGGAAGTGGTATTAGGTTTTGAATCAGTCGAGGCAATAACGATCACAGAAGAAAAATTTTTGGTCAGATATTACAACCGTTCTTAAGGTCTAGGACGAAAATACGGGCCCAGCCTTGCATATGTGGAGCAGTTTCAAGTTACGTTTGGGAAACACGCCCCAAGTAACAGTCAGATTTTTGGCATCATCCAAATATTCCGACGGATAGGATATTATGCTGACACAGCGGAAAGGGCGCACGGAAACCAGAGCAGCCAACGAGAATCGTCTCTTGGAACAGGTGCATACGTGCCATACAGCTGTGGCGTGCAGGCAGTTTCTTCATGAAAACTTTCCTAGCCATGTCATCTTAAGGTAGAAAATTTTCAAGAACAGTATTAACTGCATGTCCGTCGTAACGGTGAACATTTGTCTTTCACTACTGTTTGTTTTGCCCAATACTGTATAAAGATTTTTTACCCTTTTACTAAAGTAGAGATGGCTCGTATTCTTTCACGCATTTAGATCAGTTAATTGCTTTTAATTGAACATGGGAAAAACGATCCGATATATCAAACGAGCGGATCGGATAACGAACGGAGATAGATATTATGTTGAATGAGAATTTCCATCCCGGAAGTTAAAAATAATGAAGTGACTATTTAAATGCATAGAAAGAACTAATTCTTTCGATAGAACGACTTCTTTCTATGCATTTAAATGCTCAGTTTATTATTTTATAATTCAAAGAAGATTAGATTGTTAAACAATGCAAATTATATCAATTGGCGGTGTAAATAAAAGGTCAATTAGTGAAGTTAGTTTGGAAATAACGGAACTGTAGCTTTGGGTACCTTCAAAAGACGTACATTACTCTTGTGTCTGTTCAATCTATACTTGAAAAAAAAAAAATAGTGTGCATTATTTCATGATTACTAGAAAGTATCAAACTGGAAAATTATTCTTTATTTTAGTATTGATTTTAAAAATAGATATGTTATAGAAATTAGGGTGTTAATGTATAGAACAGCAAGTACTGGAAATAAGTGGAGATTCATTGAACTTACGATGTGAATGTAAGGGTCCGGTAGTCCAGTGATTCAGGCTCTGCAATTGCGGACTTGAGCCTGACTCTAGGTTCCATGGTTATTTCTCCTCCAGGCGGACCCTAGAGTTCTCCCAGCCCTCTATAAAATGGATACCGTATTCTTATTTTGGTATTAAAAGCGGGCGGGCGTTGGGCTGACTATCCGACTTCAAATAGTCCCGTTGGTCGAGAATCTCTGAGATTCTCACGAATCCCAGGACCTGCAAGGCATGTTGCGGTATAGTTTTAACCTTAATCTTCAGATGTGAATGTGTCTGAAAAAAAATAAATGCTGGAAATATGGAAGGTCAAGTTATTTTCGAACGTGAAGAATTATGAGGAAAGGTATAAGAATTAAACAATTAATACCTAAAAGGAAATGTTGGCGCAGAATCTTAACCGAATGTTACTAATTTCCACACAAATTCATAATCACGAATTTGTGGGGAAATTAGTAAATTCGTTTACCAGGGGTTCTCAACCGGGGTCCATGTAATATTCTTCGGGGTCCACAGGGATCTCATTGAATCAATGAGAACTTATTTTAAAATGTCTTATTATGAATTATTTACCACTGAATAATATGTATGAATAAATGTATTATGTATTATTTACCACTGAAGAATAATTTATTTGCATTAAATTAGTTTTCATTCAAAATAAAGCATAATCATTTACTGTTTCGTTGATTATTAATTAATCCCTTTACTTTTTAGCTATGAGGGGGTCCACAAAAAAAAAGAAGGGAAAAGGGGCCATGGGTAAAAAAAAGGTTGAGAAACCCTTTATTCATAAAAAAATATATATATATATTTTTTTTTCTCAATTTGTTTTGAAAGATACTTATTTCATTTTTTTTAAGGTTTTTATTTATGATCTTTTTTGGAATTTAAATAAACAATAACTATTAGTATCTCGTATTTACATACTATTTATTTCTGGTAGAATTTAAGGGTTAAATAAAAAGAAGAAGGAGAAGAAGAAGAATAACTTCTTCGAAGAATTGTTTTTTTAAGAAATTTCATTCAGAATAAAAGTTTTTATCTCTTTTTAAAAATCTTTTAATAAAAGTAATAAAACCCGTGTTGGGATATTTGAATTGAAAATTCTTCCAAAAAAGATTAGAACAATGGAAATTTCTAGTCCCTTAACCTCACAGATTATCGTTTATCTTCTGGAATGGTTTACTTTACATCGTAATTGAATATTCACATGCGTTTGTGATTGGAGCTCAAAGTAATTCACGAACCATTTGAATGTTGGATGTATACAAAAGAACAGTCGAAAATGGATTTTGGTTTTACGGCCGACAGTACCGAGCGAAATGTGTCCCCAAAAATGTACCTCAAGAGCATATTTACAATTTCTTAAAAGACATTTAATAACACAACTATGACGTTATTTAAATTGTAATATTAAAAAAAAAAGTAATAATGTTTTCGCGTAACTTATCTGCAGTTTTATAGCTACCTTATGAATGAAGGCAATGAACTCTTTGAAAATTAACTCCTAACTCCTCATTTCCGCATTAACTTAGATTTCATCTCTTTCATTTTATTACGAAAACTTCACTTGATAGCCTTTTTCTTTGTTTTATCTTATAAGTGGAGGGGTGAGATGTATAGTTTTGTTTGAAATTATCGGTGGAAACGTCCGTTTTCTTAGATATGTTTCCGGTATTGGCGTAATAAACACGTATGTGGTTTCTCCTCCACATAAAAGTCCCAAATTAAATTTGGCATTGTAAATTGGTGGGGATTGCCGTTTTCGTTCATGCTGATTCGTTTTACGACCCATTTTAACTTAAAAGAGTCCAAATGACTTCGCTACGTTTCCTGCGTTCTTCAGTTCATTTCGATGACATTTCGTCTTTTATTAGTCATTTTGTTTTTTATCTGAGTTTCGGTCAGTAATAGGGCCAGATTCCAAAAGTATGTTCCAAATTGTAAAAGGCATTGCCCGTATTTTTTACCCATATTCCAATTTATTTACATATCCATAAAAAGAGAAGACATTGGGATTTTCTGTCCTCTACTTCTCCGAAACCATAAGACACAGAAATTCAAATAGGGTGTCAAAAGTTAGGTATACTATTGAGGATTCCTACATATCGTTTTTCGTTGACATGGGTCAACCGTGAGTCACGCGAGGTAAGGTCAAAGGATAAACCGTTCATTTTTGGTCGGCTTCCTTGCCACACACTCATCACACATACATACACACACACACACACACACACACACACACACACACAGGACGGGCATGTGACCCCTTGGATTCCCAGATAATTTCCTTAGTCAGCAGGGAAGCCAAGTGGGTTGCAGGGAAGACACTAAAATTGTGCGAGTCTCTCTCTCTCTATCTATCTATCTATCTATCTATATATATATATATATCATGGTTTGCTAATTTTCTTTAAATATTTTATTATTTTTAATTTCTTTAAAAGTTATTTTAGACTTTAAAAGTTTTTAAATTAATTTTGATAAAAAGTCATTGTTTTTGTTCTTTTAGATGGCATTTGATCATGAGTCAATAAAAAACAGGCAATCAAATTTTCTTCAGAAAAACGGGTTGAAATAATAAGGCAACGCTGACATTCAACTTGGTTTTTTGTAAAAATTTACAGATTTCTTTATCTGCGACTTTATCTGGAGTTAAGGTTCAATTTGTGTTCGCCAGGTGTCTTCTTGATGAAATCATGGTCATGAATTGCTTGATTCCATTTCACCACAGGTCTTTTCGTAGAATGAGCTCTTCTCACTCCTTCCTATCTCATTACTTAAGATGAGAACCATAAGGGAAAAAAATATAATGAAAGATTTGGTAATTCTTGGAGTATCAACTGGAAAAATTAGAAAATGAGATTAAAGGCTTATCTGGATTACATTTGCATCAATAGAAAAATGATCGAAAATTCTCGTAATCGATTCTTAGTATAATTGGATGGCCCTCAAAGTTGAATAAATTTAGTGGGATCTAATATTAAATTAACAAAAAAAAAAAATTGTAATTTAGGAGGATATTGTTGTGCAACTCCGGTGCACAGCTTCTTGGAAATTTATTGTTTGAAGTAGTATTTAGTATAATTGCATTTCATGGTTCGTTTCTCATGTGGTTTCGTGATGGTGGACGATTCGCGCTGGGCAGGTTTTCTCGGGGTTCTTCCGTTTCCCCTGCTCTTCTCCCACCATTCTTTCTCAGTCTTTCTCTCCTTCTGTCCTTATTTCCGTGGGATAGCACAATAGACTGGCTGTCGCGGTGCTCGGCTTCCCTGCCACCCACACTCACCATATAACATTACATAATTGCATTTAAACTTGCAAATATTATTATAATTTAAGGTGGGAAAAAGAATGAAACCTCCAAGAATAAATTAAGAAACAAGAAAACACATTAAAAGTAAAGAAAAAGAAATTCAAATTCATGTGCCAGTCTCCACCGGCCTCAAATGAATTTTCTTTAGGCATCAAATTAAAAAAACGCCTAAAAATTATTAAACACATTAAAAAAGTGTTTTTTTAATGTATTATTATAATTATATTATATTTTTTTAATAATTATTCTGTTTAGAGCATAGTTCCCTTTCCCTTACTGGACAAATGTTAATTGTTGACTATAAAATAACTTGAAATCTCTAAAGTAAAACCATATTATCTCGAAATTTTTAATACAAAATAAGACAAAAATTTCACGTGCATTTTCACGTTGAACATAATTTTATTTATAAACATACATTTCCTGAAGGGAATTGGAAAAAAATGCAGATACAGTCGGACCTCTATTTAACGAACCTCTATTTTGCTAATTTCTCTATTTTGCGAACTTCTCTTTGGAACCAAGAGCATTTTGCTAATTTCTTCGTAAAATGACCTCCAAATAGCGAAGTGCATTTTCTATGTAACGAACTTTTTCGTGGTACAGTAGAACTCCAATTATCCGAATCAATTGGGACCGGACCCCATTCGGATTATCAAAAATTCGGATAATTGGATTTTTTCCGAAAAAAGGGTCTATTTTAATTAATTACTGTATGTATGTTGTAAATGGGAGAAAAAAACTATTTTTAAAGAAAAAGAGCTTTGAATTAATTAAATGAAAAGGCAACACTTTTTACATGTTAAGCGTGGTTACAAGTGCTGTAAATTAGTATAGTATGTACGTACCGTACTGTAAATGAAAGTCATTGCTTGCTGAACAATAGCGCGCATAGACAGAATAATTATTTTGCCAATCCCAGTACGTTTCCGTCTTAATTTTTTTTCTCTGAAATTCTGAAAGCGATTCGGATAATTGGAGTTATACTGTATCAATTTTTTTTTTCCTCCTTGAAATGTTTTTATTATTAATATTGCCTTAGAGGAAATAAAAGAAATGTGGATATAGCTGAGGAAATTAACGATGATGAAAAAAGAAGAAATTAACGATGATGTGCTGATTGATGATTATCTTTCACTTGATTTTTGAAGTTGAGAACTCGGAAACACTAACTGAATCGGATATTTTGGACAGTGTGAAAAATAAAACAATACAGCTATGAATTGCAATGAAGATGAAGATTATGAAATTGATCACGATGCAGTAATCAGAAAACCTTCGTATGATGAAATGCTAAAATCATTTGAAACAATCCGATGCGGGTTACAATTTGAAGAAAATACGACTGAAGGGGTTTTTGGTGCATTGCAAAGATGCGAGATTTACTATAAGCGAAAACATTTTTTTTCAAAAAAAACAAAAAAAAACAAAACTAACAGACTTTATTTAGCTACCTCAGCCATATAACGCCATGCATACCTTTAACGCCACTTATCTAATTATATATATAAAAATGAATGTATCTTTCTTTCTTTCTTTCTTTCTTTCTTTGTTTCTTTGTTTCTTTGTCCTTTATACACTCCTAGGCCCTTTGACCTATCTGGACCAAACTTTGCAGAATTACTCTTTAGGACACTGCAGAAAAGATAGGCTACCTTAGAACCCGGACTCACCCTCCAAAAGGGGTTGAAAAGGGGTAAAAGCCCTGAAAAACCCAATATCCACCTGGTGGTGAAAACAAGAACTATACAAATATTGTATAAAGTGAAAAATTCGCTCTCCTATGGGGGCAGGGACACCACACTTGGGTGGGAGGAAGCCAACACAAAGCCTGAAGTGTCCCAGCCCGACCGACACCGGGACCTTATATTTAGGGCCCCTTCTCTGGCCCCAAGTCAAATGCAATAAGGAAAAATTCGCTCTCCTATGGGGGTCAGGGACACCTCACTTGGGTGGGGGGATGGCGACACATGGGCCTCAGTGTCCCATCCCCGATCGACACCGGGACCTTATATTTAGGGCCCTTTCTCGGGCCCCCCCAAGTCAATTGCAAAAAAGGGAAATATTCGCTCTCCTATCGGGGGCAGGGACACCACACTTGGGTGGGAGGAAGCCAACACAAAAGCTGAAGTGTCCCACCCCCGACGACACCGGGACCTTATATTTAGGGCCCCTTCTTGGGCCCCCCAAGTCAATTGCAAAAAAGGGAAAAATTCGCTCTCCTATTTGGGGCAGGGACACCACACTTGGATGGGAGGAAGCCAACACAAAGGCTGAAGTGTCCTACCCCCGACGACACCGGGCCCTTATATTTAGGGCCCCTTCTCGGGCCCCCAAGTCAATTGCAAATAAGGAAAAATTCGCTCTCCTATGGGGGCAGGGACACCACACTTGGGTGGGAGGAAGCCAACACAAAGGCTGAAGTGTCCCACCCCCGACGACACAGGGACCTTATATTTAGGGTCCCTTCTCGGGCCCCCCAAGTCAATTGCAAATAAGGAAAAATTCGCTCTCCTATCGGGGGCAGGGACACCCCACTTGGGTGGGAGGAAGCCAACACAAAGGCTGAATGTACCACCCCCGATCGACACCGGGACCTTACATTTACGGCCCCTTCTCACCGAGCCCTTTCTTTCTTTGAGTGGCATTGCAACGCATGCCGGGTACAGCTAGTTCTTCATAAATATAAGAGATGGCGGTACTGCACTAAAGTAGTTTGCATTGACATGCCATCTAGTGTTGAAGTGAGTTACTAGCAGACCGCCAACATTTTCGAGTGAAATTTTATTTCCACCTTTTCATGTCGAGGACTGGTTCTGAAAGGCTGCTACTATATCAATGTAAGATAAAATATAGATTTTTTTTAATGTTCAGCAAAGATTAACTATATAAAACTATATATTTTCTTGATTCTTGAAGATTCTTCTATGTAGATCAGTTAACCGTTATTTTTAAAATTCGGAAATTGTAGACAAACAAGTGTATCATGTGATCCATGTGCTCAGTAGCGCTTTAACGCCATGGTGGTGTTAATGGTATACATATACGATTTTAGGTTACGTACGACATTTATAAGTTACTAATATGTGTCATGAAAAATATAGAGTTTTATCTTATTTATTATTTTGCTTTTTATAATCGGAAAATGCCGAAATTAATTAATTTTTACATTTCCTCTTTTGTTTTAGCTACAGATTAGAAAGACTGCGTTAATTTCAAGTGATTTTTTATTATTTTTTACAGAAAGTCAAATTTAGTTGCTTTTTACTGTAATTTTGTACAAATAATGTTTACAATGATGGAATAATTTTTAATTTTAAGTAAGTTGAGTTACTAGAAAGTTGGTGGCGTTAATTGGACCAGGTGTTCCTAATAACGCCAGTTTGCAAAGTTTTTTTATTTGAGTTTTCATACCTCTCCAGTAAAAGTTATCATATGTTTCATTACGGTATGCTTCAAACAGAAGATTAAACTTTCTTGGTCGTAATTTTCGTGTTTCGATACACCTTATTTCCAGACTTACAGTAATTTAAATGTTAAGGTGGCGTTATTTGGGCATGGTACCTTAGTAAAATTTAAGTACCTATATGATAATATATGCTTTATGTCATTGAAATTATTACATTTATTAATAATATTTATTGTTTATGTATTTTAAATCTGTTTTATGTAGTTTAAAGTAATTTTAAAAGGTGAATCTGTATTTAACGAATTTTCCATATAACGAACTTTTTTTCGGGATTTGGCGACTTCGTTAAATAGAGGTCCGACTGTATTTAGACTTTCACACTAACATTGTAAATATGAACTATAACTTTATGTAAATCTTAAAATTTATAGGTTTGTGATAGGTGGATGTTAAAGTACTTACAGTATCTTTTTATCTAATATTTACGATAAAACTTTTGGTTGCAGATTTATAATGTAGTTATTTTTAGATGGTTTAGAATTTATAATTTGATTTATAATGAACTTACACTTCATTTAATTATTATTATATTATTATATTCATTAATAAAAGTTCAGTTTTATTATAATTTATATTATTTGAGTATTTTATTACTTTTTAGATTGTATTTACAATAGTAAAATTATCTGATTAGTTTTATAATTTTGTAATCTCTTAAGACTTTAAAGTCAGTAAAATATTAAAAATCAAAATCATCCATGCGAGGACCTAAAGAGATCAATTCCCTACCAAATTCATTAGGATTTGAGTGACTTGAAAGATAAAATCATTATGAAAAAAAATAAAAAAATTATTTATTGGGAAGATATTACTTTAACTCTGGCATTTCAGAGTTAAACTACGTGTGTGGTTCGACTGTTTTGTAAGCTTTTGCTATCAAAGGGAGCTTTCCTATTCATATGATTTCCTTCCATCGGCAAAAGAGATGAATTCCATTTCACTGAATTATTTTTATGAAGTCGATATCCATTCAAATTTCCCATTAGAAGACCAACGCCCCCTCATCAGCTTCCGGATGAAATCTTAAGCGAGTGGAGGGAATTCCTATAAAGATCACAAAGAGCTCGTGCATTCTTGCAGCTTCCCATTCCTTCACGGAACATATGAAATACTGAAGACAGGCGATGCAATTAAGTTACCCCTTTGCTCACGCAGATTACGCCCTCACATAGCTAACAGTGTTGGCGTTCCAATGTCAGAGATCAAAATTAGGTAGGAATGTTGCTCCAATTAGGGTTGTTTTTTTTTTTAATTACAAACGATTTTTCAGCGACCTAAAGGGGGGGGGGTCTTTTTGTCTTTCTGTTATATTGTGTAAATATCAATGTGAATTGAAAGATATTCAGGTTCAATTTGAACATTTTGGGGAAGAAAATAATTGATTCATTAAGAACTCTCTACATTTGATAAGAATAGCTCAGCAAGCAAGTGCTTGTACCGAAACATTCGAAAACAAGTTCGTTCTGATTCCTTAATAAGATCAACTTTCTGTTTATAAACTTATAATTACAATTATAATTTATAAATGAATAACGCCGTCACACAAACTTAAAATTAAAAAGTATTTAACACATTAAAATATATACAGGACTGGTTTCGTCCTTTAAACAGGGCGTTCTCAACTTACAAAGTATAATAAACGTTCTTAAATACAAAAACTGACTTATTACAATCTGAAGTGAGGATTATGCAAATTAAAATAGAGCCAATGAGGAATGATGAACTCAGGACCAATGGTGGAACTGCGCAAAATGGGTTGGAATAGCTGCGTTACGCATCAAGTTGGTATCATCAGGATCTTGTTCCTTGGAGGATGTGTGCATCAGGCTGGTGTCATCAAGAAATTCTTCCCTAGGGATGTGTGGATGGGGCGCATGCCGAGGTAGGCATCCAAATTAATACGGAGACTTACTGCTAATGGGCTGGCAGTTGATTCTATAAAATATATATTTACTGAAGAAAAAAAAATATTTACCCACTTTACTGTAGATGATTTGTCGATGATTTATTATTCTAAGCAGATTCTTCGATTCATAAGGACATAATGGATATTATGAACGATATTTCACCCAGACATTAAGTTTAAATTGGAGAAGGAGAAGGCCAATTCCATTCATTTTTTAGACATACTAATAACCAGGAACCAAAACAATATTCTAACTTCGGCTTATCGTAAACCCACTAATCACGTCATCACATTCAATTACCTGTCATATTGTCCGAATTCCTTTAAAGTTAATAATATCCATATGTTTATTAATAGAGCTTTTAATTTATGTAATACCCTAGTAGGTTTCAACAAAGAAATAGAAACAATCCTATCATTAATTCTTAATAATAATTACCCTATAACCTTCATAAATAAGCATATTCGTAACGACATCCAGAGACATTACATGAACGATTCGGCAAAACATCGTAAGCCAAACAACTTTGTCTCTATTCCATATCATCCACCCTTATTTTCAGCGCTTAAGCATATCCTTAAACCTTTCAATATCACCTTAACATCGAAATGTACTAATACCATTCGTCAAATAGTTCAATCCACAAACGTTTCTTCCGCATCTTTACTCTCAATGGTTGTAGTTTATTCAATCCAATGTAATAATAATACATGTTTTTACATAGGCGAAACCCGGCAGAAGCTTCATAAGCGATTGTCCCAACCTGTAAATGCAATAAAAAAATAAAGATTTTAACTACATCACCGCTTCACATACACATTAGACCAATCATTCCATTAACTTCTCTAATCCCTCTATTCTATGTAGAGAATCTAATAATTTCATCCGTAAATGTAAAGAATCAGTATTCATTCTCACAGCGCCAAATTGTTACAATGAAACCATATTAGTTCAAGTTATAGCTGAATATGGATTCAAAACACACTAACATCCATTCCCTTCTTCTTCTTTTTTTTCTTTTTTCTTTTAATATTTATGTATGTACATATATATTGCAGAATCAACTGCCAGCCCATTAGCAGTAAGTTTCCATATTAACTTGGATGCCTACCTCGGCATGCGCCCCATCCACACATCCCTAGGGAAGAATTTCTTGATGACACCATCCACACAATCCCATTGGTCTTGGATTCATCACTCCTCATTGGCTCTATTTTAATTTGCATAATCTTCACTTCAGTTTGTAATACGTCAGTTTTTGTATTTAAGAACGTTTATTATACTTTCTTAGTTAGTTGAGAACGCCCTGTTTAAAGGACGAAACCAGTCCTGTGTATATTTTAATGTATTAAGTACTTTTTAATTTTAAGTTTGTGGTCGGCGTTATTCATTTATAAATTTCTGTAATTTGTTTCCAACATTTATATTCTTTGTGTTTTCGTGCATTGATGACAGTTTCCTATGTTTTCAGCTAAATATACTGATATGACTTAGCCCCTCGCATACTGGCAGCTTTTTTTAAGAATCTTAACAAAAAAGTTACATAGTTATTTTTGATAAATCCAACTGATCGAGATTGTCTGTGAAATTCATTGTGTTTGATACAGTAATGGCAGGAAGAGCACTTTTTTTTTTTCAAATGACTATTTCTACTCTAATTGATAAACTTTCTGGTTATAACTTTATTATAAGCTGTGAGTATTCGGAATAAGATATGTAATTTTGTTAAATTTATCTACAAAAGTAATATCTGATCCAGTGTGTATTGCTTTATCTGTTAGGATTCCTGTGTCAAAATATAGTTATAGTTAGATCATTTTTGTTGCCTAAGCCTATTAGAGTACAATAGACCTGAGATTGTTTAAGTGTTCAAGGTAACAGAGCCTTTTGGACACTTAAGGAATACCTTACAGGTGATCTCCCAATATGTCTGAAAAGAAAAATATTTGACATATGTATTACCCCTGTATTCACATATGGCAGTGAAACTTGGAACACCACAGAAAGACAATGCGAGAAATTAAGAGTGTCACAAAGGAAACTTGAAAGGAGAATGCTAAATATAACTATAAAGGACAAAATAAGAAATGAAACTATAAGGAAACAAACAGGAATCAAAGACTTTATAGAAGTAATAAAAAATTCTAAATGGAGATGGGCAGGGTATTTGGGAAGAATGAATGATGAAAGATGGACTCGATTACTAACGGAATGGCAGCCAAGAAATGGAAAGAGAAAAAGAGGACGCCCAAAAAAGAGATGGAGAGATGACCTACAGAAATTCAGGGGTGCAAGATGGTGGAGAGAGACAAAAGATAGAAGAAGGTGGCGGAAATTGGGGGAGGCCTATGTCCTGCAGTGGACTGAACCAGGCTAAGAAGAAGAAGAAGAAGAAGAAGACCTGAGATCGCGTTGCATGACTTTCCTGTCACCCACATTCATTACAATCTAATCTAATTCAGGATAGGTTGATATTTATAGTAGGGAATGTGGATGTGATGAGTCTGTATGTCTGAGCAAGTGCTTGGTGAATAATGTTTGCCGTCTGGTTATATTTATTATTATTATTATTATTATCTCGAAAAAGCTTCAAACCATGGGTTTCCCCAGCTAAGACAATATGGCGGGTCAAGGACCAAAGCACATACTGCCAAGTGTAAAAAAAAAAAGTTTGGAAGAATAGTTAGGGATGGGTGCTTGTGTCCATAAATTTCCTAACTACGCGTGTTGTGTTGAGTACCACAGCCTTCTGAAGCTGTGCGTAAGTGTTTTTATGAAGTCCTAGTGTGCTGAGGCTGCGGTGCAATGTGTGAGGCACCAGACCAGTGGCGGACAGGACGATGGGTACAACACGTACTCGGTCCTGCCTCCACTGCTTCTGGAGCTCGTGTGCTAGGTCTGTATATTTACTTATCTTGTCTGCGTGAGTTTTCTGCATGTTCTTGCTGATAGGCACTGCAATATCAATGAGATAGGTCTGTTTGTTGACCTTATCAACAAGTGTGATGTCAGGTCTGTTGTGATGTATAGTTTTGTCTGTGTGAATGGGGCGGTCCCAGTACAGCTTATGTGAGGTTGACTCTAGTACGCTTTGTGGTGTGTACTTGTAGTATGAGACCGTGTTCTTAATAAGTGAGTGTTTGTGTGCTAGCTATTGATGAACAATCGACGCTACCTGATTGTGTCGGTGGAGATAGTCTGTTTGGGACAGAAGGGGACAGCCTGATATTATGTGGTCGATCGTCTCATGTGTACTGTGGCATTTCCTGCATCTGTCATCATGTGTGTTTGCGTCGAGTAGAATGTGTTTATTGTAGTTGCGTGTGGGGATGACTTGGTCCTGTATCGCGATCATGAACCCTTCGGTCTCCCCAAACAGCTCACCACTCGTCAGCCATCTGTTCGACTCCATGTCGACATGAGGCTGGCTGAGTTCGTGGCGATGTCTGCCATACAGTTCCTTACGAGCCCATGATTCATGCAGCTGCTGTGTGTGGGTGTCGGGGATGGTGAGTGTTAGAGAATGGTTTGCGAGGTTCAGGGGTGTGAGGTGTGTGTCAGCCTTGACAATGGCTGAGTGAAGTGAGGAGTCTTCTGCTCTTTGGTGGAAATGTTCCCTAAGTGTATGTACTTGTTTTTCGTGTAGGGTGATGAGATTGATGAGTCCTCGGCCTCCCTCCTTGCGGGGAAGAATCATTCTTTCCGTAGCGGTTTTGGGGTGGTGCATGTTGTGTTTCGTGAATGTAGTGCGTGTTGTGCGTTGTAGTGCTTCGAGTTCAGTATTTGTCCATGGAATTATGCCGAACGAATAAGTTAGTGTGGGGACGGCAAAAGTGTTGATGGCAATAAGAAGTCAATAAGGAGTAATGATTATTATTATTAATATTAGTGTTATTAATTTAAATAATAACACAACAATCAAATGACTTTTCAAGATATTTCCTTGCATTATGTGCATATCTATGTTATTATTTTTTTGTTTATTTGTTTCGATTCAACTTTTTTCCGTCGTTTTATCTTTTTCATTTCTTGAATACAACATGTAAATGTTATAAATCTTTTGTTATTATATTCTGTAATTTCAGAACCCGTTGATTGTAAATGATTTCCCAACTGGATTGAAATATTGTTATTTTTATTCCATTACTCGTCTGCAGCTTCCGAAAAAAAGCCTCGAATTTCTGGAAAACTCGGAATTAATTAATAAAAGTAGTTAAAACATTTTCACTGACGTCTCTACAGGCATAGTCGGGGACAGTGATGTATTGATTTGGCTGAGGTATCGGAATGTGGGTTCGAATCCGGGACCGGGAAGGATTTTCCTTCCTTTCTTATATTTGATCATTCTTCTTTTCTTTCGTTTCGGGTGTCTACTTAGTAATTCTCGGTTTGATGCGGTAGAGTCTTCCGGCCTTGAGTACAAACGAGGATATACCTAATGTAGAGTAAAAGAGAATCTGTATTTCTGGTTTTATTAGTTAACTTGTAGTTAGCAAACAGATATATACTTAAAATATACGTTTTAACATTGTGAGCTTGAATTATGTTTTTACCTTAAGTTCTTTATTACTTTAAAGTTTCTGTTTTCTTATTCACTGATTCCTCTCTTTGAAAGGATCTTTTAGCCTATGAAAACTTGACAATTGTCTCGTGAAGTTACCGCTTCCCTTCTTCGCTGAAGATGTTATCTTCCGAAGATCATTTGCTTTAGAATCGCTACTTAAGGAGAAAAAGGAAAAAGATATGATGCAGCATCAAAGAAGTCTGTGCCAGCATCAACGAAGCAAAGCAAGCGTTGTCATTATTGTAAGTGGACTTTAGAGTCCATAAACCGAAGTTTATTTTACATTGTAAAAATTTAATATGGTGGAGCATTTTATCTTTCAATTTTATATAAATTTTATGTGGCGTAAAAACAGGGATGCAGATTTTTATCGGAAAACTTGAAAGACTTGCCTAGATTGTCGAGGCTTAGAAATTTTTTGTTTTTTAATCTTCTATCGCGAGTTGTAATTCGAAATTTAAAAGTACTGATGTACAGATGATCACATATATTTCTTAAAGTTGCGCTGCTTAAATGTCAGAAAGTAGAAGAATACGTTTCGAAATAATATATCAAATAATATTTGATTTGAAAGTAAATTGATAGGAACAAATCAGTCGTGCTTCTCAAAGTGAAGCTTTACGATTTTATAGAAGCGATAGGTATTGAGTAAGTTGAAATCAAATAATAAAGAAAATTGTACTTATTCTTTACAGCAAAGAATCAAGGCCACCACACATTTATATGCATAATAAGTTTATACATTAAAATTCACAAGCGCTTTCAAAACGACCTGCGTTTCATTTTCAAGTGAGAATTCTTAAAAAATTATTCTCAAATTATTCTGAATAATTTGTTTAGAATTCTCAAGTGAAAATGATACACAGTTCGTTTTGGAAACGTTTGTGAATTTTAATGTATAAACTTATTATAAATGTACGTGTGGTGGCCTTGATTCTTTGCTATGAACAATTTACGCACATTAAACTATTTAATATATACCGTATTTAATCTTTTGAAAGCAAAAGCGAGAATAGCGTCTTTTTTTTTATCATCTTAAATTCAAGTAGTGACAGAACAAACAGCTCCGTTAAGAAGCAGATATAGTAAACAAGCACATAAATATACTAATTACATATAGTAATCTAGTCTACTACAAAATCTAATCACAGTTTTTTGCTTTTTCTTTTATGCAGATACTTTTATATTGTGATGTTTACGAAGGTTAGCAAATTAATTAAACTAGAATAATATTGTGTCTTTTCTTAAGAACTTTCCTACAACTTTCCTGTTAGTTTGTAAGAAAACACCTTCAAAAGCGGATCTTCATCAGATTTCATTGCATTGTTAACTATATCTGCTTCTTAACGGATTTCATCTCATCATTAAGAAGCGTTATGCTATTTACATTTCCGACAATTTCAGTCCAGAAAATTAAACACAATCGCCCGTATGTTATTCAGTCTATATGTCATAGCTTCTTTGTGCGGTTAGTAAGCGGATCGAGCGCGAGCGAAGCCCTGGAAGCTATAAATTAGTTATTTTTCAGCGATTGGTTATGTGCCAATCTGGCGCCTGACAGACGCTCAGATTGGATTCGCCTCTCAGATAAAGCTCTGGTTCCTCCGTCTTTCATTGCCTCCTGTCCATTCGAGCTCAGAGCCAAGTCGCCTTGAAAGGATTCCCCTCAAATCAATCTCCTTGATGTGGAAGGCAACCCGGAAAACCACTTTGGTATTCTTTTCTATAAACGCAGTGAAACCCTGCGTCATAAGAGAGCAGTACAGACAGCTAAGTTAATGCACATCATTTTTTTTTCTTTAAAAATCTATCATTTCGATTAGCGATATATTAAAAAAAAATATTTTTATTATTTATCCAAAGTGTTTCTTGAGTAAAAAAATAAAAAATAAAAATTAATCCTCCATTTCCTAACTGGAGTTTGGTGACCTTAACTCTTTGACCTAAAGTTTCAAAAGAGTATTTTGAAAGAGAAGAATTGTGGTTAAAGAAGATAAACGACTGCGAAAGCAAACATAGATTTATTACAGGAAATTGGAGCACTTCAGGCAAAAAAATTCTTTCTTATGTCGATGTTTCTGGTACCATTCAAAAGATAGTGGCACGAGTTTAAGCTGTAAAACAAATTTCTATTACATTTTATCTTTTTCGAACCAGAAATGCCATGAATTTAACATGTATTCTAAAATGGATTATTTTTGCCATTTCTCTTCGTTGACTTGAAAACAGGAAAGTTTTCTACTAATTGATTGATTTCCAAATTTTCTTTAGATTTTGGTGCTCTTTCGAAATAGGAGAGGAAAAAAACAATAATCTTTCCTTTTATCACGAAATTATACCCACCAGTTCGTTATGTCTTTTACATGTTATGCAGTCATTGCCTACAGCGCCTTTCTGCTTGAATATTATTGAGTTTTCGGAAATTGAAGTTGTTTGTTGAGCATAGCAAAAAAAAAAAAACAACAAAAAAAACATGGAAACGATGAAAATATTATTATCGTAAATCGACCCATTGAAATTTCAATAATTTCAAGATATGAAATAAGTCATTATTCATTTGAAGCTGTTGTACGTGTTATCTCCGTTTCAAAAATACTCAGCCAACGTAGACAACTTTTAGCTCGAGATAATATAGGAAGCTTTTTATTTATTTATTACTTTGGAATCAACAAGGACCTTTTTCGTTACCGGTCTGACAAAAGTTGGCTCTTACTTCAGAAAAACTGCAGAATTTGGTTTCTGTTTTAGGCCTTAGCGTTGTAACATTATAAAAAATCTTCAAAATCATTCAAAATAAATGTAATAACTTACATTCTCAAAAGCAAATTTTCGAGGAGAATGCTTGAGAAAGAGGAGATGAGTATTCTCATCGAAAATTTGCTTATGAAAATAAATGCAAGTTATTACGTTTATTTTTAGTGATGTTGAAGTTTTTTTATAATAGATATTGTAGGAGGAAAGAACTACAAAAAAAGTATGGAACGATTTCCTATAAAATACTTGTAACATTATATTGACATAATTTTTTTTGACATAAAAACTTGCTCACCAAGAAAAATGCGAAACTATGTAAATAGCTATGGCGAGGGTAGATATGCAAATGAATAACATTTGGTACGATTGCGCATGGCCACTCGTCCTACAGCGACCCTGCAATCGCATGCCGTTGGGATTATAAGGCCACGCAGTAGAGTCCATGCACTGTCAGATGATCAGGTCTGTGAGCGATCAACATGCCGCGAAGACGCCTGCGAGAGACAAATTGTCCTCCATTTAGGTCGTTCTGACTGTACAGTCAGATCATGTTGGAAGGAATGGACACGTGAAGACATCTATTCAAGACGCATCAGCTCTGGACTATCCAGACAGACAACAAGCAGAGAGAATCGTTTGATCGTCAGAGAGGCACGAACAGATCCAGAGTTAAGTGGCAGAGTCACAAGGGAGTCCTGTCTCTGCTAGAACCATTTCCAGATATCTAGCAGAGGCGAATCTGCATTCTATACGACCTTCCGTTTTAACAGTATCGGCTGCGTTTGCAGTGATGTTGGAGAGAACAACGTGGAATGCTACCGATCTTTAGTTTGGGAACGGATGATCACCGTGTCAGAGATTGGAGGACCACAGGTGAGTGCTACAGTCTCAACCTCACTTTACAGCGGCGTACAGCCTCCAGTGCAGGCGTGATGGTCTTGGGTGCCGTCGCATATGATAGTTGTCCGTCACTGTTAGTGTACTAGGGCCTTTGACCGCCCAGCAGTATGTTCAGAAGATCCTTTGCTGGCTGAGCGCCCAGGAGCAGTTTTCCGTACAGTATCTTACATCTCAGTGAACTCAGAAGACCTTTCATATTAATGGCCTTTCATAATAATGGCTTTTCATATTAAAAAAAATCAAGAAATAAAGGATAAAAAGGCAATAAAGTAAGCAACGGGCTTAGCTTATAAAGGCTAAACCAAAATTACATATAATAACAATATTTCGTTTTTTGCGTTTATGTTTTATATTTGATGTTATTGTTCCTAACACACTTTAAATTTGTTATTGTATCTATAGAACCTTTTTTATTTTTCAATTAATATTATCTGAAATGATTGAAATAAGTGAAAATAATCTATAACTTAACTTTTAAAAAGGCAATGTCTAGGAATTGAAGTCTAGGGAATTTCTTTGTTGCCATGTTTCGTGATCATCATAATTAAAGTTCAAAAACCATGGACACTTCATGGTTTTTCAACTGGCTTTAGTTCATTTATCTCAAGAACACATGTGAAATCCAATTCTACATCCGTCGAGTGATTTAAATGCTAATTCGTTTAGCAATTTGTATGAAGTTTGATTTAAATCCTAAGGTTGGAAAACTCAAGTTCTGATAAATATTTTGCTCCATAATTCTCTCAAAGTTCTCTCACTTTTTTTTTTCTTTTTTTTTTTATAAAAAGAAAAAGATAAAAGATAAGATTCTATACTTCTGGATAATGGAACCTTGCCCAAAGAATAGCTTTGCTGCCGTAAAAACTTATCTTTTTCTCCTTTTCCTCGGATGTAATCAACGAATGATGAAGCTCGTGGCGGAAATAAAATCCTTGAGAGGCCTTTCCTTTAACTTGGCGTCCCATCGTAATTAACATTGTGGATCGGATGTTCCAAACATGTCAGTCAGTCTTTTCCTTTAATTCGTTAAGTTAATAGTAGTTGAACCAGTCGCCCGAGGAGGCTTCTGGAAAATCTTTTTTCCTTCTCCTCTTTTGTATTTGGGCGTCAACTGAAACATTAGTTAAGATCCACACAGTCATTACCTTTAATTGTGTAACAAAATTTTTGATAGAGATTTTATAGTGATCACCAAGAGATAAAAATCTTCATTTGGATCAGATCTATCATAACAGAGAAATAGTTAACAGATCATTTTATAATGTCCACCTTCTTACTTAAAAATAGGAAGCATTAAAAGTTCTAAATATGACATGAACTCTAAAACAATAAAACAAAAACTAAATTACAACAACAAAATAACGGCGTACTGGAGATTGCGGCACTTTTAATAAATTGTTTGTACTGTAAAGAAATCGACAGCACACAAGACTGTCTTCATTGCAGCCATTTTGAAAGAGATGTCTATACTGACAGTACATGGAACGCTCATTCATTTTGTTAGTGAATATTGCACTCCTTCTCTCTGTGTCAAAGTTACTGAGAACAAAACATAAACAAGGTAGGGATTGTGATTAGTAAACCAATCACAGTGCTTCGCAACGGCTTCTGAATCACTTTTACTTAAGAATAGACTGCGCAGGGGTGGTCTAGAAAATGCTCGCGCGAGTCTGTTTGCGACCCTATTGTACGATAGCATTATCTTACCCACCCCTATTTATACGGAATAATAGTCATTCTTAACTCAAACCTTGTTAATACACTGAATTCCTAATAATGATTAAAAAAAAAACAAACTCAGTTGATGAGGGGATCGAACCCACGACCTCCGTGTTATTAGCACGACGCTCTAACCGACTGAGCTAACAGACCACCTACAACATTCAATATTCAGGCCACCTGCAACTGAGCTAACAGAAGCCGTTGCGAAGCATTGTGGGATATGTGTCCACAGACAGACAAACCAGGGATATAAGGCGTCTTTCAGAAGCCTAAAAAAGAACAGCATTGAAACTTAGTGGTAAACTCGTTATAATTAAGAAAATGATACGAGGCGTAAATAGAAGTTCATTAACGACAGTTTATAACATTGGATGGTCAACGTTGTATAATATAAAGCATACCTAGGCAGAGGCGTTTAGAATTTAGTGTAAGTTCACAGCCTAAGCCTGAGCGGGACTCGGTCGGTCAGCAGGCAAACTCCGAAGCACACTGACGTGGAATCGAACCGATGGGACAAATTAGTATACTGCATGAAAACTGTAATTAGAAGCCTTATTTGCTTGTCGTGACCCGGTATCGAGGAAGTGTTACGAAGGAAAAATCTATTACGTCCAAAACTGATCGTAACTCGGATAACACAGATGTCGATGCCCGAGTTCCGTTGGCCAAATTCGTGCGAACCATCAATCGTGACAAATTCCAGTTTCGCGATCCTACCACAGGGAAAAGGCACTGCCGCATACCCGGAAAGAATAGGCGGAAGCATGAGAAACGTCGTAAAGCGAAAATATCTTTATCGAGCCTCCAATTTTTGGTCAGATAAGTGTGCTTATATTTAGTGTATTAATAAGGTCGTTCTACAGTATCGACAAGGAGAGGGAGAAATCAAGTCATTGTGCGGAACTGAAACTTACAGCTGACAACAGGCATTGTGCAGGCGAAATGTTCATCTTGTTTATTTTTTTCGTGTTAAAGTGAAACTATGTATGTTTGTGTGTAACTTTGCATGGAAAAGAATTAACTATAAACCAAAACCGAGGAGAGAAACTCATTTGTAAAAGGTCTCCCGAAAGAGAAAACTGTTAATAAACTCTTAACTGTGAAACGAATGGGGTGGGAATAGAAAGATCGATAACAAAGGGGAAAGAGACAATCCTTAGATTCAATTTCTCCGAGAAATAGCTCGGCCGTCCTAAGGTAAAAGGAAGCAACTAGCAATTTGGAAACTGATTATTTGCTGTCTTTGACTGTAGATATAGGCATATTCTGAGTCAGTTGCTACCTTTGATCATCGAAATAGGTGCCTTACTTAACAGCAGATCATTACCAAATTGCTTTGGAAGATGTGTAGATACTTCCTTATGTAGAAAATGCAGAAAACGAAATCAGAAAATTTGCAGTTACTTCCTTTTACCATAGGACGGCCGAGCTGTGTGCTATCTTAACATTCTTTTAGGAGAAATTATATATGAATAATTGTTTGTTTTATAACTCTGCTTACTTATCGAAAATATATTGGTTTAGACTAAGTTTTGGATGATAAAATATTGATCTTATTTGTTAATATGATATTGAAATACTTGTTTAAACTAAATTCAGAAACATTTAATATCATTTTGTTTTCAGGAATATTGTTTATTTTTGAGAATAAATGCGTAGCAGATTTGTTTTGGAGTGGAGAAACGGCGATACGGCCGATGTGTGATTCTCTCGAGAGGAAAATATCATTAATAATAAGGAAATATAATTAGTCATTTGTTGCCTATGCCATTTTGTTCCTTTTAGTCAATAAATCACGACTTGTAGAATGTATTTAACCTAATCACCATAGAATATGGTTTTCTTCCCTAGCATTAAGTTTAGTTTTTATATATATATTTATATATATATATATATAGTGCAGGAAATAATAGTGTTTTTGAAAATATATTCTAGTTTCAACATTTGTTTATATGCATCTTACAGTATCAGCTAATATACAATTTTCCTGTTGTACGATTTGTTTTGAAAGGCGCAGACTGGGGGTTCATTACCTAGAAAATAGAAAATAGTCTTTGCACTGGCGTAGGATTGGAAGGGGAAAGTTACGAAACCAATATAAACCAATTCTATATCTTTTCCCTTAATATGTGAGTTTATTATTTTTGCATTTGAACAGTGGGTTCACAATTTAAACTAGATTTGTTTCCCGATGTTTGACGGAAAAACATGGGCCCCGCATGTGTCAAACTAAAATCCACTAAAGAGTACCTTCTTTATTGTACTACTGTGCATGTGTTTGTTGCTTTTGTCACGAACGTCAACGGAGTACTTCGGGAAAACGCTGTGCAAACATCAGCCCCTTTAATCTCGAAAGGCAACGTGACAATTGTTGACGATTGAGAAACCCATGAAGTTTCAGCCATAGAATAAAAGGAAATTATATTCGAAAGTTCCAGATATTGGTTAGAGATCTTTAAATTTTGAAATTACTAATAAAAATTATACCGCAATCAATTTCATAAAGCTTCACTTAAATAATTTAAATAGAAGCAGAATTTTAACTATTGAGTTAAGCTGATAACGAGCGTAAAGTCAGAGCTTAAATATTAGAATCCATGTTTAAAGTTAATAATGTAAAATTCATTCTCAAACGGAGACTAATTTTGTTCATTTTCTGTCCATAATTAATGTTGTGTGCTGTTAAAGGGATACCGGAAATTGTTAATATTGAATTACAAGGATATTTAAAGTTAAATGTTTCAATTCAACGCTCATTTCAGTTCACATTTTAGTCGAAACAGTTTCATAGATTTGCACATCGAATACAGGAATTTGACATAGTGCAAACGCCAGTTCTTTGCGGGCAGAATGTAGTGATAAATTTTCCTGGACTTCCATTACTTTTTTTTGTGGAAAAGTTGTCGAGGAAAAAATGTGGGCTGAGCCCAACTTGATAAAGTGCCAAAGTCTTCTTGAAGACTTTAAAGGCATCTATGTTATCATTAATCCATTAGTTTCATCTTGACTATGGATTATTTCGATAATCAATGAAAATGCCTATCACAAACTATGTTGTGAGTAGATCAATCACATACATTATTAGATATACACTATCCATTAATAGTTTTCTCTCCAAGCTATCTTCATTCATTTATTTTAAATTATCTCATCTTTTTTTTTATTTATTAACAATATTTCGTCAAGAGAATTTCTTGACTTCCTCAAGCTTTCTTCGAAAAATTTAATAATACATAGATTTTAAGTTTTACAACAATACAAAAACAATAGAAAGCAAGTTTAACGTCCGTAATCATTTACAAATGGAGAGAAATCGCCAACCGGACAATAAATATGCCTTCGCCCATAGAGCCAACATCAACGAGAAACCTGGTGAAACCTGAAACGGCGCGTCCTCAGTTACCCAGCAAATAATCTAAAATCAGATCAGATCAGCTCAGGAAAATTTTGTTGTTAGTTATTGTGTGTTATCTTATTTTTTCTTTATTAACATTGTACACACGTTAATTTTGATTTTATTACTAATATTTTAATTCAACAAATTCTTAATAAGCTAAGCGGGTTGCTAGCGTGGATTTGTTTTTACCCTCTTTTATTGTTTATTTAATTTTTTGATATTAGTGAAATGAGGGGTCATTCTTTTAAATGTTTGTTCTTTTGATGTATTGTTTCTTTCTCTGAGCTGAGTTATGCTGGGTCGGGACTGAGCTGAAGAAGGTGGTGAAACCTGAAACGGCGTCGTCCTCAGTTACCCAGCAAATAATCTAAAATCAGATCAGATCAGCTCAGGGAAATTTTGTTGTTAGTTATTGTGTGTTATCTTATTTTTTTCTTTATTAACATTGTACACACGTTAATTTTGATTTTATTTCTTTTTTAAACTTTAATTCTTTATGCGTTTTATTTAATATATATAGTTATTATGATTGTTAGGATTGTGTTATTTGAAAACAGATATAAAAATAACTAAATTTCCAATAAAAATTATCAAAATGTCGAACTTGTAAAGCTTAGCTATTTTTTACTTTTAAAATCAAATAACATTTATTAGCAACTGTTATATTCGTTATCTGCATCTTAAATGCGGAAACCAAAATAACATTGGCACTAAGAGAGAAATGTTTGTAAGGCATTTTTACATACATTCTGTCTTTTATTTCCTTGATTTTAAATATCACGAAATAAAAAGAGAATAGATTATTTACAATTTTAAACATTAAACTTCACACAATGTAAAAAAAAAAATAAAATTAAAATTAACCATGAACTGTCCAATCTCAAATAAAATCTTAAAAGATTTAAACTTCCAAGAGAGCTGAAAATATTACTTTTTGCCTGTATCATCTGGCAAATTTTTATACTAACTTCAGATCTTTATATTGCAAATCTCCGCTGGGTTTTGTTCATAACATATATTTATATTAAAACACCCTGGGAATTTTAGAATTAATTCCTCAAATCAGATTTCATCAAATTACTTTCTGGAAGTGATTGATGCTTGCTTATGGAATTTTTATATTAGAAATTGACGCTTTTTTTAAAAAAAAAAAGGATAAGATGAAAATAAAATTATAAATTTCTTTTCACTTTCTAACTTAAAAGTTCTTTCTAACGACGTACTTAGTAAGTCTCTGTTAGAAAACTTCTCTTTTAAATCTTGGATGCTTTTGCACAGAATTTGAACATTAATTACTTGTGTTTCTGTTCGTTAGAATCGAATTATCGATTAGTGCGTCAGTGAGTGTTTATTTATGATCTGGCTCATAAATCTTTTCTGTCCTTCGTTTGCTCCAAGACTAGCGTTGCAACAAGAAACGGAAGGGCGCTTATCTTCGGCTCAACTGAATAAATTACTCTCGTATCATAATTGAACTTCGCCGAGATCAGATGTTGCTTTGAGCAGTCTCGCTAAATCAACTCGTGTCAATTGTCACTGAAGTTCGCCGTGAAAATGGATCTATTAGTATGAACTGAGATTCACGATCCCGTCAAAATAATCAGACGGATTCCGCTTCTTCTGTCTCGCATCATGATTTAAGATGATTAGAAAGTGATCCGGGAAGGAAATTATTTTCGGCATCAAAGCTTTTATAGTATTAAGATTTTAATTTTTGCTCAACTTTTCTCAACATTTTGGAGATTCTGAACTCATACACAATACAACACAAAAAAAAATAATACAATATATATATATATATCCTCTTGTACGTATTTTTTTTATATAAATTTTATAGAAAAGTGTTTGTGGAATTTTACTTCAATAATCATTGTTTGATACACATAAAATTACTTATATATATATATATATATATATATATATATATATATATATATATATAAATAGCCGGACAGTAATCAGAAATTTGAAAAATGCTTTTTTTCTAGTTTCTAAAAAAATTACTGTTTCTGAGAAGACACAAACCAATCTTGCCTTCACGTCATCAGTGGCACCAGTGTTAAAAATCGTAATTAAAATTTGGAAATTTAGAAAAACAAACATGCAAAATTCAAAGACTTTGGTCTTTTTTATCGTACATATTCTTTTTTTATTTCTTTATGTTTTTTTATATTTTATTATTTATATCCTTTTTTTATTTTCTTTTTTTGTATTTATTTATAATCATTTAAGTTACCTTATGACAACTCAGAATTAAATCCTTTTTTTAGGAAGTTTTGATTTTGATATGATGGCTGTCACCGTTTTATATTTTTTTTTTTTTTTATATTTAAATTAAATATATTTAAGAAACTAGAAATAAATACAAAAAAAATAAAGTAGAAAAAGGATATAAATAATAAAATATAAAAAACAAAAGAAATAAAAAAAGAATATGTACGATAAAAAAGAGCAAAGTCTTTGAATATTGCGTTTTTGTTTTTCTAAATTTCCAAGTTTTAATTACGATTTTTAACACTTGTGCCGCTGATGACGTGAAGGCAAGATTGGTTTGTGTATTCAAAGAAACAGTAATTTGAAAGTTGTATTGCCATTTTTCAAATTTCAGATTATAGTTCGGCTTTAAATGTGGTAAGTTAATTTTATTCTTATATTCTATACTTTCTAAATTGCAAATGATTGATTGAAATCTTTGCATTGCGAAACTCGAAGAAGCCGCTTTGAGTTTGGCGAGTTCTATATATATTATGTATAGAATATAGCTATATATAGATTATGTACCTTTATGATTATATATGTAATCATAAAGGCACATAATATATATATATATATAATACGAGGGCGAGTCAAAAAGTAACCTTACTTATTTTGTTGTTGTTGTTGGTTGGGGTTTAATGGCGCAAAAGCAGCTGTGGCTAAGCTGCGCCACCTTACTTATTTGTATTGGCGGATCCGGGGGGGAGGGGGCTATAGCCCCTCCCTTTAGCTGTGAATATAGATTGGATACAATACGGTATCCAAAGGCTGCTGCCTGTTAGATATTAATATTGCCATGATGACGATTTCAATTGCTAATAAAAAGCTGGCGTATAACGTGCATTTCAGACACACAGGTATAGTCAGCCCTTCAGAATAGTTAGCCCCCCCCCATTGAAAATAAGCACGCCCGTGCTTATTTATTATTGAGAAAATATACACACATACAAGCAAAAACACTTTATCACTTTTAAATAGTCCCCATTATGCTCAATACAAATACACAGCCCTTAAGTAGAATCTGGATTCAGTGAGGAAAAAAAATCTTTTGGTCGACTCTGAAGCCGAGTATGCACCGCCTCTTTCATCTTATCGTCCGTGCGAAACTTCGTGTCAAACGTAGTGCCTCCTTGAGGGGTCCAAACACAAGGTAATTACCTGGTTGCAAGGTCTGGTGAATATGAAGGATGTGGAAGACACTCGAAATGCAGATATGTTAGTTATTGTATCATTGCAGGAGCGGTATGCCGCTGAGCATTATCCTGCTGCAACAGCACACAAGAACGGAGCAAAGCGAAATGGCTCTGAAGCAGATCATAATACGATTCACTGTTCACAGTTAATCCCTTGGTCAGGTAATGCTCCTGGATTGTACCTTTATAGTCTCAGAAGAGTGTGAGCATCACTTTGCCAGCCGACGTAGTTGTGCAGAATGTGTTTGGTTTTGGGCGATGATGAATATCATCACTCCTTGCTTGCTCGCTTATTCTCTGGCTGGTAATATTGGACCCAGCATTCGTCACCAATGACGATACATCGTAAAAAGTCATCCCCATCAACTTCATAATGTCGCAATAGCGTTTCATCCATACGAAGTTCTTTGATTTTTGGGGGCAAGTTGTCTGGTAACCACCTGGAGGAGACTTTGATGCACTTTAGCATATGGTGAATGATGTATTATAGTATGCTAAGCTATGACTATTGATCACTATTTCAGCCATCTCATTGATTGTTGTCCGCCGGTTTTCCCATTTCAACCGTTCCATTGCAGCGATAATGTCAGCCATAGTCGCATTGTGACGCCGGCCGGAGCGAGCTGCGTCAGTCGTACTTGACACCAAACTTCATGTGCCGTTCGTAGACCTGCTGAAGCGACAAACAACTATCCCCGTACCGTCTTTGCATCCTGTGATGAATGTCTGCCAGTTTTTCACCCTCACTGCCCAAAAACAGATAACTTCACGCTGCTTATCTTTGGAGCATCCTTCTAGCTGCGCGACCATCTTGGCTTTGATTTGCTTTTGGCTTTTAGTTAATTGAATTTATAGTAAAGAATCTACACAGCATTATAAACTTATAATTATTCATTGAAAGCTTTACGCCCAGGAAAGGGAAAAACTGAATAACCCTATGTGAAATTATGTTATAGGTCTATTGTTCTATCACTATTATAAGAAATTCGAAGGATACGTATTTTTTTTTTTTTTGTTCAAGGTTCAAGGTCTAGTTTAAAATCAATTTTAAGTTTCATTAACTGGATCATGGTGTTTTCATATCATCCGAAAGAACTTTAGTAGAGAGTTGAATGATCTTTCTTTATTAATTAGGGCTAAATTTACAAGTGTTTACAACCAAGAATCGATAAAATTTTATTAAAATTGATTAGATTCAAAAAGCTGTAACTGTCGAACTAAGAGGGTATTTTGTAGGTAATTTTCCATTATCCGGATGCCGTAATGAAATTCCTTCTTAGAAAAGCACGTTAAGGGCAGTAGAATCACATAAGAGCAATAAAATATTTGCAAGCTGTCAGTTGAGTGCCATTTGAAGCCATTTCCTTTTCAACTTATAAATGTTTTTGTGATTCTATTGCCCTTATGTGAATCACTGAAGTTCTATTGCCCTTCTGTGAATTATTGCCCTTAATAAGGGTGAATTTCATTGTGGCACCCGGATAATTGAAAAGTACCTATAAAATTGTTTCTTTCATATATCTCTTAGTATGACAATTACAGCTCTTTGAATTTATCAATTTTAATGAAATTTTATCGATTCTTATTTATATAGAATCTCTATACTACCAAATCTAAAAAAAAAAATCATTAAAATCGGAGATGGGGAATTTCTTATATTTATTTGGCATGGAATATATCATTGGAAATAAGTTCGGTTGATGTAGAAGTTGATTTCTAAAGATTTTTATCGAAGGTTTTTAAGCTTTTCATAGTGGACTCATCAAATGTGTCTATCCTTTGAAGCTATTTTGTACCTTAAAAATTCCTTATTCAAATTAGAAAATAAATTAAATCGTAGACATTAGAGTAAAATACACTTTTATCATGACAGGGTTATGTTACGTTATGTGGTGAGTGTGGGTGGCAGGGAAGCCGAGCATCGCGACCGTTGGTCTATTGTGCTATCCCATGGAAATAAGGACAGACGGATACAAAGACTGAGAAAGAATGGTGGGAGAAGTGCAGGGGAAACGGAAGAACCCCGAGAAAACAAGGTACCGAGGTGAGAGTCGTAAAGTAATTGTGTGACTGTCCTCCGTCCTATTTGCAGATATGAAGATCTTCATCACTACAGTTCATGTGATAACTAAGAAAGCATACATCAAAATGCACCATACTAAAGGATTGCACCCTGAGCTATCACAGACTGGCTGAAGATGCCTAATAGTCGAATACAGAAACGGCCGTCCCAGATTCCCGTCGATGATAGCTCAAATCCTTTATTATGATGCATTTTGATGTATGTTTTTCGAGCCTATCGCTGTGGATTAGATTAATTCAGTTTAGCAAGAGTGTTCTTAATAATTCTAATGTGAAGTTAAATGATGATAGCGGCCCCAAGTAAAATACACAATTCGAATGCTTAAAATGAATAAATACAGTTTCGATAAACAACGAAATGTAAATAATTCTAAATGTCAAATCATCATAGGAATCTTCTTAAATCGTTAATCATTAATTTCAGTTGTTCTTTAATACAAACAGTCCTACTGATTAACTTGATAACATTCTTCTAATACTGGAACAACGTTGAAACTTCTTGATATGCTATCACTAATCTGTGTTATCACTTTTGACTATTTTCTTAATAGTTAAAACTATACAATTGAATCAGTTCTTTATAGTCGTTCTTTACACAACATTAGGAACAGTTCATATGATTCGTACTTTTGATAGCACTCAGTTTTTTTACGATCACTAATCAATTACGATTTCACTTTGTCTTATTTAATATGAAACATTCACAGCACAGTTATCATAAGTTCTTAATAGTTCTTTAATTTAAGATAAATCTGTACTTTATAAATTCGTATTGAATCTAAGGCTTTCTTTTAATCATTCTTGATTAACCCTTAAGAATTCTTATTTGCCGAATATGTTCTTCCTTTTATTAATTTCAGCTCGACATTCCTTTAAATGAATGCTATAGGGGTTTAGTGATCGAGCCATCTTCTTCAGGATTTGAGAAGGTTCTGTCGTGCAAGGAACATTCAGATGAATAGACAGTGGTATCAACAGGACGGGACGACCAGCCATACCACTCGAGCATCTCTAGCCATGCTGCAGGAAAACTTTCCAGGACGAATCATTTCATGTGGTACTGACTTCCCTTATCCATCCCATTCCCCCGACCTTACACCACCTGATACCTACTTGTGGGGAATGTTAAAGGAGAGTGTGTTCAACTGTGAAGATCCACCAAGGACTGTGCCTGCATTACGTGAGCAAATCATCTCCTTTTGCAGGAGTCTGAAGCAACCTTTGTTTCAGGATATGTTTGCGAATCTGCGTGAACGATATGAACACTGTCTACAGCGGGACGGTGCACACTTTCAACACTTACATTACGCATACCGTGGTAAATCAACACGCTAATAGTGTGTATATGTATGTATGTAGTGTGTATGTTAATTTCTTTTGTGGAGTAATAAACTCACAGATGACAATAATGTAATTTTGTTCATCTTTTCATTTCAGTACTGGCGCTTACTGTATTTCTCCAGGACGCGTGTGATATACTTCAAAGAATCACTTCCTACCTTAGTTATCGTCTCACGATGCGTTGACTTATTCGTTGCAGTGGAAACACATTCCATGTGCCTTAAGTCCTCTCCAACATCCGTAGAGATGATGGCGTTCGATGTGGTTGGCCTATTTCTGCACCTACATTTTATTTTTCCATCTCAAAAAATTAAATTCGCAAATTGGCAGACTCATATTCTTCTTATGTCCTCTCGTAATCGGCAATAAATCTTACAATGATTGACCTATTTTTATTACAAACAGGATCTCCCAAATCTATGGAAAGCTTTATTTTTTTCAATGGGGTTTTGAAGTTTCCGTGATTTTAACATTCGCTCTGTAAAGAAGCCGTGGTGCAATATGCGATCGCTACTGGGATTCCTGCTCCTACCTTGTTTTAGACAGACGGACGGACAGGATTAAGTACTGCTTTAAATTTCAGTCACTTTTTAGGTTCATTAAGAAAACGTGATCATTGATGACTTTTGTGTAGGCTTATTTTTAATTGTTGACATCATTTGTAACCTGGTGTATTGTTAGATTTTTGTTTCGAAAGTTTTCTTCCTGTAGTTGGCACATTCAGTGAAGGAAGAAAGATCACTAACAATTTTTGTTCTGCTGAAGCTTCCAGAACAAGAGAAAAAAAAAATAGAAAAGGTTTCAGCAAAGGAGCTAAGGGAACGTGACTCTACAACTACAATCCTAATATTTAGTTTCACTAGAAAATAAAGAAGATTCTGTTCGAGATACTTTCTTCCATTTCTCGCACACTCGAGAAAGTTCATAAAAAAAAATCCATATATTAATCAAATTTATTGATTAGGAAAGTAGAGAAAATTTGGTTTATGGAAATTAAAATTTCAATATATTAATGAAGTAATTATGAATATTCACTCATTGATAATAGAAATTTAAATATTATATAGAATATCTTAAAATTGCACAGGAACAATTATTGAGAGATAGGTTTTGATCACTTACTGCTCTTCGAAATCAAAAACATTTGCTGCTGCCATCTGGTGTGATACTTCCGAAGCTAAAAGTTCAGCGAAATAATTATAACTTTAAGAGAGTATAATATTTGAGAAGATTGATTTTATGAGAAAGGATTTTAAAATAAATAAAGATAAAAAAAATGTAATTGAAAGAAAATAGAAAAAAAGTAAAACTGTACTGTAACTTTATGAATAGGAAATTAAAAATTTAAAAATTTTGAACTACAAATTTTATAAATGAATACTAATTTCCAAAACGAAAAAAAAAAAAAAAAGAATAGAACACTGTAAAAATAATCCAGATCGCAAAGAAAGAAATTAAAAAAGAAGGGAAGAAAAGAAAATTGTTGGATAATTGCCTTTCTTATATTCCAGGATAAAATATCAGAAAACAATTATTTTTTCGATTACGAATGTGGATACTTTTTTTTTTTTGAAAAATCAAAGCTTTTTCGAAAACTATAAAGAAATATCCGAATTAAATAAGTATAGTGTAAACTGTACTTTTACGAAATGCAGCATAATGCTGGTAAATAACTTCCAGCGGTTTTTTTTTTTTTGTACTGCATGCTGTAGACCCCGTCTAAATACTTACATCTGTCTACGTTAACTTACTCTAAAAGGAATTACCTGGTTGTTTGGGAAGAGGGAGGGGGCGATCCAGGTGAAGTATTTTTTTTTCTTAAGTGAAAAATTTCTTCCAGATGCAAATGGAAACCAATTAACTTGAAAGTGGATTGGAAATGGGACTTAGATCCCTTCAAATGAAAACGACTCAAGCACTTGCCTGTACTCCATTAATGGCTCCTGTACATTTAGCACTTGAGATATTTTTTTCTGCTCCTTTTTTTTTTTGTTGGGTAATAGTTTCCTGAAGTAGTTAATGTAGCAGAAGCTTTTAAAGCTAACGTACGAACAGAACTGTGCTTTAATCGTAAAAGTGTAGTTGGTAGTTTTACTTGAAATTCAATAGCATCACTCTGAACTTATTTTCGAATTCAGTTCGGACGAATTTTTTTATGTTACTTCT
Organism: Thereuonema tuberculata; assembly: GCA_023159025.1. Lineage (NCBI taxonomy): Eukaryota > Metazoa > Arthropoda > Chilopoda > Scutigeromorpha > Scutigeridae > Thereuonema > Thereuonema tuberculata. Next base: position 53,439,905 of record JAFIDM010000001.1, on the reverse strand, counting down.
AATTTAACAGTGCTCGAAGAATTCATTTCTTTCACATAATTAGGGCGTAAAATTATTGTAGTTACGAGGATAATTAACTACTCGCCATGATTTAACTTATAATCAGCGAATCCTATGAATATGCAGGGAAAACGTTAAAGCATGTATCTTCGTTAGACAGCGCAGGAAGTAAAGCCAAACGGGACGAAGTTAAGTTGGGAGGACAGTTCACTTTCTCCCACCCTTAAACCCCAGATAAAAAAACCGGTACTCATTTGACAAAGGGTTAGGTGAACCCCAAAGTCCGTCAGGAGGAGAAATAACCTTGGAAAATCCCCACCCTCTCGCGGCTTCTCTAGTTATTCCTCTAGTTATTCCACTACTGGGACGGCTAATGATTAAGTGAGATCAAAACTTCCGGAATAATTTACCATTGATCTCAATGGTAACATACAACAAGATTTTCAGTTTATAAAGTCCTAAGTCTTAATGGCGAAAATGATAATGTTGAATATTGGCCCAAGATTTGCGGTTAAAATGCCCAATACAGTGGATGGATGTGAGAACTTAACTTTTTAGGTTTTTATTAAGAAAAATTCGTCATAAAATATAAGAAGCAATGTGCATTTTTTTTTTTGCATCTAGATCAGTGTTTCCTAACCTTTTTTTTGCTGTGCCACACCTAAAATATCTAAAGTATGCTATGCCACACCAAATTAGGTATAACTTTTATATCTAAAAAAGAAAAAAATTTAAAAAAGAAACCAACTTTTTTTACTTTCACAACCAACAAAAAAACAACAACATTGCTCCATTTTCAAATTGCCCCCCTGTGGGGCATGCGCCCCACGTTGGTAAACACGGATCTAGATTATTGTTGATGATACACTCTCCCAGCTGTCCCTATTTATTCCTCCCTCAGGTATACCACATTCTTAGATCAGCAATATCAATTATTATCTGTGGAACTAGAAAAATAATTTGACAATATCTAAGCAGTTATGTTTTTCTTCTTAAGACGAATGAAATCACTAACATCCAAAAACTATTCTAAAATAATTCTAATAATAATTCTAAAACTTTCTTTTAGTCCATTTCCTGCTGAGTTAAATTTTAAGTGTATTATTTACCAATTTAAATTGTGCTTCGAGCTACTAATCGAGGATGAGATGCACGCTCACGAGAAACCATTGTTAGCTGCAACAATCGACACGCGAGAAGAGCTAAGCAACGGAAGAAGCAGGAATCAGTGAGAATAAAGAATGCCCCGATGAAGTTTGGACGTGGATGACAGGTCTTCCGATTTAGTAGAAAAAACGTCGTTTAAAGAATTCGATAGGAATTGAAATGAAGAAATGCAGCCAACATGCATAAAGAAGCAAGGTTAACAAGAGCTGACGAATGGACGTTATTTCCAAATGCGATAGGACGTAAGAATATGAGTCTGCCATTTTGTGAAATTTATTTTTTGAGAATGAAATAAAAGACAGGGGTAGAAATAGGCCTACCAAATGAAACGCCAACCTCACACGGATGTTGGAGAGGACTTATGCTACAAGGAATGTATTTCCAGAGCAAGGATTAAGGACTACGATTATTAAGATAGGAACAGATTCTTTAAAGTATTTTATACGTATCCTGGAAAAACTCAAGTAACGGATCGTCGAGCAAAGTTAATTTAAAAGAAAGATCATATTAGATAGTTAAGAATTTTTTAAAGATAAAGAAAGATTGATTGAAGTAAGAAAGATCAGATTCAATTAGATTCATTACAATTAGATTGACTCCATTAGATCCATTCTAGTGAACGGATTTTTCTGAATTTAAAGAACTAATAACTGTGATAATTGTTAAGTTAGTGTACCACTATAAGACATTAACTGTGCAAGCCCTTGGGTCGCGGGAGATAAGGCTCCCGGCGCTTCTTGGCCAACGGGACTAAGATGAGGTCGGGTGGTCAGCCGACGCCCGCCTTCCTTTAACTCTCGGGAAATAGACCATTCAACAGAAGGCTGGTAGACCCAAGGACCCTTTTGGATAAGAATAGAGCGTGGAACCCGCCACCTCCAACTCGCAATCGAGCGCCCTTACCCACTCGGCTACCGGGCCCACCTGTGATAATTGTACTATGGGTATTTCAGATTAAATTACAGGAATAAAAGATTAAAATGCTACCATAAGTAGGAATCACAAGAACTTTAAGAACTGTTAAAGAACGACTAGAAAGAACTATTCCTGCTATAGTGTTAGCTATTAAGAATTAGTCAAAGTGATAACACGATTAATACAGCATTAGTGATAGCTTAATCAAGAACTTTAAAGTTGTTCCAGTGTTTACAGAAAGATATCCAGTTGAGTTGTAAAGTTGATCTAACACAAAGGGCTGTAAATGTTCAGAATGACTTGAGACATGCGATTTAAGAAGATTATTTTGATGTTTAGGATTATTTATATTTAATTAATACTTGTCGTATTATTTATTGGAAATATTTCTATTCATTTGAGCATTCGATTTTGTATTTTATTTTGGGTCAGCAATTCTTATTTCATCTAAAGAATATTCCATATTTAACTTCAGCGTAATTTATGAAAATCACATTAGAATTAATAAGAACAACTAAATATCATTTCACACTTGCGGAAATTCTGCGTATTTAATTCTCTTACCAATGAAAGTATCCAGCAAGAAGGGAATATCAAATATTCGCTGATGTTATCACATTAGTGTATTGTGAAAAACGGCTCAAGAAACATTTTACGATATCGCTGCTTCTCTGTTAACTATGGACATTTTCCAGATAAGCACGTATCTTTTTTTCCGATGTTATCATTATGATCTTCTAATTATACTTTCCTTGATTAATCTAACAGCAGTTCCAAAGAATGTAGGTCGTGAATCTTTACAAGCAATCTTGTCTGTTTTTAATTACAACTTCTGATCGTAATAGTAGTTGTAACCTAACTAATTCTACGCTACCTAACTCAGTTGTCTTCAGGTCTTTTAATTTTCTATTAAAGCCTTTGTTTATGGTAATTAAAGTTTTACGCCCACTCTTCCATTTATCTCTTTTTCATATCTTTTGTTGATGACATCTATTCGTAAGTCGATTTACTGATGTTGACGACAGCAAAATCGTTGGTTTGGCATCTGACATAAATGTTAATTGTTCGTTTCTTTGTCACCTTGAAACGCCTTTAATTGAAAGTTGGTTAATGGAATTCTTATCGTTTTCCAGAGAAACTTCGAGAAGCGAAGGGCAATAATAAATGAGCCAACCCAAGTATGCAGCTTCAACACATAAATTTCCTTTGGTGCACTGCAATTAAGACACAGCACGAAACATACGAACCAGCATTTACTAGGTTTAAAGACTGCATTTAACATCTTTTAAGGTCAAGAATTAAGCTAAGTATTTAAGAGTTCAAAGTTCAGCTTGTTGCTCGGGATTTACGACGGGCTATTTTACTATTTTTTTTTAAAAGCTCTCGCTCATTAAAAACTTTTATGACTGTTGAAGCTAGAACTTGGAAATTTAATACTGTGATGTTCCTTGCTTACGAGATAATAATGAAGCCGTTTTATTGCTGGAATGTAAGTGATAAGAAGTGAATATTAGCAGGTTTATATGGTTTTGTGTCGTATCCATAAATTTACCATGTTAAAACTTCTGCAAAAAAAAAAAAAAAAAAAAATCGTTACAGTAGATAGTCATTTAGCTTATCTACTCTTTGAAAAGTAACTTTAAGTACACGATTAAATTTTAATATAAAACCGATGATTGGCTACGAAACTCATTCACGCGCTGGATATTGAAACTTCGTCTATGATTGGTTGCCTGTCTTAGTGATAATATGCTAATGAAAAGAAAAGGTGTTATATTTAACTGAGAATAAAAGATAATGTCTTAGTATTTTTTTAAGTAATACTTAAAAGACATACTTTTTTAAGTAATTTTCTGATCCAAGGGGAAAAAAAAAGGAAGTAGATATTTGCTTCTGTAATGAATTCTTCTTCTCTCAATTTGAATTATTTTCATTTTTCTGAGCCGCCTCGAAATGGAGTCTTATTCCTTATTTCTTACTGCGATCTTACCATAAGGCTTTTAATAGTTGCAGGCCAACTATATCTTGTTTTGTGATTTCGTCTACTTTAATTCGATATCACACTTAAACTATATAGTTTAAACTTTTGTTATTTAAAACAGAAAAGAGATATATCCAATGAAAACGACAGTAGATATGGACTGTTAAGGTGAGGATTTACGAAGTTCAGTTGTAGATTATATCAACGTAGATTAGAGTTTAAATTGTCGAATAGTTCCGTGTTTTCTTTTGATTTTTATCGCCTCCCATTTACGAGTTTATATCACTATTGCGCCACAGAGATTTTCCTCGCCGAATTGAAACATCAAAGCGAAGTAGTTGTAATCGTTTGCGCGAAGTTGAGAAATTACCGTTGAAAACGAAATCAATTATTTGTGAATTCGGCGTCCAGAGTGGCTTACAGCTCGCTGCTTTTCCGTGTCCATCTCGAAATGAATGCAGCCGACACCGCATTAGCATCGAGAACTCGGGCTTGTGCTTAATAGCCATTTGCTTTGGTGACGAGTCGACAGCGCAGGCGACGCCATGAATTAGGTTGTAAAACCCCATCGCGCTTATCATCTCCGTCAACGTCATCGTCAGGCCTCTGAATTGGTTCATCTATCTGCGTTACAGAAAAGCGAGGATCTCCTTTCAGTTCATCAACAGCCCCTTTTGTGAAGCACCAATGAATGTATTCCCAAGATAGATCTTGTTTTCCAAGCTGCTTTTTTTTTCCCAGTTTGTTGACGTCTATAAGCGATGCAGTGTCACGATAGTAAGTGGTTGTTTTGTAATAAATAAAACCTGTTCTTTATGTAACAAATCAAAAAAAATAGCAAAATCTGGATATCAGACATTTTTCCCGGACATTTCAAATCACTCTGAAAACTTGTTTTTAAATTCAGAACAAGAAGTAGTATGTATCCAAACCCCCAATTAGGTTAGGCGCGTTCACTTTTCGTTGATCAAACAGCAGTTTCCAGATGGATTCGTTTAAGATTAATTAATTGTATAGGTTTACAGAAAAAAACAAAAAATTTTAGTAGCCATTATTTTCATTCAGTTTCTTTGAAATTTGATGTTTATTTATTAATCTCGCTAAATTCCAAACTTCATAACTAGTAATCAGAAGAAGTGAAATTGCTTAATTCATAAAGTGGACAAATAGAACTAAAATAAAAATCTCCAAGAAATTCAAGTATACATCAGAACAGTACAATCTTCATACGAAGTACACTTCGTATGTTTTTTTTTTTTTATTATTTATTGTTTGCTAGAACAAATGTTTAACCCTAGTAGTTTCAACTATGTACTTGTTGGCGGTTTCTCCAAATAGTCATAAATTACTCCTGGATTAAGCTCAGTCGAGTTGCGACATGAGCTGAAGTAATACTATGTGGAGAATTCAGTAAAGATGGGTGCTACAGCAAAACAAAAGCTTATGGAAATTGCATAATCTTACCATCTTCCATGAATTAAGGTTCTTTATGGAAGTATATCCTTCATTAAGTAAACAGCAATGGAATTTCACAAGAATAAAACAGATGTTTTATCGTAAGTCTCAGATCAGTGGAAGTCGTAACTTGTAATGATTGTCAAAATTTTAATCATTTTCAAGATATTAGTTTTGGTCGGAAAATTATATTAGCAAAAAAAATAAAAAATACACACAAAGTAATTTCGTGGACATTACACTGTTGTTATTTTTTTATTGAGAACGGAATGATTAAAGCTGTTTTGTTTTTATTTTTTGTTTTTGTTTTTTGTTAGTAGTTCCCTACCTGTTTGAAAAATAATAGATATCACTTCCTGAAATCATCCTTTCGGGTGTATAGGCAGTAGACCTAGTCCGACTCCAGATATATCTTTCAAATGATAACTTAAAACTATGAACAAAGTTTGAGCTATTTGCCCTAAAAGTAAAGGTTCTTTTTTTTCATTTGATAAAAACACATAAAATAAAATAAAATAGTTTATCGTGGGCACATTATAAATAACAAGAGATGCCGACACACAAATGTAGATAAAAAGTTTTTAAATAAAGTACGTTTATTTACTTAAGCTTAAATTGTATTCTAATCATTTTTTTGGATATTTGTTAAGAAATGTTAAAAATGATTCACGAAGTTTTCTTTTCTTTATCTTTGAAGCCTAAGCCAAACTCATTCAGGAATATATTTAAAACAAAAAAGCATTTAAATTTGCATAAAATTTTGAAAATAACAGTTAAATTGCTGAGATACATTTCTCGTTCCCTTGAAGAGAGGATGGGATCACCTGGAAATCTGTGTCCGAATGTCGATGTGAAACTCAATTTCGTGAGTGTCCTGTCGAATTGGACAGATCATTCATTTCCCGAAGGAAGTAAAGAAGAAATATGTCGACATGAATTGCTATCCATGCGACGCACTAGTTCCTATTTATTTCACTGTCAGTGACAAGCGAACGAGAAGTCAGAGTATATTATCATTCATCGTAATTATTAATAACGGATTCTGAAAATTTAATTGCAAATGAATTACCGTTCATCCTACGCTAATTTACTAAACTCATATTAAATGTAACGTCTCAAACAATGAATTTTGGGAGTGAATTTTTTTTTCTTTTGTACTTTGGATTTATAAATTCTTAGCTTAGAGGTAAAAAAGAAAATAATCGTCTACTATAGTGTGGAAGTTGTGAAATGCTCATTACATTTGGATTTAGTTTGATCTGATTGGTTTTAAACAAAATATTTTTTTAGCATTATTTTTGTTTTTTTAGCTTAGGACAAATCTGAAACTTTCATAGAGCCTTTTTTTAGCGCACTTTTCTAGAAAATTGTCAATCAATTGGCGCTTACAATTAGTCAATCTGTGCATCTTTTCTCTCCAGACTTTTGAATCGTTGATCTTTTCGAAAATTGACAGACATATCTACAACAAGAGGCAATTTTACTTGAACAATTTTTTTTCATGTTTTTCTTAAAGCATTTAATTAATAATAGTCACTGTGACTTTGTTCTGTTTGTAATCATAAAGCAAGCGAAGTCGTCTTCTTTCTGTTGAGACAACTGTGAAGGGAATCACAACTTTAAATTGTTCACATTTTAAATTTTTATTATTTGCAAAAAATGCTTTTGATTGCCGTTTTCTTCTCTTTTAACAAGTTAAAGTAACAGCAGAGGCTAAAAAAAATGTCTGTTTTTAGCCTTCAGTTATGTATTTTAGATAATACATAACTGAATACATGTATTATCCTTCAGTTATTCTTCACTCCAGCAAAAGATGTCTCTTTATCCAAGAATTAGTCGAAAAAATTTTGCAGTATTTTTTTTTTTTTTCTAATTCGGGCGCGTGTCTTGTTCGTCTTCAATGCGTATATTTCTCCACCCCTCCTTTCATTCAGATTTTAATGAGAAGGTCCGATTACCAAACCAAATTTTCTTTTCTTAGAATTTTGATGAATGTCACCTAATTATAATTTATTGAACCTCTTAAATTCTTAGAATTTCTATCTGTTCCGTATGAGATATTACGGGGATTCATTTTTTTTTTCGGATTCATTTTCTTGCGCGTTATTTTCAATCCAAAACTACAGCATAGAGACTCAGACCAAGTCATAGGGTTTCTTCAATCTAATACTCCCCCCTTTTTTTTTCTCTTCAGGCTTCTTTTTTCCTCCCATAGAAAAAAATTTCTAATTTGGAGTTCGTTCTTTGCCAAAACAATTGAAGTACATGAGAACAACATAATTTTTTGAAAAGATTCTGATATTAAATTCCAAAGAAGATTTAAAATTTTTAGACTCACCACAGTAAATTACACTAAATGTGATTGAATTAAAAGCAAAAAATTGCTGATTGTGGATTTTTCCAATTCCTCAAAATATTGGGAATTCTGGAATTGAAAATTGATTCCAATAATGGATTCTTTTCCATCATTACTTGAAATTGAAAATTGATTCCAATAATTGATTCTTTTCCATCATTACTTCAAATTGTAAATTAAGATATAATAATCACTAACGCAAATAGGTAATTTCGCCGTTAATAATTCATTTATTAACTTAAATCTAAGAAAGAAATTAATTAATATTTTAATAATAATAATAATAATGTAGAAACACATTCTACACGATGCAAACACACATGACGACAAATGCAGGAAATGCCACACTACGCAAGAGACGATCGACCACGTAATATCAAGCTGTCCCCTTCTCTCTCAAACAGACTACCTCCACAGACACAATCAGGTAGCGTCGATCGTTCATCAACAACTAGCACACAAACATTCACTTATTAAGAGCACGGTCCCGTACTACAAGTACATACCACAAAGCGTATTAGAGTCACCCTCATATAAACTATACTGGGACCGCCCCATTCACACCGACAAAACCATACATCACAACAGACCAGACATCACACTTGTTGATAAGGTCAACAAACAGACCTAACTAATTGATATTGCAGTGCCTATCAGCAAGAACATGCAGAAAACCCACGCAGACAAGATCAGTAAATACACTGATCTAGCACACGAGCTCCAGAAGCAGTGGAGGCAGGATCGAGTACGTGTTGTACCCATCGTCCTGTCCGCCACTGGTTTGGTGCCTCACACATTGCACCACTGTCTCAGCACACTAGGACTTCACAAAAACACTTATGCACAACTGCAGAAGGCTGTGGTACTCAACACTACACGCATAGTTAGGAAATTTATGGACACAACCACACATCCCTAATCATTCTTGCACACATCTTTACACTTGGCAATATGTGCTTTGGTCCTTGACCCGCCATATTGTTTTTGCTGGGGAAACCCAAGGTTTGAAACATACAAACATAATAATAATACAAAAATAAGTCCTAAAAAAAACCTGTAATAGAGAAACCTTTTGAGAGTCTTTTTCTGTATTTTGTTTTGTATTTTACTTTAATTGTTTACATAGTCATTTTCGTAACTTCACAATTATCTTATTTCTGATTTGTTTCATGTTACTAAATCATCATTTTCTCGATGTTGTGCTTAAGCCTGCACTTCATTCTATAGGAAATCCTTGCATCATACGGATATCACGGACAAAATCTTTCAACATTGGAAGGCTTAAGGTCTGCATCGTTGAAATACGTTTTCCGTTAGGATTTCTTGTAGCCTGCATCTTATGTTTGTTTATAAAATGATTTCTTAAAATAGCTTTTTTTTTTTTTAATTTCCTGGGAAATCCAATTTATATTAAAAATTCTGCAATATAATATATTGCAATATAATATCTTTTGTTTTCTTCATAGGCTATTTCAAATCTTAGACGTCTTTTATATTTAATTATTAATTTACAAATAAAAGCAGAAAAATCCATAAATTTGTTTACAAATGATCAAAATAAAACTTTTTTTTTGTTTTTGTCTTTGCAAAAAAGATTGCTACCAACAAATCACATTTCTCCAAATTTTAAAAACCTTATTGTTTTTTTTTTTGAAAAAAAAAAAAAAAATCACTGATTGCCAAAATAGTTTTTTCATCTCCCTTAGTTTTCTTAAGCCATTTTTAACACTTTCCATTTTTTAATTCCTACTCAATTCCTACGGAATCGAATTTCGAATATAAAAGTAGAAAGTAATATGAATGTTAAGTTTATTCTTCATTCTTTTACTTTGTGAATTTTCAAAAAAAAAATCTTTAAGCAATTTTTATATAAATAAATGTAGTAATATAAAGATTAAATCAATGAATAAAGTATCGTTATTAACTGAATAAATACACCTTTATTAAAAATATCTACTTTCATCCAAGATTTTAAAATTTTAATGAATTGGAAACGAATGAATTTAAAATAAATTAATTAATATAAACCGTTTGAGGGAGGATCAGAGCATACTACCTATTTGATCCCGTAAAAGCAAACCCGCTACAGTTGAAGTTTGTTTTGTATAGAATAATTTGTAATAATTTGTATAGATGAAACATTACTTTATTAATACTATATTTCTTTATGGTTTTTAAATTATCGATAATATCTTTATTGCAAGTTAAAAAATTAATATTCATTCCACTACATTAATGTATGTAAAAGGAAAAAAAAAACTCCTCTCTACCGAATAATCATGTAAGAGTTCTTTTTTTTTCTAGAATAACCTAGATCCATTTTGCATACTTTACGGAATCCCTAACTAATTTTGCCGAAAGTATTAATATAGGGTTGTCATAAATAAAGTATCCCTAAAGTCTTCAGAACTTTAATTGATATGCGATATACCACCTGAATTAGGAAATAAACTATTCTAGGCATGGGAAAAAAGATTCCGTGAAAAAAAATATATAATTCCAAAATCTGCCAATAATAGAGTGAAATATGGTGCTCTTTAAGTGTTAAGATTTGTATCAACAAATGAATAACTAACTAAAGCTAGCATGAACTTTCAAATTTTTACATTTGTCCTCTTCAAAACTGAAACAGAAAGTTAACTAGAGGAAAAACTGTCAACGCTCCATCTCACTCACTCAGTCACTGATGATGGGATTGCCATAAATTGCATTTCACTGTGCTCAGCTACAGATTCTCTGCAGTTCCGCACATACAATAAGACAATACAACAAAACCCTTCCTCAGTAGACATTGGCCTTGAGGTAACCATTAAATTGCAGAATCACAGTGTAAGGTCAGCGAGCGTGGTGGCCATTCAATGGGAAAGAAGCCACTAATTACTCTTTTTTCAGTAGAGTGATGTCGTAATAGCTGCTACATAAAACTGTCTCATCCAGGCATCCTCTTTGCTGCAATGAAAGAATATCGCAACTGCGCAGTGTATAATGATATTTTTATACTGTAAAGATGGCTGCTCCTGATGGGCTAAAAAGAATTCCTCGAAGAAGATTGGCTCTAGGATGAAATTTCAAAATAACACCACACCTGGCGGGAAGTTCAGAGAATGCATTGAAATTTGCTGAATAGCATAGGGTGCTTTTGAAACCAATTTACGACACCATAATTTTGAGTTTTCACAATCCCATCGAGATAAAAAAAAAAGGGCCTCATCTCCCGACAATGTTCCATGGCCAGGCATCGTTCACTTCCAATCTGGCCAAAACTGTTAAAGCAAATGACAATCGTTTTGAGCATCGTCTGCTTGCAGCTGCTGCAGGTGGTTGATCTTGCTTGGAAACAGTGGATTAGTTGGCGACACAGCGGAATAAGGAAACGATATTCCTCGTGCGCTGCTTGTTCCATGGATCAGTCGACTACAGCAATTGCAACTTTGTCTGTAACCTGAGGAAAAACAGGCTTCCATCCTCTTCCAGGCTTAATTTGCAAAGATCCAATATTCTCAAATTAATCAGCCTTCAACTTTCACAGCTGCTAAAAGGACCTTTATATCATCGGAATTTACGCAGAGCGACTGCTGCTTTGCAACCTATAAGGTAAAAGAACTTCAAAATTTAAGCACGTTCAGGCAGAGCGATGATATGCATTTTTATTAGTAAGATTGACAAGACTCTTGCGGTATTCGCGCTGTACCTTTACTGCCATCTCTGCTGGGAAAATGCAGAATTTCTACTCTCTTAGATGCAGTGCTTTTTTCATTTTGAAAATAAATTTCAGGCCAATTCATTTCTTAGTTTTTGAAAAGAGCAAACATAACAATTTCATCTTACTTGTTAGCTTTGTCGTATTTATTCATTTGTTGATACTTTATGATGCGTTTCCTCTTGTATAGCGCCATATTCTATCCTATTGGCAGACTTTGGAACTAAAAGTTTTTTTTTCACAGAATCCTTCTCTTGTCTGGTAAAATCTATTTCCTAAATCTGATGACATTCCTCTTTATTAGTTGGAGCTACAGAGAGCTGTGAATAGGGATACTTCAATTTTTGATCATCCTTTTATGATGAATTCAATAAACACTCAATGAGCTCTGAAATAGTAGCGAAACGTCTTTTATGCAAAAAAATTGTTTAGTGGCAGTAATGAGAACCATATGTTTTTCAATCTGCGCAGTTTTTACGGTTTGTTTATTTTAGGGGAGAAATTTATTGCGCATATTTCAAAACATTAATGACGTTTAATGTAACTCAATTAAATTCTGAAAGTGTGTTAATATACCATTAATTCTTATTTCACACACACAGAATTTCGCCATCCACTTTGCAAACTAAAGTTGGATTAAGATACAGGAAACACACTGATTCGGTAAAAATGTAAACTGGAGGGAAACCAAAGTCTATATTTATTTGTCGAAGTAGAAACGAAAAAGATCTAAGTTTTCAAACATTTAAATATGTCCTACTCCGTTTGATATGTGAGCTTCAGCGAAATTTGAATCGTCTGAATGAAAGTATTGAAAAATAATAATGATAATAAAAAAAAAAAAACCTCCAAAAACTTTTTATTTATTAAAACACACACATACACACAATCACGGAAACTAAAACTAAAATTTTTTAATTTTTTTAAAATTTAATTTTTGATGTCTATATTCTCTCAATCTACGACTGCTTTTAGAACCAGCGTGTAAATCGTATATCTATGATACATTTTTATTTTGTATAGAGATTAGAATGTAGACCTCGTAGTCTAATGGCTAAGACGTCTAACTTCTGAGCAGTATTCTACCTAATAGAAATAGTGCATCTTTCTTTCTTGACTCTCTTTTTTTTTTTATTCCTATTGATATTTTTCAGTGGTTTTCGAGTTAGAAATAGTGATGGTTTTTTGAGTTACAAATAGTGATTTTTCAGTATTCTACCTAATAGAAATAGTGCTTCTTTCTTTCTTGACTCTTTTTTTTTATTCCAAATGATATTTTCAGTGGTTTCTGAGTTATAATAGTGTTCAGTATTCTATCTAATCGAAATACAGCTGCTTTCTTTTTTGAGTCGCTTTTTTATTCTAATTGTCACTTTTCAGTGACGTTTGAGTAACAAATATTGATGGTTTCTGAGTTACAAATAGTGATTTTTCAATATTCTATCTAATAGAAGTACTGCTTCTTTCTTTTTTGACTATCATTTTAATTGTAATTGTCACTTTTCAGTGACGTTTGAGTAACAAATATTGATGGTTTTTGAGTTGCAAATAGTGAGTTTTTCGGTATTCCACCTCAAAAAAAGAGGTGCTTCTTTCTTCTTGACTCTGTTTTCTTTACTCCAACATCTGCCGTGTACACGCACATATTTTTCAATATCACATAGAATTTGGTTAAGTAAGAATATTTAAAATATTGCAACGTTTCGGCAATTATAGTTCTAATTGTCAGTTTCAAATTACAAATAAACTGACGGATGGGAAATAAATAAACAATCTTGAGATTCAAAAAAAAAAAGGTTGAATACATTCCTTATTGATGGGGGAAAGGAAAGACTTCGGATCAGAAGGTTGCAGGTTCGATTCCTGTCACGGATGTTTCATTGTAAAAATTATTTCGATTTTCCATTCTCACAGAAAATTGCGCCGGACAGACATACAGAAAGACAGACAGACAGACGGCGAAATAAAAGATTTTAGTAATAATAAATTGCTATCATAAAATGGAATTGTTATAATAAATTACTATCATAAAATAAGTAGTAGTAGTAGTAGTAGTTTTTTATTAGTAGTAGTATTTTTCTTATTTTCTTTTTTTTGTGATCGGGGTTTGTACAAAAATTTCTTCACGACCTTAATGTATTTATTTCTTAGACTCTGCTTCTCAGCCTTCATAAACTTTATAGTCAAAAGAAAAAAGTTGGTAATTAATTAATCATGAAAGTTTGAGTTGTTTTTTAAAAAGTAAGGTCAGTAAATGTTTCCTATTATTAGGTAAGGAAATCGATATTTATTACACGAGAGTGGCTGTCGGGAAAAATAGATTAACAGCACAGATTCCGGACATTTTCTTTTGTTAAATTTTTATTATCTGCTTGATTAATGATTTAAAATATTGAGACATTAAATTACATCTTTTAATTTCAGCTAATCACCGTAGAAACAATAGAGAAACAATAGAGATGCTTTGCAATTCAGGCATTTGACAATAATTCGTTGATTCTAGTCGAGATGACGGAATGTTTCCGATAATTATCATTGCTTGGATTTTAACATTGACATCCCACGAAAAACGGCAGTTGGTGTTGTTTTTGAGAATTGCGTGGGAAATTTATGTCACTGACATTGTTAAAACTTATTAATTACCCCATTTCTTTTAAATCGATTTGTTGTAATTCATCCCATTCGTCTATCTATGCTTTTCTTTCCTAAGGATGTAAGTTCTTTGTTAGTTATATCTTCAAGCGTAAATACTGAAAAACTCCCATCATATAATTCATAGATAATAGATATTTTCATGGGAAAATACGTCTTCATCTACGAATCTGTGGAAAACTATAAATGTCATGTTTTTGTTTAGAACTGTCGATTGATTTATTATAAATGGCTGTTTTTAATTTTAATTCTCGCTTCTACGGTAATTTAATGTTTTGTTTATTCTTACAGCTGAAATCCTCGAGGAACTTCATTCTCATAAATCATGTTCTATTTGTGATATCAGATTTCTCTCAATTCCTTTTGCAATTTTTTTTTGGAGGTTCCACGATTGTGTACCCAGAACATATTACAGAGTGGAATATACTGATAAATTAAAGAACTTTGCCTAATAAATTCAGGATTAGGTAAATGATACAACGAAAACAGAACTTATAAAAAATTTTAATACAATTTTATTTTTATTTTTAACTAAAAATAAACTAAAGATAATAATAATAGTAGGACAAGATGTGGCATCACCATAAAACTAAACTAAAAACAAAATGCAAATTAAAAATAAAATAAAGGAAATTCTTGTGCTGCCCTCCGACAGTCTCAAAGAATTTTCTATGCGCATTTTTGAGAAAGAAAAAGTGCCTAAAATGTGTAAACACATTAAAAGGGTGAGACCATGTTTACATGAAACATCCCAAAATGCTGTTTCACGCGCAATTGGCGATCATCAGTTGAGAATAATCACTGTAAAA
>JAFIDM010000001.1:53369768-53417365 GCA_023159025.1 Thereuonema tuberculata | reverse complement strand
CGCCATATTGTTTTTGCTGGGGAAACCCAAGGTTTGAAACATACAAATATAATAATAATAAAAACATTCAATCTATAGTGTGCAGAAGTAAACCAGAATACTTTATCACAAAATGCAGGGATGCAGCTAATTTGCTGCAACTGACTATATCAAAAAACATGACAATATATACAAAATAATTCATCAGAAAATAATTTAAACTACATTATATTCTTTTATTAACATTGTCATTTTGAATTTGATAGCAAGTACAATTTTTCTGATTACGGAAAATCAACTCTTCATACTGTAAACAAATGCAGTACACTGATTTCAGTACCATAAAATCCCACGGCTTCATAAGTGTCAATTTGTTTATTTTTTTTATTTTTGATATATTTATTTATTCCATATATCATTTACTGGTCATTTAGAGATTTTTTGGCTTTTGTCTATTTGATTGTTTAAATTGATACCTATTCAAGAAGTGACAATGGAATTTGATGAAATACGTAAATTACGACAAGTGTAGGATATCAATTTCCGATTGTCTTTTCGTAATTCTTATAAAATTTAACGAAATACAACAAAACTAGCAAATTTGGTTGATGGTTTCCCGAATCTTTAAGAGCTTTTGGTAAAATTTGAAAAGGATATAAATTTTCGCTTTCTGTATATCAAGCTTTTAGCATTTCAAAATTCTTGAAACAAAATTCAGCTTCCTAAAGTTGACCTTCGTTTTTTGGAATCAGCTTCCATCCAATCATTTCATCTTGTTAAAAAGGACGAGAAGTTTGTGGCAAGATCGAAAAAACAAGCATGTCGATTTACTTGATAAGGTAAATACGGACGAGACACTGAATTATTGTGTTCTATTAATTTATACATCAAAAGATATTATAGATTGTGGTTGTATAACGGTCGTAGAAAATTCGTTTTAAAGTAGGTACTATGGTAATGTTTACGGGAATTCTTAGTTCCGCAGATTACTCTTCATGAGCAAAAGTATCATAAGGGTCATTCTCACGAAAAGGAACACTTTGTTACTTTCATAGAATTGCTTTTAAAAATTAATTTTCTTTCTTATGTTGTTATGTATTATATAATTTAAATACATAATTTATACTGTCCATCAAAAATTATAAAAATCGAATATTTAATCTTTTTAAAACTGAAACTAAACTACCCCAAAAGTAACTCCATGTCGTGAACTGAACATGTTTTCTTGTAAAGATGATTATTCATCTTATAAAATGCGGCTTAATATTTTAATTACTTACATTGTACCTAATAATAGGAATAATACATAATAATCAATCACTTTTGTAATTGTGATTTACATTTTTTGTGATTGTAAATGATTTTTACAATGTGTCAAAGTTGTGATCCTAGATTCAGCACCAACTCTGTATGGAAATGTTAATTCGCTAAAATCTAAATAGAGGACAGCGCTTGACTTTAGCTAATGATCACGTAATGAAGCGGCAACCATATTATTAACCACTAGTAGAGCATTAAGTGAATAATAGTGTTTTGTGCTGAGTTCTGTGGATGACATTTCTCATAATTAGGAGAGTACATTTATCTACAACTCCGTGTAGATAAAAAATGAATTTTAAAATAATCCATTTTTACTTGTGTAATAAATATGCAAGGAATTATATGTATACATTTTTAACTTTAAGTGTGATCATTCTAAATTCAAAATTAATCTAATCAGAGAATACTAAGTACAAATTCATCAACTCCGTGGCATCAACTCCCATGGAATTCTGTAGCATTTTGGAATTGATTGGCAGTTTTCTTGCTTCTGTAATATTTTACTTTAAATAAAACTTTGTATAAACAACAATGGGTGAGACCAAATTCTTTACCAAGTGACATCCTGGAAAAGCTGTTTCACGCTCTTTGGTAATCACCAGTAAAACAACAAGGTCTCGTACCTGCTCCTTGCTGATGATCAGCAAAGAGCGTGAAACAGCTGTTGCAGGATGTCACTTGGTAAACAATTTGTCTCACCCATTGTTGTTTATTAATAATTCAAATGCGCAGTTTGAATTTTTATGCTTTAAAAAAATTCATTGAGAGGGCGAACTGTTGGCACATGAATTTTCTCACTAATTTTTTACTAGTGAGTTTTTTATTGTTCATTTTTTCTTTTGAGGTACCACTGCGCTTCCGATGAACTTCTTTGTATGTCTAAACGTTTATTCTGATTTTGATTAACTTTTTATAAGATTACAATATTTTATATACATTTTAAATGTATATTGTAACTATCCCTTCCATGTGAACCAACAGCTTAGCAAAGCAAAAAACATGTATTACAATGAAAAGAAAGATTGTTAACTCCATGGAATATTTGTGGAAACTACATGAAGGATTAACTGTGAAGGTGAAAAAAATATGTTTAACGATTTAAATTAAATATCATATAATTATTAGACACTTTTAATAAAAATTTAAAATAAGATTGTGAAAATAGAGAAATGCCCATGTTCTGTCTGTTTTGTCAACTCCGTGGCGGTAACTTTTTTAGGTTAGGATTTTTTTCAAAATTAGCTAGTAAACTTTCATGTTGGCATCACATTCTCTATATATACCATAAAAGGTACCAGAAAAATATGATAGGATTAAAAAAATACAATGAAAATAAGATAATTAATGCTTTTAGACAGAGTCAAAAGCAAAGCGGCTCCATAATATGCACAGTTTTATAAACACAACTTTATCGGTAGCGACCACTTTTGACCCCCAACTTCAGGTCAGGAAGTGATCCTAGAGGTCTGATTTTTTTTTGGACGTGGTCACCTACTTTTTGATGCTGAACACAATGGTGAAGGTTTCGGTCCCCTATGTTTTACAGGCAAGCCGTAATCTAGAGGTCGCTAATATTGCTTTTATGCTGTCTGGATGGCACACACTGTAGCGGCCAAACGGTTAGAGATATTCGAATGAAACCTTCACCATTGTGTTCAGCATCGAAAAGAGGTGACCACGTGTAAAAAAATCAGACTTCTACGACCACTCCCCGACCCCTCCAAGGTTGTCTTTTTTTTAAAAACGCCTTTAAAAGACAGAAAACACCTTGAAGGAGGGTCAGGGAGTGGTCCTAGAGGTCTTGATTTTTTTGTACGTGGTCACCTACTTTTTGATGCTGAACACAATGGTGAAGGTTTCATTCGAATATCTTGTGACTATCGTTGGTTACCGATATATACCGCTATACAAAATATAAAAACAGTTCCTCTCATGCGACCTTATGAGAATTTAAAATTAAAAATAAGTCTTTAATATTGAATCATCTCAAAGTCTGTATTTATTTTTTAAATAAACTAGAACATCATTTCACTATAAATATCTTCTTTACTGCTTGTGCACAAAGAAACGAAATATTGTACACAAGCAGTAAAGAAGATATTTATAGTGAAATGATGTTCTAGTTTATTTTTAAAAAAATACGTCTTTAATAGTTTCTAAAATTTTAATAAAAAGTTATTTTTAACCTTTACGAGTATTTAACCTTTTTCTTCAGAAATGAAGAAAACAAATTAGCACGACTTCACCTTACAGAATGTCCTCGCATTCCTATCAGTTGAGTTTGTTACACGAAATATTACATTCTTAGTATGAATATTTGTTTAAATATAATAGGTGTTTCGGTAAAGTAGACAAAGTGAAGAGATACGGGTTCCAAAGGTTATTTTGAGTCGAAAATGTTCTATTGGATTTTATTATACGGGCCGTAGTTTTAGAATTAAGAAATGAATGCTTTGGGAATGGTCCCTAATCAAAGAAAGCTCAGTTCTGGCCATTTTCAGCATTTTCTTTAAATATCATACTTTTTTTGGTCATGATATTTGTTATCCGGATTGCTTTTTGTAATAACCTTTACCTTATTTACTTACACTTCCTAAAGTTAACTGAGCTTTCTTTAATTAGGGACCATTCCCAAAGCATTTATTTCCTAACTCTAAAACTACGGCTTGTACAACAAAATGTCATAGAAAATTTTCGACTCAAAATGACCTTTGGAACCCGTATCTCTTCGCTTTATCTGCCATTTCCGAAACACCCTGTATAAAGATGCGTATGTTTAATAAGAAATGACTTTGTAATTGGTTTATATTTTATTAAAGAATTAGCTTTTTCACATCTGTAATAACAAATAAGAGAATATATCTTAAGTTACAAAGTTACTTCAACGCTAACATTTCAATTTATTTGAAAGAAGTTCTGTAATTTTCTTTTCTCTCAATGCAGAAACATTAATACAGTATTTATTATATAGCAAAAGATGTTAGTGAAGAAGAAAGAAAAGAAAAGTAGCCCACCCTACCAAATGGTTAGAATCATCTAAGAATAGGTGGGAGCATCTTGACATGGAAGATATCAGCTCATTCTTCAAGATTTGGCTTCCATTTATTTTTTCCTTTCCTTCTCGGAAATGACTATACATCAAAGAGAAGGAAATGCATTCTATCAAAAATAAATGCATCTATTTTTCTTTTATGAATACATTCATCATCATCCTGCGAATAAGATGGTAATAGACAAGCAGAAGGAAAGAAAAGAACAAAAAACAAGAGACTCTCTATAATGTGGTATTTATCGCTTGTCGAATAGAAGTTGGCTGAGAACTTAGAAACAGACATGATCGAATTTTGTCTTTAAAAAGTTTCAGGCGATAAGCGGGAATTGAGCTACGAGGTTTTTCCATAAGCGTTGAAAAAAAAAAAGGAAGAAATTGAAGGAAAAGTACAAGAGATCAGCAGACCTTGCTAATTGCTTCTTCAGAACAAATTGGAGGTGATAGAAAACAAAACAAAAGAAGGTTCAGTCATCAGTTCTTGTTTTATCGTCAGTCACAAGTTGATAGCTTGGGTTGATTAGGAGCATCGCTAGCTCTAATATTGGATAGGAACTGAGGCTGGAATCTACGATTCATTAGAGAACACCAGCAGTGGGGAAAAAACAAAGCTCTCGTTTATACGCTTGTTTTCTGAATAAAAAAAAAGAGAGCTTCATGATATTATTGCGTTTGTTTGTTCGCTCGCGCGTGCTTGTTCGTGTGTATTAAGTTTATATACCAATAAAACGATGTTGACATTTGATGTGCTTATTTCTGAACAAAAAGAGTCTGTCGTTCGTTTTATCCGAAAATTCTTTATTTGAAAAATCTTTCTCAAGCTGAATAAGGCGGCGAAATGAAATCGTGATGCCACCGTTTTTGTTAACGTGTGCTTAAAACTTCAGACCTGAATTTCTGTAATTTATTATTTCTTAAAATATTTTATTCGGAAATTAAAATTAAAAGAATTTTTAGTAAATGTAACAATAATGATCATAACAATGAGAATGACGGTTCATTGATTTTTTGTAAGCATAGACGATATGGAAAGTATAGTATCTTATAGAAGCTTTTTGTATTAGAGGTTAGATTTTATTCTAAAAAAGAAAAAAAAAATCAGAAAAGATAGGTCGGTCATCTTTTGCCACCTTTTAATGTTTTTTTTTTTTTCCTTTTTTTTTCTAATTAAATGATTTTTTTTTATTTATCAATTAAGTATCAGAAAATTTTAAAAAATAATTTTATGGCAATTTACTAATTAAATCATTTAAACGTGTTGCTAGCGCATGAATACATTTATTTTCTTTTAATTCATGCGCTTTTCTTGTTAAAAGAAAATGTTCGTAAGCTTGAATTTCAATTTTGTAACATTTTGCTCTTGCTTTACTTATGGTTGATAATATAATAGAAAATTTAAGGTTAATTTTTATTTTTTTTATTTTTTAAAATTTTGTTTTGTCAATTCCTGTTACGCATTGATTGTTTGACAGGATTTGACAGGAATGGAAAGTTCAGGGAAATCACCGTATCCGCTGTTTCAATTATCGGCGGTTGACTTTTGATTCGAAAAAGTTAAATAGGAAATTCCAGAAACACTGAAAACATTCTGATGTAAATTGTGCAGCGTTCTGGATAATGTGATGAAATCACATTAATTATTCAGCGTCAAGGCTGTTTACATCCGCTTGGTATGCGATCAAATAGTATAATAAATGTTTTAAGAAAGAGATACATTACATTCACATAACTTTTATTATTATAATTGTTCTATTTTATTATTAGTTATTGATGTTAATGTCTTATTGTGCCTAATTTATAAATTAAACTTTATCGTAGGTACTGTCACCGGCATTTCCAAGGTCACATTGCGAAGTTGTGCTTTCCTGCATTGCTTTCCTTAAACCAGTCTAACAAGGGAATGTCAGATCGAAACATCCCGAAATGCTTATCACTTATTCAGGATCTTAAGGAGTTGACTTATACCAAATTTTAGCTCCTTTTTTTGCACTGAAAGGGGTAAAAAAAAATTGTAAGAGCTGAGAGCTTGTTGCACTGCGGGGAAGCATCGGGCAGCTAATGTGACATTGGAAATGCCGGCGACAGTACGTACATCAAGTAATTTATTCTAGTGTTCACTACTATCCGCGGTTTCAGGCATCCGCTGGGGGGAGTTGCTTGGAACCTATCCCCCCGCGGTGACAGGGGTCCTACTGTACTTACAATCAATATACAAATGATATTTCCATCATTTTATTCGTTTTAGCGTAATGTTGTGCGTATCAAGGAACCAGGACAGACAAATACACACCAAACAGTAGACTTCGAATAACAGTTGTGGAAATATACTGAAGTAAACAGTTTTTTCCTAATGAATCTTATTGATTTATGCTGTATTTTATTTCACTTTGTTTGATTAAAGAATCAACATAAACTTATTTATATAATAACTTCTGATTTACCTCATATCTGTTGGTTCTGCGAAATGAATGTTTTTGTTTTTAGAAATGAGATTAGGAAGAAGCTTACGGAACAACAACTAAGTCAGAAGAAACATCCGATTGACACGATGTAAGACGTAAACAAATTAAATCTCATTTGTAGGCGCTTGAATTGAATTAATTGAAACGTGATTCGTGTACTTAATCCGATCACTTGCGAAGTGGTGACTGATATTAAAAATAGTTCTTTAGGTTCTCCGCAAATCGACCTTCATC
This sequence comes from Thereuonema tuberculata, assembly GCA_023159025.1. Taxonomy (NCBI): domain Eukaryota; kingdom Metazoa; phylum Arthropoda; class Chilopoda; order Scutigeromorpha; family Scutigeridae; genus Thereuonema; species Thereuonema tuberculata. Next base: position 53,410,321 of record JAFIDM010000001.1, on the reverse strand, counting down.
CTTCCTAATTGCAGAAGTTTCAAATTAGACCTGCTCTAATGTTTCTCAGTTCATTGCTTTAATGGTCTTTCCTTGTTTTGGGTATTTAACTAAGAATCTGCCTTGAAATTCTTCTTTTACTCTGATGAATTTGCCATTCCTTTTTCCTTTCAGGATTGAATATTAGATTTGGAGATTAGTACATTCAGTTCTAACATATCTCCTTTCTACTCGAGATTTCTTCAGTCGAAAAGACAGATTAGATAAGTGTATATTCAAAATGGAACCATTCAGTTTCTGTTAAATTCTATATCAGGGAAACCACAGTCCATTAGGTGTGAGGTAATAATAACAAAATCTACTTCTGTCGGCATTATCTTTATCTTTTCTCTTGTATCAAAATTTATCAATCATTTAATGACAGTAGATATAAACAGAAAATGTATTACATTAAACCGATAGGGTTAGGGTCTGTAGAACAGTGTTTCTTTTTTGCTTCACGCGGACTTAGGTATTTGGAAAAATCAGGAGGCACAATAAACATTTTTTCTAATGTCCCATGGCACTCCAAACTTTTTCATTGCTGTACTACATATTCTACCCTATGTTAAACAATTGCGCAAATTTAATCAAATCTAAATTTCTCATTGAATTATAGAAAATCATATAATTATCGACAAATTAATTTTAACCATCCCACTTTGTATTACTTACAGTTTACTTATTCCTCTTGTGTTAATAAATAACGTTGTTGAAAATATTTAAAACCTATTAATATTTTGTCTTATTTAACCATTTTAATAAAAATTCCTTTTGTTAGTTTTTTTTCCTCGCGGCACAACCTTTGAGAATCGCGGCTCTAGACAATCCCAGATAATTTTAGAGATTGTACGATACTGATTTGGGATGAACGGTAAATTGATAAACAGTGACCACCATGTGATACGGGCTATTCATACACGTGATTGGAAGGGTTCCTAATTACAACGTCGTCAAATTCTTTGGAGCCCCAGATCCATCTTATATCAAGCCTCCAATATGTTTTTCATTGGAATAAAAACAGTCAATGTTAAATAGCCCAATTGTCTGCATATCAACTTGTTATTATTATGTTTAAATTGCAATTCAACTAGATGTATCAATTAAAAGGCATTAGTCTAATTTACAAATAATATCCTACAGCAGGTTTTCCACGCCAGCTTAATGTCATCAATTAGAAATAGACTTTTCTGATCATCAAATATCGTAATACGAAGATAACTGGTTCATTCGTAGGAAAGGAATTGGAATCTTCAAGAATTATAAAAAAAATAACAATAACATTGTAACAAAATTTGTTTATTGCTAAAAAAAACTCCATACTTTACCAGCGATATAAAAGTGTAACAGCTTGTTTGATTGATTAGTGAGACTATTTGTTTTGATAATGTAGCTATTTAAGTCATTGAGGTCGCGTACACCTGATAAATGAATAAGTCTTTACAAAACCACTATCAAACTCTTGAAGTTTTTCTTTACTTCCTATCATCTAATCATCTTTCATGAGAAATAATTTCAACCAATTGTTATCTTAAAGTTTACCTTCTACTACTTCTTTTGAAGTAAATCAAACGAAATCTTAAAAATGTATTGCCCTTCAAACTTTTGGGCGATCACTTTAACAATAAGTTTGGTTTTCCGAAACTTCCCCGAAGTGCTGAGGCCATCTCTTTGAAGTCGTGTCCTGAATGTGTTCTCTCAAGCGTTGCCAGCCCAGACGTCCTTACCAGAGGAGAGAGAGAGAGAGAGGATTACGGGCGTCACATCAACTCTATTTCCCCTCTCCGAACTTCGTTTCCGATTTCCCCTTTAACATGATTCGCGAGATACCGCAAATAGATGCACCCATCTAGAACTTTCGAAGCCAAATCACGGAAGCGTTATGCAAAGAACCACAAGCGGCTGTAAAACTGGGTGGTCGTGTTGAAGCCATAAAGTCTACTATAAAAGGCATCTATTGGCCATACTTAAACCCACCGGCCCCAGATACAAGGCACTCGACTTGTAAGGAACCTCTTAGGAAAACTATTTTGGTTCGCAGTTATCGGCTTCAGTAATTCCATTAAAGTGTCAAATGCATTAACGATAGAGCTTGATGTCCTGATGCAAATATTTTGGTCGAAGGCGCACATGCCAGTCACGTATGTCACGTTGCTTACAGGGTTCTGTCTTTTTTGGTATTTTTCCAGTCAAATTGCCGAACTTCAGGTCTGGATACAACTTCTATCAATTCAAAATATTTATTATTGTTGTTATTGTGTGTGAAAGAATAACTTATTAAAAGTGAATCAGACTACACACAAATTTAAAGTAATAAAATAAAAATTGTATTAAAATAGCGAAGGCTGTTCAACACTGTTGACAATGGCCTTCGCTAAGAAGGGCCGAAAGCTCATTTTTATTGTAAGGTTTTAATGTAACTTTTATTATGTTAAATTTGTGTGTAGACTTATTTATTTTTAATAATTATTATTACCAATCTGAAATAATTAGAATATAAAAATTAAAAAGTTTTATTTCTTTTTTAGGAATGTATCCTGGAAATAATTAATTTTTTTTTTATTTAGTTAAATAAATTAAATTCTGATTCCAGTTGTTTATTTATTTTAATACGTTTGTGTCTTTTGAATTTTTTAATTCTTTTGTAACTTTATGTTAATTATTCACAAAAAAATACAAAAATAATTACCCATATATTGTAATAAATGGTAAAGAAATTGAGTGGATTGACTCTATGAAGTACTTGGATGTATTTTTTGATACAACATTAAATTTTAAAAAATATTTGAATTATATTTTATCTAAAGCCAAACAAATAGGCAATCAATTAATAAGATGTGGATGTAATACTTGGGGTTTGAATTCTGTAAAAACCATTTATAAAGGAGCTATACAACCTATTATACTCTATGGTGCGGCAGCTTGGGGTGCTGTTATCTACAATAAAGTATTATAGATAAAATGTTAAGTGTACAAAGATCTTTTGCATTACGTATTGCAAAAACCTGTAAGACGGTATCAATTGATGCATTTTTGGTTATTACAAGACTCCAACCTCTCCCTTTGGCAGTCCAATATAAAGTCATTGATTTCTTTTTAAAAACAGGAAATATAAAAGATGCTCACCAAGCACTAATTTGGGAAACAGGCATTAACATGATTCCCAGAGAAACTGCTATGACTAATAATATCTTTCGACCATTACGATCAGTACCAAATGTAGTATTGGATGGTTTAGATCCAAATACATATAATGCAGATATTAATATCTTTACTGATGGGAGTAAATCTAATATGGGAGTTGGTGCTAGTGTAATAATAATAATACACAAGTATCCAACTTCCATAGAGTATTGTTTTAGATACAAATTCCCTTATTACACCTCTATATTCCAAGCGGAACTGTCTGCAATTAAATTTGCTGTCGAATGGTCCACAAAGTTACAAAATAAAACTCTTAAAATTAATCTGTTTAGTGACTCAAAATCTTCCCTTCAGGCACTCCTAAATATAAACAATAAGCTAAAAGATGTACAAGAAATTCATAAATTACTCTCTATAGATAATAATATAACCTTTTACTATATCCCAGGACATTTGGGATATGAAGGGAATGAAAAAGCTGATAAAGAGGCAAAAATTGCAGTTACCGATAACAACTTGGAAATTACTTATCAGCCTTTCCCCACTAAACTTGCTTTGTCCAATGTTCAGTCATTACTATATGAGAAATGGAATGAGAGATGGAAACAATCCACCAAGGGTCTTTCAACTAAAAAATTCTTCCCAACTATTTATCACTCCTTTACTTCACCTATAGATAATTTTAATTTTGCTATGGGTCAAATTCTTACAGGGCATGGAAATTTTAATGCTTACCTAGCCAAATTCAATCTTTCAAATAGTGCCTTTTGTGAATGTGGAGAATTGGATACAATTGAGCTTATCCTTTTTAAATGTATAAAATTTGATTATGAGAGACAAATATTACTTCTAAATTTATTATGTCGTGATATTATATGACCGTGTGATATATGCTTACTTGTGCAGATACGAATATATACTCATGGACAAAAAAATTAGCGCACCAAGAAATAATTGCGGGATCGTAACGAAACTTGCAATGAAGGTACATGTCGGGGAGATATGCAAATGATTAGAAATGCAGCGTGATTGCGCATTACGTATAGCCGGCAGAGGGCGTTGAACATCGTACTCTGTGGAGTATAAAGCAGGTAACCAAAGCTTGTTTGAGTGTGCTGAATCATTTACAAAGGAAGGGCTGAGGTAGACATGCCCTTACGCCGTGTTCGAAGACAGTATACGCAGTTTTCGCAGTTTGAGAGAGGGAGAATCGGCGGGATGATTGAAGCTGGGTGGTCAGCTAGGCGAGTAGCTCGTCAATTAGGCCGCTCTGATTGTGTTGTGAGGAGGTTTTGGGACCAGTTGGACCCGAGAGATGTCATGTACACGAAGACCAGGCTCAGGACGCCCTCGATAGACCAGTCGTCGAGAAGACCCCCACATAGTCAGACCCCCAAATGCACGCGTACAGCCAACTGCTTCATCGGCCGCCATCCAGGCACAGGTAGCACCTTCACTAGGGGCCGCTGTCTTCTCGAACCATACGATGGCGCCTGGCTGAAGGACAGTTGGTATCGCGGCGCCCATTACGTGTGCTGCCCTTGACGCCCACCCATCGACGCCTCCGTTTGGAGTTTTGCCGCGCACGAGGAAACTGGACTGCAGCGGAATGGAACCAGGTCGTCTTTAGCGACGAATCCAGATTCAATCTCGGCAGTGATGACAATCGTGTTCGTGTGTGGAGAGCCCGTGGTGAACGCTTCAATCCTGCCTTTGCTGTACAGCGACACACCGCTCCCACAGCTGGTGTGATGGTATGGGGTGCCATTGCCTACAATACACGGTCACCCCTAGTATTGTTCCGTGGCACCATGACAGCCCAGCGGCATGTTCATGAAATCCTGCAACCACATGTGTTACCACTCATGCAACGGCTCCCAGGAGCCATTTTTCAACAAGACAATGCTCGACCTCATACGGCAAGGGTGTCACAAAACTGTCTCCGCACAATTATTACCCTTCCTTGGCCTGCCCGATACCCAGATTTGTCTCCAATCGAGCATATCTGGGATCATTTGGGACGACGAGTTGGGCATCCCACGAGTTTGAACGAACTAGAGGCAAGGTTACAGCAAATATGGAACGAAATGTCTCAAGACATCATACAGAACTTGTATGACTCAATGCCCGATCGTGTCGCATCGTGCATTCGCGCTAGAGGGGGTCCAACGGAGTATTAACTCCTCCGTTCTTTTGCCTTTTTCTCTAAAATAAATTATCCTTTTTCTTTGATTTTCTAATCATTTACTTATATCAAAGTAGTCGTTACGTATGTAAATTTTCGTTTCATTTTGACGACTCCTTATTGGTGCGCTAATTTTTTTGTCCATGAGTGTATAATTATTTTAAAGATTTTGTTAACATTGTGATGAAAAAAAACAAAACTTTTAATTGATAACCATATAACTTTAAATATGTAAAAAAAACAAACAAAAAAAAAAACAATTGATATCTGTAATTTTTAAAATTTATACCTTATATTTATAGGAGTAACATTACAATTTTTATTGTTTATTTTAGCACTTCTGTACTCCTGTAATTTTTCATCTATTTCTTGTATATATAGTGTTGTACTCGTTTTGGAGTGGTGCACTCAATAAAAACTTCTTCTTTTTCTTCTTCTTTTATTGAACTTGAAATAGATAAATCTTTCAATTTTATTGACCGTATGAATTCAAGTATTAACAAATTTGTGCAATTAAAATTACTGTTAATTGCACAGTTAAGTCTTCTTGTTTTAAAAAAAAATCGTTTTATTTAATAAAGTATTGCAATAATTGCAGTACGGTGTATTTTCCTGATAATGTATTTTCCTATATTGCTGAAGTTTATGTTGAAAACCATTTACCGACCATCATCTGCGTAACCGAGTTTTGCTGTATTGATAGGAGACTTCACCGTAGAATAACCAACAGGGCAATTCTACGTCTAATTACCATATGATTCATAATATGAATAATAATATCACCAAAGTTATTAAAGTTGTTGTAAAACGAAAGAGATTCGATAACTGGCGTAGCAAGATAAGGATAAGTACAGTAAATTCTTTACATCCTAATCTAAATTCAAAGCATTCAAGAAACGCCTTCCTGAAAAACATTTACTTTTCCAGCTTATTTCCTAGCATCTCAAGATTTTTAACACTGCTCTTAAATATTATTTTTTTTATGAATATATTTTTGTTTTGTTTTTCGCACACTACATAAACTGTTGGATCGGTAAATGTTACAGACTTCATTGCTGCTTTATTTTGCATGAAATAACTGTAATATTATAGTAGAAATGCTTAGTTTATTCTTGAACTGACGACCTGTGGCATTTGGTTTTCTATTTGAGTTTCGGTTACAGACAGTTATTATTTATTGTTGTTTCCAGCAGTTGACCTATTTACTAAAAGTATTTTATAGGCAAAAGATTATAACTTATTTCTTTCATAGATTTGAATACATTATCTCTTTAGTTGAAGTTTATCTATTTCGAATTCCCTTTGCAACTGTTTATGGTGCTAATTGCTTGCATTGTACTTGCATTGTACTTCCATTGAAAGGTAACATTTCAAAACAGTAAATTGGCGAATGGTCCATTACAGTGATTTGTACAACTCAAGCTGAACTTCAAAATTTTGTTCTCGAAAACTACTCTACTCCAATTCGAAAAATTCAGAAAGAAAATTCTTTTCTTTTTAGATAAATTTTCATTGTTTTTGAAAACTTCTGTTTGGTGTTGTAGCTTGTTGTCTTAATAAATTTATTCGGTGTAGCAACTGACATATCAGTTTTCATGTAAATTCTGCCTCTGGGCTATTGAACCTTCAATTGTTCTGCGGTTTTGTTTAGACATCAGTCTATATTCCATATGAGTGGTAAATAACCATGAACATTACACAAAACCATTGACCTTATAAGATAAACTATCATGCTTCTGGCTTAGTGTCATTGTACGAAACAATGTAAGCGACAGTTAAATGTATATATACAGGGTGGCCGGAAAATTCCCATACCCCCTATTATATAGTATTAAATGTAAATATTGAATATTGAATGTTATTTCAATTGTTGATACTATAATGCAGGTGGCTCTAAAATGGTGTCTTTTGGGCGAAAGAGAAGCCTCATTACACACTGGAGTTGGAGAGAAATCCACCTCACGTAATGATGTGGGCTGCGATGACTATCACGTCATTTCTTTGGACCATATTTTTTTGATGGTCATATTAATGGCGAAACTTATTTACACATATTACAAACATGGTTAATCCCACAGCTTGAAGGCGCCGGTATCATGGAATACGTATGGCTACAGCAGGACCTCTTACTTCACTCTTACAGTGCGCCGGTTTCTTCAGGAACATTTTCCAGGACGCTGGATTGGTCACGGTACTCCAGCATCGCCAGGTCCATTGAAATGGCCACCACGAAATCCTGACTTCTCATTGGGCTGACAACTCATTGGGGGAATCATCAAGGCCTACATGTCTTAACGTCGCATCGTTATGCTACAAATGAAAAATTGAAAAATGCAGTCGAGAACGCATTTCGATCCATCACACCGGACATCCTCCTAAAAATGTCAAGTAGGACGAGACGGCGTATGAACTTCTGTGTTCAGACGCATTGGACACAATGTTTAAATATTTTCTTAAAATTTGACTACCTATTAAGGTGTAGGGGAACTTCCCGGCCGCACTGGAGATGTTAGACCCGTCGATGTACAATGAAAAGCTCTTTAGGAAGAAAAAAATGAATGTGGCAGCTGCATTAACCATGAATTAACTAAAGAAGCATAACTTACATTTTCTTTCATCTGCATTAAGTTACTCGATTTTTCGTATTCCAATTAATTTGCTCTAAAATTGTGGATGAATTACTCCCAAAATTTAGAGTGGTGACTAAAAAAGAGTTCAGTGCAGTTATGGTTAAGTATTGAAGGCTCTTATATTTATTATTCTCTTTATTGCAATTTTCAATATGGAAATGTAGATATCCAGTTAAAATTAAATCACCTACCTGTTTTGTGGAAGGAAAGGCGAAGGATAGTTCCCACATACAATGTTTTACATTAAGCAAGAACTTAAAAAAAAAAAAAAGAGAGAGAGAGAGAGAGAGATTGGTTTTACAAGATATTATCTGTTTTGAGATTATATATTTCCTTCCTGCTTAAATTATATTATTTATATACATAAAATGCAAATCTATTTGTAAAAACTTCCACTACGGTACACAGATAGATGGAGTTCTATCACTATTATTAAATATTTAATTTACATTGTTGATGTGTTTTTTTTTTGGTTCGATCTTAGACAGTATTCATTCCGTCTTTTCCTTATTTTCTGTAAAAAAAAGACTTCAATCGATCTTACTTTCCTTTCAATAACTTCGTTCTGCATTGATTTTTTTAGTTATTGGTTTTTTAGTTAGGTTGCTTCTTTCGTTCTTCAGAAAAAACAAACAAACAAAAAAACATACTTTTGTGTCTGTTTTCCCTGCATAAACTTATTTCCTAGCTTTTATGGTTGATTCGGTGAAGAGATGAGAAATCCTCTAGGGAAGTTTTTTTTTTCACTTATTACCTATTTCTTTTCTTCCTTAAGCTGAATCCTTTCCCTGACCCTTTTTATTTACAAAAGGAAGCTACCTTCTTGTTTCTATCCCTTACGGGAAGGGGTCAGTCGGAAGAGACAAATAGACCGTTTTGGCATTCCACAGCATTAATCTTTTGCTTTTTCTCATTTTGCCTTTTCCGTTTCCCCTGTTTGTATTTCCTACGTTTTTCTCTTCAAAAGAGAAAAGGAAGACATACGAAGATAAACGAGTTGAAGGGAATGACCTATTTGCTCGCAGGCAGTTGAACAGACGAAAAATACATTGCAATGTTCCGCCTCATTAAATTCAACAACACGTTCCTGCCCCAATCCTCACTTTTTTTTTTTACTCTCTCTATTCCTCTCCTATTCAGATTCATCATAGTTTTTGTTTTGTTTTGCGCGAAGAAAATGAACACAAATCTATTTTACTGATTCTTGTATGTTGTGTGACAACACAAGAAAAGTCTTTGAGAAATTTATTGCATTCTTATCCACTTCTAGGAGCGGCTTCTTGGTTACATTTTTTTTTTTTTTTGTTTCTTTCTCATTCGACTAATTTTTTTATCGGTTCTAATAAGACAAAATAAGTACGTAAGCCTCTGATTTTTGTTTTTATTTTCTGTCAAATTATCGAGATTAACTTCTAAATTAGCCAACCCTCAGACAAACGGATATTTAATTAGAACGGAATCAGCTCTCTGACTTTCCGTTCGTCGCTTTACACAAGTGTAAACTCGCAGGATCATCAGGAACACATACCGTATATGTCTGCAGTTCCCACCAAAATGTTAAATTGCTTCTAAATTCTATTTCTACTAAAGAAACGTACCATAATCTAATTAAAATAATAGCATGTGATATAAATAACCGAGCCAGTATGTTCCGTCTGTGCGATAAATGCCCCCCCCCCCTTTTCTTTACTTCAAACAAACTCAGAAAATGAAATAGAAGACTATGATCCCGATGAGATGGTTCAGTATTATCAATGGGTATCAGCTGATAGAATGACTTTAAATGTTCAAATCACCACGCTATTAGAAATCTGCAACATACCAAGAAAATTGAAAAAACATACTCCACACTATTTTATTACTCAGTCACAGTCTGATTATCTGAAAATTAAGAAAGAAACACTTGATGAAGTATCAGTGTTTATTTTAATGGATTTCAGGAAAAATCTCAAGTTTGTTGTTCAAGATGAAGTACATGGGTACCATTGGAACAATGGTAGCTGCACTCTTCACACTGTTATTATATATCACAAAAAAGACCAACAGTTGCAAGCAAAAGGTTTTTGTATCATTTCTGATGATCTAGATTCTAGAACATCATGTGACCCTGGTGTATCAGACTCAGAAGACTGTATTGAATTATTTGAAGTTTGAATTTTCTGAAATTCCCCTTGCTTATGATGAGTATTTCACTGATGGATGTGCTGCACAGTACAAAAATTGTAAGAATTTCCGTAATATCTGCTACCATGAACACGATTTCAATGTAAAGTGCAGCTGATCTTTTTTTGCAGTCAGCCATGGCGAGGGTATTGGTGGCACTGTTAAAAGACTTTGTCACAAAAACAAGTTTGCAAAGACTGTATAAAGATCAAATACTTACAGAGTCGTAGGTATTTGAATTCTGCCGGGAGAACCTACAAGGCATTTAAGTTCTCTTTGTTTCAAAAGATGAAATGGTACAAGTTAGAAATTTTCTTTTCCCACGCTTTGCAAGTGCAAGAAATGTTCCTGGAATACGATCTGTGCATCACATTATACCATTATTACCAACCAAGATTGGAGCAAAAGGCTAAGCTGTGATACTGATTTTTTCTCTGCACTTCCACCACTAATGCCAGAATGCCCTGTGCAGTCCAACTGCTATGTTGCATGTGCATATGTCTCTTGGTATTTGGGGATTGTTGAGAAAGTGAATGGTGAAGAAGGAGATGTTACAGTAAGGTTCATGCATCATCATGGACCATCCTCATCCTTCTATTGGCCTGATAATGATGTTTGTGACGTCTCATTCTCATATTCTATGTGAAGGTGATATCACTACAGCAACAGGCCATATTTATTCTCTAAGCAAAGAGTCTTCAAGATTGGTGGAAGAAGAGTGGTCCTCGTATATAAAAATATTAAATGTTTATCATTAAAGCGTCTGTCATATGTGTAGTTCCAAATGATCTTGAATGCAGATTGCAGCATCAGCATTTTGTGTAGTGTTGACATAATATTGATTTTTGAGAAAGTGTTAAAATACTATAAACAAAACTCTAGGTATCATTGCACTGAGTTAATTCAGTTATGACACAGACGTTACCGTTGTAACAAAGTTAGTGTTCATATCTTATGTAATGTATGAGTACATTTTATAATTTATAGTTTTTTTAAATTGCAATTTCTGTTGTATTTGTATATTTTATGCTCAGTTATGTTGTTAATGTTTTTTTGGAATGTTAATGACTGAATGTTTTTAAAATTCACGACCAATTTTTTTTTTTTTTTTTTTTTTTTTGGCGCAATTCATTTCTCAAAACTATTTTTTTTTTTTGATGAAACTTTACTATTTATACATAACTTTCTAATTTTTTCAATGATTTTCAGATGGGGGCAAGCATCCAATTTTTTTTTTTTTTAATTTAACAAAAAAAAAAAATAATTTACAAAATTTTATTTGGCCAATTCTTTCATGTTTTCGTAAACTAAATGTCAGAAAGAATATTCAGGGAAAAAATTGTCAGCCTACTGCTTTCCATTTAAAAACTACAGCCAATTTTCAAATTTTCACAATTTGCTTTGAAGTAACGCATTGCATCAAACTTTCTGCAATTACTACCAACTGAATGTATATAAAGCAATAAAAATTGGCAAAAGTTCATGAAATTAAGTAAATAGCAGTACACAAAATCTCAGTTCTCAACTAGATAGTGGGTGTCATGGCCTGGATGACTTGACATGGAATGACCCACTGGTAACCTCAGGAACCTGTATCTCTTACGCTGCCCCGACTTCATTTAAGTTTATGGGCGCGAACAACGCTGCCTCAAGCGTTGCGAGGCCCCCAAAAAGTGCGGCGGGTCCATGAAATAAGAGAATCACAGTCATTAAGGAAGAGCAAATGGGCCTTGCTTGCTTTGCCCTAATGAATGTGATTCTCGTATTTCATGGAGATTAACGTTAAGTTTTATAATTAAAAAGTAGCCTCATTCATGGTATAATTATTATTGTTATTTAATTCAATCTGTTGAATTAGCCTACTATAATTTTTGTAAAGGAAGAACGACATGACACAGAAATTTAAAAAAAAATATCTGGCTTTCATCGGAGAAAGTCTGAGACGGCCGTTTCGTTCTTTATTTATTTTATTTGAATTTTATAAATTTATAATAATTTTTTTTGAATTTTTGGAATTTTATAAATTTGTACATTTATACATGTTTTTACATACAGGATGACCATAATGAATACATATATACAAAAATAATTAATATTAAAATTGGTAATAATTATAAAAGTAGTGAAAAAAGTATAAAAAAATACATTGATTTCTTTGTTTATGTGTGTATGATACAGATAACTGAAATAATTATTATAAAATCGATTATATAATAATCAGTTTTGATAAGCCAGAGGTGGTCAAACTTCCTTTACGTAACTCCCATGCACGATAAATTTCAGATGTGTCAGAGGACATGAACAAATATTGCACACACTTTTATTGTTACAAAAATTCGAATATTAATGTTAAGAAATCCATTTGCGTTTAAAATCCTGGTATGTTGTTAAGGCTGTATGAATTACCTTGTTAAGTTGTTGAACTGTGAGGACTGCACAAAGCTTCGACTTCACAACTTTCATTATAGAATTCACAGTAGTAGATTGCCCTGATGAGATGAGTAGCGCACTAGGATTCTTCAGTTCAGTAACTTGCTTTCAGAACTTAGTTGTTGACTGGAATTTGTGGATCAACTTAGACACTTTCTGTAATGCCATTAGTTTCAGTTCCACAGCAGACGATTCTGTAACGAGAGGTTCGCGATTAGGACAACTATCATGATCACATTGGCTTGTATGATGACTGATTCTCTAGCACAATTCCTTTGTAATCCAATATTTCTTTAATCCCTAAATCAAATAATTTATTATTCAAATAAAGATTGAAGTTCCTAAATATGTTTATTCACCATGAACATTAAATTTTGGATTTTAATTAGAAGTACTTTGAGAAAAATAATGTAAAACATATACTGTATATAATTACTTAAGTAACTAAACTTTTTTTTTAATACGCCTAATACTCATATTATAAGGAAAAAAAAAGAAAAAGAAAAAACCATTATTTTTTTTTTCAGAAATGTTTTGCTTGGCAGTGCTCTGATCATTATATGGATCTTCAAGAGTTAATATATAATGACCCTTCTTGTTGTTTTTTTCTCAACAATCTTTCAATAATTACAATTTTCACATAGCACCAAGAGAATATGGTTTCATATTCTCTTAGTGTTTTGTTAATATTATTAATATTTGAATCATTAAAATTTATTGATAGGAATTCTAAGCCTATTCATTTATAATTCAATACGTATATAAATAAACAGCTATTTAAATAGTTAAATAAGTGTACTAATGATTCAATTGAGAAGTTTGAACGGAATACAAGTTTGTAATAATGATAAATACATTCGGTTGTTAATGGATTAAATGCATAACAAGTCGTGAAAACCATAAAAACACAAAGACTACATTTATATTCTCAAAATTAAATCTCTTGAATATAAACTATGCATATTTTACAATTTTTAAAAATTAACTTGTCCATATTACTTGCTTAAGTTATCAACATCGGATTAGTTTTCAATGTAATGATCCACGCAGTGAATTAGCTAAAAGGATTTAATATTCTTAAACAATGAAGAACAAGACAAGGGTATTTTAGTAGAATTAGGATAGAAATCCAGTGCTTTTCTGTGAGAATTTCTGTCGCTGTCTCACAAGGACCAGTTCGGAAAAGATTTCAAATGCAAAAATTAGGTCATCCTTTAGTAGTCTGATACATACCAAGTTTCAAGAAAATCCATTCAGCGCTTCAAGATCTTCCTTTTAGACCGAATTGTATTGAGGAGCCTTACTTTTCTGTTTGAAAATACGCTTCGTTGCGGTAAAGCTGAAATTATTATCTCGAAAGCAATACTTGAAATTGATTAATATAATAAGCGCGAGTGTTTGTTTATTTGTCTTGAAACAACGCCATTTTTTAACGGATCTTTACCAAAGATCCGTTTGGCATGGAGGTTTACATGCATCCCAGAATAATGCATGAACAATAAAAACCCGGATCCGGGCTAAGGGGTGTAAGGAGGAGGGGGCAAAATTTCTTGAAGGGTACGCATATCTCTGAAACCTCTTTAGTTGGATACATGAAATTTGATATGAGTGTTCTTTGTTAAAATCTAAAAATATATGTATTCGACGAATTTTCGATATTCGGATCCTAAGGGGTGTAAACAGGGGTGGGGGAGGCAGACTTCTTCAAGGGTATGCTTATCTCCAAAACCGCTTGAGCACGTGCCGTTTTTACCAACTAAAAAAATTTCAAAGTGATCACACAATTACAATTTCTTCGTCATCCACATCAGGACATCTCTTTTTTGTAACCCGCCTGAAGCACGGGTATTTTTGCTAGAATCTTATAATGCTGTTGGGATTTCGCTCTAAATGTCTTTGCAAGCATGAGGATTTCAACGGTTCAAATGACGTGAAAGCATTTCTGAACTGTCTTTCCTTCAAACTTCATTTCTTGGAAAATGTGATGTCTAACCCTTACTTTCCATTTCCTGTCCAATCTACCTAGTAAATAAATAAAAAGTATTCAGTGTATCAGATCTAATAAACCATAAGCATTTGTTTTACATCATAAAATATAACCTCTTAGATCACTTGTGAGGTTATTGCAACGGCCTGTTTTATATTCCAAATTTCCCCCATTCTTTATATAGACTGAACATCTATACTGATATAAGCTTCAATAAGCCTGCTTTGGTTTGTCTTCTTTTTTTTTTTTTTATGCGAGTTTTTGAAAAAAAAATCCTGATAACGGAGAAAACTGAAACGTGTCGGAGTCATTGCATGTGCTCTCAAGCTGTCCACAAAAATCTGAAATTCCAAAAAATTGGGATAGGTGGGGGGCAAAAATCTTAAAGCCTACTGATGTTTGCATCTTGTCAAGCTTCGTTTTATACTTTCTGATAATATCGATTGGTGGGTTATTTTTTTCAAAAGAAAGGCTTCTTTTCAACATAAAATACTTACTTCAAAATAATATCTATTCCAGAACATGAAATGAAATTGCATTGGTTAAAATAAAGTATTCAAACACTTCTTACTTCAAGTATCTTCATTACAAGTATCTTCATTACTTCTTGAAAATAGTTCTTCATTTCCGTCAGGCAAGTGATTCTGATAAATAATCACTATTCCTCAAACTCCACATCACTAGTATTTCTTTTCCGCCTGTTACAGGAAAAGTAAAAATTGTAAGAATTAAAAAGCATTATTAATCCTTTTTATGTTATATTCAATGTTGTTGTCAGTTTTGATTGTTGAGTGTTCAAAAACTTTTTCAAATTTTTCTTCAGACAGAAATTCTCACAAGGTTCTTAATTCATGTAATTCCTATAATAATATAATTCACGAAACGGTACCGTCTCCGATTCCCAGTACAAAAACCAAAATTAGCTCATTGAATTTTTGTTTAGTTATGTGCGTTTTTGTTTTCTATTATGCTCTTAATTCATCTTGAACCATTTCACGTAATCTCCATTAAATAAAGTGAAAGCATTTTTTTTTTACAAAAGCTTCGAAAATTTTCTCAAGTTATCATTTAGCCTACATCTATTTGGATTACGATCAGTCAAAATCAGTGGCATTTCTATTCCAATGAATTATAGTCTTTCGCTGCGAAAACTTAGTATTGTTTGTATTGTGGTCCATCAAATGAGAGAAAAATGCATCATGCCCATTTTGAGAGGATAATGGCGGGCAAAATTGGTATTTTGCTTAGCGATTGCAAGTGTCTCGTTTCTTCTTCTGTCCCTGCTGTCTCCTAGAGGGCATCGCGTTTCCATTTTATTCTTCAGATTCCTTTATTTACTTTTTCTATTCATTTTTGATTCTTTGTATTAAATTGTTAATTTTATTAATTTTACGAGCTTAATGTATTGAAATGAAGTTATGAAAAGAATTGTTTATTTTAAATTAAATTTAAAATTACATTGCCGCCGACAGTTGAAATTCCTACGCCTGTTGCAACAGTAGTAGCTTTCCAGAGTTTTGTTTTATTTTCTTCACCTACGGAAGTCTTGAAGTGCCCGTACACTTTGTTTGTTGTCTGTCGTGCTTGGTTATGGATTGTTTTGTAAGAAACGCCATGAAAAACTATTGTATGTTGACGTTTAGTTTCCTAATCCAACCGACAATCCATAGCTGACGCCATGTTTAACAAGTCTCAGGAGGGAGGGCAGGGCTTATGAATTGTGCCAGACACACGAACCGAGTGGTACTTCTCTCTGATCGGTGGTTCTCTCATTTTACAGACTTTATTATTTTTTTTGTCTTTATCTGAAATCTTTCCAAATAAACAATACAAAGATAATTATTTTTTTTTTTTCAAGATATTTTTTTTTATATTGGGAACTTTTTTTTTTCATATTTATTTAATGGAAATCAAAAAGCGTTAAAGTTTACATCATGCTTGACGAAAATAAATGTTTGTTGTTGTCGATTATTTTCTTTTTTCAATATGTTTCTGATAATGCACCCAACTTTTTAGTAATTAACCATTTACTTTATTTATTTACTTGTAGGTTCTGGAGGTAGTTCGCAGTAACTATGATACGCTGACCTTGAAGCTCCAAGACAGTCTCGATCAGTTTGATCGGTATGCCGAGAAGCCTAAGGAATCGGCTTTCTTCACTCAACTCGTAAGTACTTTATTTAGGTCGATTATTTGTATCACATACACAGATATACATGCTTAAAATATGAGAATGCAGCCAAAATTTGATCAACGAATTTGTTGCTGCACATTGCCTAATGTCTAAGTATATTTTTATTAATTATTTTTCGCTGTTAGTCTAAGATGAATATAATTGTTCTGTAAACTATTTGACTTCATTACCAGTTCTGTTATTTATTATTGATTTTCACTCTTCTTAATATTCAGAAATCCATTTTTGATGATTCTTCTTTTGCAAGTTGTAAGTTTTTGCCTGTATTTCCTAGTTTCGGGTAGTGTTACGCTCCTAGGTTTCTTCTCTCCATTGTTTTGTTATTTTGTAATGCCCTATTTGCACCCATTTGACCTCACAAACCAACGGGGGACATTAAGCGTGTTTAAAGTTATAGCATTTCTTCTGCCCTCTTTTTCTTCCATACAAGCCTTGAACTAGTTTAAATTATTTTCTCAATTCTCTGCATTCATATATTCCGTTGTTTTATATCTTTCTTTCCTTATTTGCTTCTTCTGTGTGCCCCAAGGAACCGCATTTTCGTAAACGGTAACCTCTACTTCCTGGTGTCTTCCATAATTTATTAGTATGCTGCTCTTCGTGGTTCCCATTTTCTATTTGTTTTTGCTCATATTTACGCACTCGTTGTTTATTTCCATAAAAATTTTATTCAATAGTTGAAACATTACGTCTTTATTCGAGGAACATGCATTTTATTTATTAATCCAACTACAAGAAATTACATGAGCCAGTGTATCTATCTTTCGTGAATACTGGTGATATACCTAGTACTAAATTCTGTAATTGTATGATAAATCAAGCTCTTAAGGAGACATTCAGAGATAGAATTGTCTATTCATGCAAATATTGTACATGTTTATGAGATAAAAGTTTCTCATTGAAGCGATGAATAAAAGAATGATTTATAATTAATAAAAGGCAGAATCATTCTTTAGGATGTGATAAGTGCCATCAGCATCTGACGCATTGTATTCATTAAGAGTAACGTTTTCAAACGTTCCAATATCGCTAATTCATGACGTAATTAACTAGAGGGAATTTGTTGTGTAATCTTTGGTCCCGAGAGTCCCGTTATCTCCACTGTTCTGTGTTTGTTCTAAATTACTATTGATCTGAACAATCCCTGACGACCAGTTTTCAAAGCCTATTAAGAGATGCCGGATTGTTGAGTAATGGCCGAATCTATGAATTTAACTGGGCAGTTGCTGTTGTAATTTTTTTACAAGTAACACTGTGCGTAATGGTAGACTTCACCATGGCCAATAATAACACTATCCGTTTTTTGTGAATCAACAATAGAAATATGGATAGAAAATGACCAAACACTTCATGCCCTCTCGAACAGTCAATTCAAATCGTGTTATAACCTTCCTTTTTAGAATGTTTACAAATAGAATGTTATGGGAAAGATCTACATTAAGAAAATGGCAAAATAGAAAGTGTGCTTAGAAACAAGAACAGAAGTTCTTGAAAGAACATAAAGCCTATTTTTTTAAAACATTACGGTTTTGTTTTCTTCCTTTTATATTTCGAAACGCCGTGAAAACTATATGAAAGAAAAGACTTCCTTTTCGGGTTTATCCGAATATCTACTTCAGCTACTTTGAAGTGTTAGTGAATATTTTCCCAGAATCAAATATGGACGCTAATTTACTTTAAGGGGCCGTTCAAGTATTACTTAAGCAATTTTTAGTGATTTTAGATTCCCTTCCCCCCTTGTGCTTACATAAGATTTGCCAGATCTTTAACAATAAATACCACTGAACAATAAATTAAAACAGTGCATGAAAATTTTAACGCCTGCATGTTTGTCTGTCTTACCTAAGCATTGCTCTGACCCTCCCCCCCGCTCTTGAATGTTTACGTAATACTTGAAATACAGACCCCTAAGTACTCTACATCCAATGAAGGATTCCAACCAACTTGTCGAATTGGTTAAGTGTTTCACGTCTAATGCTTTTGTGTAGAATTTTTTATCAAATTTCGCTTGCAAATCTTTCTAAGGGAATCATCATGACTGAAATTTTTCAATAGGTCGCCTCATATCCACAAATGTACATGCTATGTTTGAAGATCAATTAACTGACTCCATTGGAGACCAATGGAGACTGACATTAATGTTAGGAACGTAGGAGAAATAAAATGAACTATTCGAAAACCTTCATCAGAACCTATTTTTCGAAAACTTAATATCTTACATTTGTTTAAGTCAATTTTTAAATATGTTTTAATTGTTAAGTGTTTTGTCGGATGCACATGTAAAAATATTCTTAACACCCTTTAAAAAAAAGTAATAAAATAAAACAAAATGATTGCTTTATCAAAAAATTAAGTATCTGAATTTTACATAACTCTGAAATTCGTTGTTAAATTTCATGTTCAATTATGGTTTCTATGTAATTCTTCATATCTCTTGATAGATATTCAATTACAAATTTTAGATAAGTTTATTCTTAAGTTTCTTAGACCAGTAATTATAAAATGATTCTTTATAACTTTATACAAAATACGATAAAAGTAAATAGGCTATTATACAGTATTTGGGCATCAACACGAGTTTGCTCACCACCCAACTCAGAATTTAAGTGCCTCAAGTTCAGACGAGGACCATTGCATACACACACACACATATACGCATATACACATATTCACACATAGATATCTTAAATAACATAATTAGAAAATTACTGAATATAACTTCATCTGAAATAATCTTAGATTCTTTTTTTTTTGTTATCTTAACCAATGAATTAAATCTTGTACTTTTAATCACTTATTATAAATTTTAAGTTTCTTCGCACTTATTACAATTACTAGAAACAGCCGAAGCAGTTTAGGAAACTGCCTCCATTTTCGCTATTTCAGGAAAATTTCCGAGAAATCCTAACTTGAACGCCCTGGACTTCATTGTGTGTTTCACCATTGCCTTTGACTAATATCAATGAATGAAATTCATGAAACCATTCAGTCAACTGATTTCAACACATTTCGCTAAAATACAACGGTATTATGTGACTCATTGATGTTAAAAATTTGTCAGATGACACAACAATAAATAAAAGTAAAAGTTTTATTTCTATATTCAAGAAATATATAGAATTAATGATGTAGAATTCAAATAAACTATAAATAAATTATATTTTTAGAATTCATATACAGATCATTCAGACATAATGATAGTAGTTGATAAGGATGTCGTATGATAACGGTGCAGTAAAATAAGAGGCACGGATCAACAGAGGAAGTATTCAAATTTTAATTGTTACATTACAGATGTTCAGTTTGTTCGTTTTGGTCATTCGGCAGTCGTCCAACTGATAGTCGAGTTCCTTCACACACTGTACAACATGCTTGCATAAATGTCGTGTGACTTTTCCGTGGGGCTAAATGAAGGACACTCTCCCTGCAAACATGCAAGAGCTAAAGACACGCATAACACGTGTTAAGTGTTGATGCAGACATGTTGCATCAAGATTGGCAGGAACTCGACTATCGGTTGAACGTCTGTCGAGTGACCAAAGGCGGACATCTGTAAGGTAAAACTTGAATACTTCCTCTCTCCATCAGTGCCCCTTATTTTACTGTGCTCTGCACCATTCTCAAACAACATCCTTTTCAAATAGTATCGTTTTTTTTTTGAAAGATCCAGTCAGTATACAAAGAATACAAAGTCAGTAACATTAAAATTAAATGTATTTTTAAAGCTATGTACTCTGAAATTTACAAAATCGCTCAAATTTCGTATTTTTTTAATAGAAAATGCTGAGTAGTTAGAGACTTTGTAATTCTTTTACAAATAATACAGATGGCAATAAGTGTACAGGACGTTTGTTTATAAAGAGAAAT
This sequence comes from Thereuonema tuberculata, assembly GCA_023159025.1. Taxonomy (NCBI): domain Eukaryota; kingdom Metazoa; phylum Arthropoda; class Chilopoda; order Scutigeromorpha; family Scutigeridae; genus Thereuonema; species Thereuonema tuberculata. The sequence goes on along the minus strand of JAFIDM010000001.1, from coordinate 53,389,703 downwards.
AAAAAAAAAAAGTTTTTAAGAAAATTATCTTAAATATTATTTTTTTTATTAATCTATTGTTAAATCAAGGACCTGCTGTTTACATTATTATTGTCCAGTTGTTAAGTAATTCGTAGCAATCGTAGCTTCCTTTATGACTGGTGCTATTTCATGAACTAGACGGAACAGTTCTGCAATCTGAGCATGGCTGCAGTTTGTTTTCGCTATCGTAGCTATGCTGAAAGTATTTACTTAAGTTCTTTATTTATAATGTCTTAAATTAGATTCTATCTTCTTCTTGTCCATGTTGTGTGCGCCTGTCGGTGATGCAGAAGAGTAGATTAGCATTGCTGTTTTCAGAAAGAGAGAGAACTTTTAAAAATATCCTCTTTAATCCTTGCTAGAGGAGTTCCAAAGAGTAAATATTTGAAAGCACTACAGGTTGCATTTGAAAACGATAAGGGAAATAAATATTTAAGATTACTTTTATAAAATGAAAAAACAACAAGATAGAACGACTAGCCAAAGACCCGTTCTTCGCTCGGGTTACAAAAAACAAATGTTCTAATGTGGATGATAAAGAAATTTCAATTGCGAGAGCACTTGGAACTTTCCCGATTGGTGCAAAAACAACAACAACAAAAAAAAAAAAAAAAACTCCTCAAAAGGTCTGATCTCATTACAAATTTATATCTATCCCAAAACCTCGTAGAAGTATCTTTGAACAATGTTTGCCCATCCACTCACCGTCCTCCCAGTGTACACCCCTAATTCGAATTTTGTAATGTCATAACCTTATCACTTCAAACCTTTCCTAGTTCGTAAAAAATTATCTGATCGTTACAAATCTATATCTAACCCGAAAACCCCGTCGCTATTATGCACAACAATATTTTAGTTCCAATTGCTGCACAGCACTATTTGTATAGTTCCCAGTAGTGCACCGGGTGCATATGTAGCGCTACTCTGCAGAACAATAGGTAAGCTCCAAGTGTTGCATAACAATATTTGTGTAGTTCTCATTGTCACCATAACAAATCCTAAAACCTAACAATAGTAACGGAAGCAAACTTTCAGCTTTGTAACTTAAAGCAAGGGTTTTATCCTATCCCATGAGAATTTCGAAAAATCCTGAAAAAAAAGTTTTAGTGATTGTAATTACCTACTTACATGCCAAATTTGAAGTCTCTACTAATTATAGTTAAGGAAATAAGAAAACTTTCAAGCGAAAATAAACCCTCCTTATTCCCGAACCCGTGGGAATTTCGAAAAATCCTGAAAAAGGGTTTTAGTGATTATACATATCTATTCATATGCCAAATGTGAAGTCTCTACTAATTATAGTCACTGAAATAATTGCGGAAATAAGAAATCTTTAAATCGACAATAAACCCTCGTTGTTCCCGAATCCGTGGAAATTTCGCAAAATCCGGCCTTATTCCTTGTCTACAACATAAAGGGAACATCTGTGCAAAATTTCAGCTTTCTTGGTCCAACGGTTTGGACTGGGCGTTGATCTGTCAGTGAAAGAGTGAATGAGGGAGTAAGTCAGGTCTTGTCTTTTCATATAGTTTGATGATGTTGCTCTCACAGTGTGGTTAATTTTTTCTTTATTTGATTTATGCTGGGCGAACACGTACCAATCTGGGGCAATATTGGTGGACAATATTGGTCTTTATTGGTATTGGCGGTTGGCATTGTCCGCCAACACACAGGTTTTCGTTTGACGAGTATTGGCCTAGTTACGGCGTTGCTCACTAGGGAGAGCTAAAGAGAGCGTGTTTCCGTACAGAATTGCTATAGTATTAAACGCCGTCCCTCTGTAGAATTCAATTAAGATTCTTTCATTATCAATTGACAAAATGTTGTTGTTTGAATTATCTGTTTTGGGCCGACCCATTTTGCTGATTTTCAGCCTTGTTTCTCAAACAAAATGGCCGGCGTGAGTGAGTGAGTTTCCGATTGTCAAAGTCCCGCCTTCCTTTACGGCATCATTGTCACGTGATTTCATCCGTTCATGTGATTCGCTCGCTAACCAGCAATCTTTCTCGCCAACTGAAATTGATACCTTTTTTCCGACAATCGCCAATGGGCAATATTGGGCAATATTGTTCCTTTTTATTGCTGAAAACGGTTGGTACCAATCAAAAGGACCAATATTCTCCACCAATATTGTCCCAGATTGGTACGTGTTCGCCCAGCTTTATGGATGAAGCCGTTGGTCTATATATGTTTTCAGAGAAAAAACACTTTAACTTCAGAAACAATTGATGTAGAAGCGCTTCTATTAAAGAAAGTAAGAAATGGTCTGTGAAAAAATAAGAACAAGTGAATATAATTTTGTGCTGAAGCATAAATTTAAGGGCGACCCATAATAATAATAATAAAAAGAAGTACATTAACGTAAGGAAAAATAATAATTAAAAAAAAAGGTATAAAACGAGGAAAAAAAAATCCAAGCGGACATGAATAAAAAAAAGATTAAGAAAAGAAAAAAAAAAGAAAAAAAAACCCAGTAGATATACGGTTTCGAACCGGCAAGATTCAGCATATGAGTCCGAAAACTTACCGATCACTGTAGCTGACAACTGAAATGAGATGGTTGCATTTCTAACATTTAAGTTATTAGCGAAAATCCAATGAAAACAATAACCAAACATCTCAACATGGGGGGAAGATGGCCCCTGAAAATACCCTATTCCTAAGTTACGGACAGGCAGGACAAACGCAATAGCTATCGATTTTGGTCGCTATCACAATAGATCCCAAATGGGTCGCTAAAAATGAGATCTCGAACGTAGTTTTTACATCAGCATGGTAACGTAGCTACTTTAACTTTTGTAAGTATGGTGAGACATTTGGTAAAGTCCTTAAGTAATGCGTCGGAAGGATAAAAGATTAGAATCAAAAAGTTTAAGAATTGTATTTAGAGTCGAAGTACTCTTCTCCGTCCGAGATAATTAAGAATCTGAATTTATACTATAAATCTAAAACTACCTAAAACTACCTTCTATACTATCTAGAATGTTTTAGGTTCTTATCTGTTGAATTTTGATATGAAGATTAATCAATAAGTAAGGATTACTAGGTAAAAAAAAAAATCAAAAAAAAATCATGAAAGTTTGTTATTCCTGCTCCCTCGATCATCCTTTACATTTGTAAATGTAGCCAAGTTCTATAAGCATATTTCGGAGGAGAGTCATCCAGAGTCATGTGCTTTCGTTGTTTTTATTTTATAAGATCTCCTCAACTGAAGATCTATTGGAAAGTACTTATAATAGTGAGAAAATGATTAAAATCCTATTATCTAACATTGTTATCGTTGTTAATGGTTTTAAGTCAAACATTTCAGCTGGAAATCGAGCTAAATTTTTATTACAACTCGGCAGATATTTATAGTTTTGTTTATTCTATCTCCGTTATCTTGTCAGTCAGCTTTTTTTTGCTTTTTTTTTTTTTATCATTACCATATTCTACTTTGAGTGGCTATAACTCCGCTGTATTACGAAGATATTTTCAGCCGTTTTAATCTTTTTGTTACGATCGTCAAACTTAATGCAGATATTGTGATTAATAATCTTTGTAGGTAGAAATGGAAAAAAAAAAACAAAACAAAAAAAACAACAACTTTTAAATCGATTTAAGTCAGTTACATCACATCACATCACAATCATAGGGACTAAAGTGCGTCCATCTTTTTTCCTGACAAAATCAGACTTTTCTTTAATAATGTTTTCGTAATTTTATTTATTTATTCTTAAAGTATTTTGTGAGTATTATGTTCGGTATTTGTTTTTGCATTATGTTGTGATCATGATATTAATCCTTTTAACGATCCTAGTTAATTAACGCAATGTGATCTTAGGACCAAACTGCATTAATTGAAATCATTGGGATTTTTTTTAATTATTAAAACAAGATTCCATTCGTCTTTCATTCTTTGTATTGGGAAAAAAAAAGTAAACAATGTTCTGGACAACATAGGATCTTCAAGTTATAGCAAAGAAGATATAAATACACTGCCTGACAAAAAAAGTGATACACCCAGAAGGAGTGGCCCATATATTATCCCATTTCGGTATACATGCATACCATTGATGTGTGAGTAAATGATTAGATTCACACGTATCTGTAATGTGTAGAACAGAGTGCATTCGTGATGTCACCGCCTTGTTGTTATCAGTCAACTGTTGTGAGTCAGACAGTGAAGAACGACGTTGACGTACAGTACGAAGCACCCGCGATGCCGCGCAGACGCTCTCGACAGCCTTTCCACCAATTGACTGCATTTGACAGAGGCGGTATTGTGGGACTCAATGAGGCTGGTTGTCGTATCGTGCAATTGCCAGGCATGAGGGCCATTCAGATGTCACAGTGGCCCGATGTTGGAATCAGTGGGTACATGAGGGCACCCATGCACGTCGTGTAGGTTCGGGTCGACCAACACCACCCCGAGGGAGAACCGTCGTATGGTGCGCCAAGCAGTGCGGAATCCCATGACGTCGGCACCTGCCATCCGCGAACATGCCATCTGGCGACTCTACAACATCCTGTGAGTTCCCGCACAGTGGCTCGACGACTCGCATCCGCCGGATTGGGGTCCCATCCTCCATGCGTCGGTTGTCATTGACACCAGAACACCGACGTCGGCATTTGGATTGGTGCCGTGCCCAGGAGGCGTGGACAGAGGACGAATGGCGTCGCATCATGTTCAGTGATGAGTCCCGCTTCGCCATAACCTCCGATGACCATCGTGTTCGAGTATGGCGGCGTCAAGGGCAGAGGGCACAGCCTGCTCATATTGTGGAGAGACACACAGGCTCAACCCCGTTCATCATGGTGTGGGGTGCCATTGGATATGCGTTCAAATCACCTCTAATAGTGCTTCGGCAGACTTTGACAGCACAGCGATATGTCACAGACATTCTGCGTCCGCACGTCTTACCCCTGATGGCGCAGCACCCTGGGACAGTGTTCCAACAAGATAATGCACGCCCACACACAGCACGTGTGTCATGGACTGCCTACAGCATATTGAGGTCTTCCCGTGGCAGCAAGCTCCCCGGACCTCTCCATCATTGAACACGTGTGGGATGACATTGGAAGGAGACTCCGTCGCAGAACCAACTTGCAGGATCTGGAGGAACAGCTGCAACAACTGAGGGCGAACTTGCCTCAAGAGAGGATCCAAAGGCTGTTTGACACCATTCGAACCGCATAAGGGCATGCATTGCGGCCAGAGGAAGTGCGACCCCCTACTGACCTGGCCCCAACTTTCCACCTGTAACTGCCAACGGCCTTATCTCTTTCATCCCATATTGTAATCAGTTCAATAAAGTCACATGATCTTTCAGCATATATACTTTCATTCACTTCCAACCACTCATTCTGGGTGCATCACTTTTTTTTGTCAGGCAGTGTATATGATGGATGATTTTTTTTTTTGTTCATTCAAAATAATTAGGTCAGCTTCTCAAATTTTTCTTTGAATTGTCAGTAACTCCATGGCCTACTAATTCAAATTGCGTAATATTTCAGTAAATGTTTCAGTGGTTAGAATAAAATGAGAACACTTGTAACTGAAATATGAAAAAAGAAAAAGATAAGACGCATTCATCGCATTTTTCTATTGTTATTAATTCATTGACAGCTAAAAAGGAAGAGTGACAGTACGTTTGATGAAAATAATTGAGTTTGTCTGATTCCCAATCAGTTGTGTCTTGTGGATAACCACTTTGTCAATTGCTTGTCACTTTCATTCTGGAATAGTATCATCGGAATGATGATATTAGAAACATTGATGTACAACTAATTATTTGTTGATTTCATTTTTTATTGTTATCTTATTTGTTATTTTGTTCTGCTGATTATTTTTGTTTTTATTTTTAATTATTTAAAAACAGTCAATTAACTGTATTTATAAATTAAGAAAAAAAAAACCACAACTGGACAGTAAATATGCCTTCGCACACTTAGCTAACATCAACAGGAATCCTGAATAACTGTTCATCCTTATTAGAAATCAACAGCAGAATTTAGCCTTGATGTTTGGCTCAGTATGCGCGAAACCGCTTTTCAGGATTCCTGTTGATGTTGGCTCAGTGTGCGAAGACATATTTACTGTCCAGTTGTGGCTTTTTCTTGATATATGAATTATTATGATGCTAAATTTTGCTTTTCATTGCACTTTTGATGTTTCTTATTTATAATTAAATTCCTTAGTGCCTTTCAATGGATTTACTATGGATTTCACAGGTTTATTTTTTATTTATTGTTTTTATCTCGGCGGCCCATTCCCGGGATCGAGAATGTTTGAGCCAAACATCAAGGGTAAATTTTGCTGATGATTCCTAATAAGGATGAAACAGCTGTTCAGGATTCCCTTTGATGTTGGCTCAGTGTGCGAAGGCATATTTACTGTCCAGTTGTAGCTTTTTATTGATTTACGAATTATTATGGACGTTAAATTTTGCTTAACTGTGTTTACAATATACATATTTCTAAAGGTTTCTCGAAGCCAGAGAATTCTGGAAACTTCATAGCAGCGCCATCTGGCGTCTAATTTTCCCGTATAAAATCCCGTGGTTGCATTGAGAAAGCAGTCACGAAGCTTCATCAGAGCTAATACATTTTATGTCATCAAATTTAAGCAGTTTATATTTATTTATTGCAACAAATATGTGACAATATACCCTATGTAATCATTCTTAGGAAAGTTGAGTTATAAAGTAGATAAGTGAGACACTCAGACATATCTTTAATAACGTCAATTAATTTTTTTGAATCGAGGCACGGAAAGTAACGAGATCGATGGACAAGAAACTATTTACATTTTTGTACTTGATCACTTTGGAATAATTTGCACTTGCAGATGATCTGAACTGAACGAACTGAACAGCATTAGAAGCCATTTCCTTTTTTCTTGCAACATCAAACTACGCATTACAACATCACTTCAAATTTGAGTTCTTTAATTTGATATTTAAAACACTTTTCAGCAAATGGAAAATTTGAAGATACTTTTATATTCGGCGGATAAAAATTAAAATAAAAAATATCCACAACATCTCAAGGAAAATTGAATAAAATGAGCTTCTATACAACAAGGATTCTTTTCAGATTCCTTTTCGGTTTTCTCTAAGAATGAGAAACACTCATGTACACCCCTTGAGAATAAGTTGCTTTGCCAAGAAGTGAGAGATCTTTTGCAAAAAAGAGGAAGAGAAGCCGTGAATATAAAATATCACCGAACATAAAGTGGAGTTGTTCAGATTTTTCTTTTCTTTTGCAGATATTTGTATTTCAGTTAAACCAAAAAGAAAAAAAATGTATGGCTCAAAATTGATTTATTATTGACTTTACAACGAAAACAACTGGGGAGCCAATAATGTTTTACACTGATCTGCACAAGATGTCGTCTCTTGATGACTGAATTCAACAGATGTTCTTTTCTGTTATTTTGGCGACTGGGTGTATGTCTGAAACGCAGCCTGAATTGGAAGTGAAATACTGCGAAACCCTCAGAGCGTCAGCTGTAAAGACTTAACTTCGACTTTCGTATCAGTGGTAAGACATTCCAAATCGGCAGGTGCCTATTTCAGATAAAAAAAAAACAAACGAAAGTGCAACTTTTTTTGTTAGACCTGAAATCATAATTTAAAAAACAATTACTTTTATAATGATATAATTGTCGGATTTTTTTTTATATTAGTTTATTAGTTTATTAGTTTTTCAAACACCTAAGTTTTCTACTTAGGATTCTTGTGGAATAGTATTCTGATATATTGTGTTCGGATTCTGATATTTTGTGAAATGATTTTAATGTTGTTTTTATACGCATTTTTTGTTTCTGTTTCCTTTACTTTTCGGATATAAACGTCTTAATTTTCTAGGTTTGTCTATCCATATAACTAAAGTAAAAGCTATTAAGTGAAGCTTGTTAAACACAATAAAGCTGCTTCAATTACAATGCAAAAAATGCTATATTTTATTGTTTCTTATGTATTCACACTAAACAAATAAATAAAAATTAACGAACAGCATTACAAAATAGTTAAAAAAGCCGTAGTTTTAGAAATTTTTGTTTTTCTTTTTTACTAGCTTTTCTTTTCAAGAAAAAAAAGTGGAAATTACAAATTTAAGTTTTATATTATTATCATTCGTAATTTTTGTTAATATTTTTGTAAAAAAAAGATTTCAGCAATTAGAAAAAAAAATAATAAAAAAATTATTTTTATCGAATTTCATTTTTCTGTATTTCATTTATTGCTGCTGATCAGTTATTATTATAACGAAAAAAATGTATTAAGCAATTCGAGCTTTTATAACGCTCTTGTGGTTCTGCATTCCTTTATTCGGTGACAAACATATTCACTTATTAAACGACAATGACTTTATTTTCCTTTCGTTTTAGTAAATTCTAAACTACTACTATTTTTGTGCTTCTTACTTTTTTGTTTTTTATTTTTCCTTTAATAATATAATGAAATAATGCTGTTCTTGTTCGATTCCGAGATCCTTAATAAAATAAACAACAAAATTATATTTTCAGAATAATATTTATTAGCAGAGTTTACTTTATTCTTTGATTTATTGAGGTAGGAAAAAAAAAGTTATTTATCCTTTTTTAATATAGTATAAAGGAACTTGTAAGCTAAGAAAAATTTTTTCTCAGAAACTAAGAAGTTTCGAATTATTGCTAAAGTATTAACCTATTTAAAAAAAATTCCTATAATGATTAATGATTTTAAAAAAAGTTTTTCACTTGCTACGTATCTCTAAAGCAACAAAATACAGTGAAATAAATAGAAAGTAATTCATATTATTAAAAAAAAAAATCTTCTTTAGAAATTTCTATCAAATTTTAGAATTTGTTTATGATATCCGGATCCGTGTATGATATTGTTGTAAAAAGGCTTGAAAAAAGGAAGAAAGTGAACTTCCCAAACTTCATCAATCAAATATTATTTTTACATTATTAAACTTAAAATTTCTAAGAAGTAGAAGATGTGTTTTTTATTATTATAACAAGAAAAGGTTTTGGGAGAAGAACTATGGTTTAATTTATATTATTGTTATTATTAAGTTCGATAAATACGATAATGTTGGACGGAGCTCCGTAAGTCATTTCTGGCTGATGTTAGCTATTACACTATATGGCCAAAAGAAGCCGGACACTTTCTCTGGAGAATTGGATGTGGCTGTTATCGCATTATGACGTCACAGAACGAGATAAAAGTGGTCACCGCAGCATCCGGCGGTCGTAAACAGACATTAGACAGACAATGACTAAGTCAGCAGAGCTGAGTGATTTCGAACGGGGCATGATCATTGGATGCCATCGGTGCAACAAATCGGTTCATATTGCACGAACCTTGCCTTGCTACAGGTGCCGCGATCATCTGTAAGTGATGGAAACGTCTGGGAATGACAACGGCAAGAAATCGCAGTGGTAGGCCAAAGAAACTCACAGATCGTAGCCGTCTAACCCTGACGAGGGTAGCTCAGAAGAATCGCAAGTTCCCGTTGGTAACGATCAGTAGTGAGTTACAAACAGCTTCAGGCGTCGTCGCTAGCACGAGGACTGTTCGTGTGGGAACTTTGGTTTCCACAGACGTGCGGCCGCTCACAAGCCCAACAAAGCAAGGTGAATGCTAAACGACGGTTGCAGTGGTGCACAGCTCACCGCCATTGGACTGTGGAGCAGTGTAAGCAAGTACTTTGGAGTGATGAATCCTGCTACACGATCTAGCAGTCTGATGGATGCGTCTGGCTTTGGCGGATGCCAAGAGAACGCTTCCTACCCGAGTGTATTGTGCCAAAGTGTCAAGTTTGGTTTGAGGGCTGTTTCTCGTGGTTCGGCCTGGTCCCGTAGTTCCTTTGACCGGAAACATGAATGCTGAGATGTATGTCGACATTCTTGACAACTCTGCACTTCCCAGCTTCTTGGCAACTCTTCGGGGAAGGGCCGTTTCTGTATCAAGAGGATAATCGTTCTGCCCACAGAGCAAAGGCTGCGCTGCCGTGGTTTGAACGGATGGGTGTTAAACTACTGGACTGGCCTTCACAGAGCCCCGATCTGAATCCCATAGAACACCTCTGGGAATAATTGGAGCGCAGATTATGCACCAGGATCAAGCGTCCTTCTTCAGTTGCCGGACTCACTGCAGCTCTCATGGACGAATGGAAGAAAATTCCTTCTCATATATTTCAAAATCTGGTGGAAAGCCTTCCCAGACGAGTGCAGGCTGTGATTGATGCTAAAGATAGGATGGCTCGACATCCTATTAATATGTAACATGACTTTCTGATTGTATAACAGTTGGTGTCCGGATACTTGCGGTCATATGTACTAGAATAATAGCTTTTACGCTTTTCTTTGAGTGATATCCAGTCTTTGGCGATGAACTTACTGGTGGATATAACTGCTGAGAGTATGTATAAACTTTGTATTCGTGCATATTTTCAGGTATCATTGCATTATGACGCGTTTTTTTATTATTTTATGATTACATTTTTTTTTTTACATATATATACTTAGATGTACTTGTTCTATCAATATAAAGTGATAGAATTACAGAAGAAAGCTTACGGTAGAAATATTTTTACAATTACGCATATAGAACGCAAAGTAGCCGATAAAGGCTTCTGTGTTGATATCAAAGATTTCTAGGTGGTTGGCTGAGTTTTTTGACACTTGTTCAATTGCTGAGATGACTGTAGATATTTTGTCTTGTCTTCCTGTATTTTCATTTACATTTTATAATTATTAGCGCTAAAATTAGTAGAATTCTGGATTCCATAACAAAACTTTTGGCATTTAAATGTACATTTTCAAGATAATTCTTGGAATAAGATACAGCAAATGATAGACGTTTCTAAGAAAAAAAGTTAGTGACATAAAAACACTACAGTAACTATTGGTTCCCTAGAATCTACTATCGATTGATGCCAAACAAATCTTCGAGTGCTTCTGCCAACTATTGATATTGATATCGGGTGAAAGTTGGTTAACTTGTCGATTAATAGATTTATTAATAATCCCTGTAGCACCCAATGATAACAGAGATTACTACGACATCACTTTCACATAGTCTTTTAATCTCATTCTAGGGCTGATGCTAATTCTCTAATTTATGTTCTGTTGGGACATTGATGGAACACATCAATCAAAAAGTTACAGTAGAGAAATTTATGGAAATGGTGTCTGGTTGGTTAGAGGTAGCCATAGGAAGCTTTCAGCGGATTTTAGAAGAAAGATTCTCCGAGATCTTGTGCTCTTCAGTCTCAATTTCTGTCACGGTTCTTGAACTTAAAAAAAAAAATCATCACTATCAGGAGTTATGTCAGAATTCAGTCCTAAGTAGAATGAAACTTCGACTAAAATACAATGATCATGATTCATTAATAAATAATACAGTGATCTGTTACAAAGTTTCTATTAAAGAGTTTAATTGAAACTAGAATTAAAAGAGTCTAGAATTGAAAAGATCTGATACTTGTAAATCCTACTTTAAAAAAAAGTGACTATTGCACCATGAAATACTCGTAATTCAAAAACAAAATTTAACTATAGTGTGGCCGGGAAATTCCCGTATCCCCTATTATGCATTATTATTATTATTACTGTGTTTGGACTATATTTTTTTGATGATCATGTTAATGGCGAAACTTGTTACAAACATGGTTAATCCCACAGCTTGAAGGCGCAGGTATCATGGAACGCGTATGGCTACTGCTCACTTCGGTGCGTATGGACGGGGCACCTGCTCATTTCGCTCTTACTGTGCGCCGGTTTCTTCCTGAACATTTTCAAGGATGCTGGATTGGTCGTGGTACTCCAACATCGCCAGCTCCATTGAAATGGCCACCACGAAGTCCTGACCTCACGACGGCTGACAATTCATTGTCATCAAGGCCTACGTGTCTAAACGTCGTTACGCTACAAATGAAGAATTGCGCAATGCAGTTGAGAACGCTTTTCGAACCATCACAACGGACACCCTCCAAAAAATATCGAGTAGGACGTGGCGGCGTATGAACGTCGCATTGGACACTTAATGTGTAAATATTTTCTTAAAATATAACTATCAATGAAGGGTTCCGGAAACTTCCAGGCCACACTGTACATGAAGTTTCAGATGATTTGCTAAAGGAATACTGAGGTACTAACACAAAATAGGCCGCGCGGTTGGCGTTGTCGCTATGACATCGGCCTCTCACCTCTGAGTACCGGGTTCGGTTCTCATGTGGGTTTCGTGATGGTGGACGGTCCGCGCTGGGAAGGTTTACTCGTGGTTCTCCCGTTTCCCCTGCATTTCTCCCACCATACTTTCTCAGTCTTTCTTTCCATCTATCCTTATTTTCGTAGGATAGTACAATAGACCTCCGGTCGCTGTGCTTGGCTTCTCTGCCACCCACATTCACTATATAACATAACATAACAAAATACCAAAAAAGTTTTTCTCGAATAACTGAAAAATGCAGATAGTTTTGCCGTAGTTTATTTCAAAAAATAAAAATACTTCAATTAATATTAAAGAAAGAATACTTTTAACGGTTATTTAAGAGATCAGGATTTAACTGTGAAATAAATTAATCAAGAAAACCACTTTCTATTTAATTTCAGTTTGTTAATTTTTGTAAAAAACAAACAAACAACCTTTCTACATTTTTATTGTTTTACTACATTTCATTTATTAACTATGTAAAAAAACAACTTAGTAAATCTTAAGTAATTGGAAACAAAAGTAATGGAAGTTATCTTCGTCTCTGTTTTCGGGATATTAAATTATATAAAGTAATTATATAATTACTTAAATTAGTGGAAAATTAACGAGAAAAATGTGTATATGTTGAGTCGTAAACTGAGATTTGCATATAATTGAAACAGTTACTCCTTATTTCCAGGCAATTAAGAAACTAATTGTGTAAACAAGCTAGTTAACTCTCACTAATAAATTAATACAGTAGATAATAAGTTGCAAATAGAGATATTTAAGTTAGCCTGGCTCATCTTATAATTTCTAATCAATCTATTGCTAAAGTTAATTTATCGCTAGGTTTTTCAGGATTTTTTTTTTTTTTTTTGCTGATACATTTCGTCGTAACTACAACAGCTGTTTACATATCTTACGACAGCTGCGTAATGTTTTCTACCACTCCAAAAAGGATTTAATACAGTTTCCTAATTAAATTTTGTTTTTCATAAAAGCATAGAGTAATGCTGGTGAGTAGGACAGCTCAAATGAGAAAGCGTTTTTCTGACTGGAGGATACCGGGTTTTTTTTTTTTTTTTTTTTTACTTGGTTAGTTTTTCTTTCTTAGGCCTGGTTTACATGAGCATTGTAAATGCCGCTGTGGCAACTCCACGTTGCTAACGTTCTTACAAAACCGAGCAAAAATCCCATGTATTTCAATGGGAATATGAAAGTTGCGGTCTTTACCGAGCGTTTTCAACACCGAAAAGGTCGACGTTGGCAATGCGAGTGGAGTTGCTAACGCTTTCGGAATGCATTAGCAAACCTGACCGGTCTACACGGGGCGTTGGTGAACGTTAGCAACGCTGAGCCATTGAGGATGCACTTTTCTTTTTATTTTACCCCTATAAGAATGTCTGGGGGCTAAACTAACACGGCGTTTCTAACTCTCGTGTAAATCGCATGTAGCGTTGAAAACGCTCTCGTGTAGACCGGGGAATTTTTTTGGGTGTTAGTAACGCGGCATTTTCAACGTTCGTGTAGACAGGTCCCATGTTTCAAACAGCCGTCTGCAAATGTATACTGGGTTTTTTAAATATGGTTTAAGTGAAAGTGGACTGGTGATGCCAGATCTTTATCTTCCACCCTAACTACTTACAATGACTTTAAGCAAGATTATAAAGAGAGCGCCAATGTATATACATATATTTATGCGTAAGGAAGCTTCAGTATTGTTTGTTACTTCCATGAAACCTGTCTTCATTACTTCATTTTCATTAATGAATCCTTTTATATATTCACTGTAGATGGTATATTCATCCTATTTCCTTACAAGGCTTCCTTTTGTTTCCCCTTGTATTTTATTAACTTCAAATGGTTTAAAGAGTCCCTTCGGTGGAATTCGATGGTTTTGTCCTTGGAGCCCATTAAACTGATGCCATTTGCGAGTTTGCCGTATACTCTTGTTTTTCTCCCCGTAGAGTCGTTGTGGTTCGATAGAATCACCCATTCCACTTGCCCCCTCTAGAGCAGTAGACAAACGCACAAAAAAAAAGTTTCGGGCGTTCGCAACAGAATAGTAATGTATTTTCTCGTGACAGCCTTTCCAAAACAAGTTTTCAAGTTTCTCGCCTGTTCGTTGGTAAGTGACTTTCGATTAAAAATTTAGGATTTTTTTTCTGTATATGTGTGTGTGTGTGTGTGTGTGGTTTGAGAAAAATTTCTCTTTATAAAAGGTAGTTTTTGTAAATTTTATTTGCCAAGACTTTAAGTGAAAAAAACAAAAACAAAAAGCCTAGTTTGGTCGTTATGATAACGAGGTAATGTTCACGTTACGTTTCACCTTTAAATGCCAGCGCCATCCTGCTGTGTTAACGTAAAGCATTTGTAAGAAACTGAAAAGTTAAAATAAGAAATGAGCAAATGAATTTTAGATTTTTAAGATTCGAAGGTCTGTAATGTGGCCTTGCACTCACTGAATGCTGAAATCGTCTAAAAAAAAAAAAAAAACCAGGTCTCTGGTATGAGTTTTTTATTCCCTTTGATTTCACTTTTATCGTGAAATGGAGGGAAAAAAATCCCAGTTGCTTTTCAGAGCAGTTGGAACATGCTGTACAGAAAGACTTTGCTCTTTTGAGCAACTAAGATTTTCTAAGATTAAGAATGTATTGAGCTGAATAAGATGTTGTAATCACTGTTCAGAAAAGTTTTCTGGTCCTAACTTTCGTATTTTAAAAGATATCGCAGAGCGACAAACATTGTTCTTAAAGTTGTTTGTCCACGATATTTATTATTATAATGCATTTTTTTTTTCTTTTTCATCCGTATGTGACCGAGTTATCTGTGATAGTTCTTCAGATGCAGAATAAAACGTATCAGGATAAATTAATATTGACGCTGTCTTTTCGGTCTTCCAAGTACAGCAGAGATTCCGCTCCAGTGCTTGGCTTGACAAGTGGTCTACACCGCAAGTGAGAGTTTAAATCGATCGACTTGGGGTATGAAGCTTTATGTGTTCAGATGTGACGATAAATGCCAATAAAATGTCTCTTGAGGAGTTATAAATTAACAAAGAATATCCAGTAGCGTGACGTAACAGTGCTTAAACTCAAAAGCCCTGAAAAGTAAAAACGAAAATTCTAATAGTTTCTCTGCGGAGTCTATCAAAACGATCCTTCAGAAATTGCTATATTTGTCTTACCATCACAAATTGTGGATGGTAAAAATAACAATCGTATGTTAAAAGAAGAAACCTCCTTTTTTTTCTATCCTGAAGCAAACTTCATATAGATCCTAATTGTGTGTAGATATTTGGGGGGATCCAAATTAATTCTCCTAGAAGTGTTGATGTTATTTTAGCCGTAAAATGAAGTGTTTCTGGAAGTTGACCTTTATTATGAAAGAAGTCGTCGTACCTCACGAAATGTTACCCGATGTGAAAAGAAAAGAATAGCAACGCAAAAATTATACTATCAAAACAAACCGGACGTAAAAGAGAGCAGTGAAAGGTCGAGATTGCAGCGAGCGATGACAAATGGACTGGCGAACTTAAGATGGATGTTTGGCGGGCGAAGAATTGTAGTTGAGAATCAGGAAACTGCTGTCTTTCCGAAATGTTATCTTAGCATATTGTTCTGATTGTTTGCTAAGATTCATGTGAGAATTTCAATGCATTCTTCGATGTTTCTATTAATGGAGGTTAATGTATGTTAATGTATGAAACATTTAATAGCTGATGTTTATAATAAGCATGATTTTGTTGTTGATGACAAGAACTTCTTGTTCTATCTCTCGTTTTTTCACGAAATCTTATTTTCCCAATTAATGCCTGAATTTTGTATTATTCTAGAGAACATCCCATATTACTGGTTTTTCTTTTGCGATTTAAAATTAAAATTTGGTTATTTATTGAAGAGCACTAAGTCGTAAAAAATGCTGATAAAAACGAAATATACCTGCACAGAAGAATTTTTGAGACTTTGACTCAGAAAGCTCAAAGTGCGTTAAACTGTCAATTAAATTTCTTAAAAATTCTGAAAATAAATTGCATTTGAAAATTTTTAGAGTTAGTAATAATCTAATTTCATTAACATGGCAGCATTGGTCACTCAATCTTTATTCGGAACTCGGAATAAATTGCTTCGAATCAAATAAAAGTAACTACGCCAATCCGGTATTTTCCATTGGAGATTTTCATCTTCTTGAGACATTCTACCACTGTTGGTTTTACAATATTTGTAGCTTAATTTAATATCTTGTAGCGTGCATTTGAGATTGTTTGCCTTTATTAGTTACCATTGATATTTGGCAACGATAATGAGAGAGGATTCACTTTTAATTTTACATAGTTGGATCACTTTTATTAAGTCATTATTGTTGTTTGACGGGAAACCACCCCCAGTATCTTTCCTCAGGTGTTTCTGGGAGTTCCATGTGACCTCCACAGAACTGGACCTGTCTTCGGACAGAATACTATGGATACATTGTTGTTTGACTTATTGTTGTATAAAGTTCAAGGATTTTTTTTTATTTATCCTTCATTAATAATAATACATTGTTATTATTATTAAATATTTATTATAAATGATATATAATATCTATTTATTCTTATAGTAGGCATCTGCCCTTCTCTTCGCTCTGGAAGTCTTGCATTTGTAACGGAAACAATATATTATTTATTCAAAAAAACAAAAAGCAAATTTAATAAAGTAAAAACTAAAACTTAATTAAAGTTTAAATTTTAAGAATACATTCAGAACAATATTGAAATCCATTTATAACAGTCGAAAATTTACAAAAATTTGGAAAGTTGAATTGATCATGCCACAATATTCCTGTTGTCTGGCAACGCCCGTGCGGAAGTCAGTGTTGTAAACAGAGTTCACCAGGAAATACCACTATTGCCTGGCAATGCAAGCGAACTTCAGCTGTTATGGACGTAATCACATCCGCTGTTTTTTTTTTATTATTTATTGTAATAAATATATATATTATTAATTAAATTTTCAAGTTTTGACAGCCTTCGGAGAGATTATGCTATTTAACAAAAAGATGAAAATAACATAAAACTTCGACTTCGTTTTGTATGTTATTGTCTTTACATTGAAGCGTCCAATAATTTGTCAGATTTCAATGAAAATGTCATTAAATCTACATTGTCTTTCACTATCAGAAACTGAGAGTTATGGCCATCAGTGAGATGAGCTTTTGTATAGTTTTTACATTGCTTGTGCATCTAATCAGCGTTTGCTTGAGCGTCTTCTCCCCCTTCCCCCCCAGTAAATTTGAGGCTGCGAGTGAATCTTTTTGAAACTTGGCATGCAATCGTAAATGTAACTTTTCCATCGATCCCAATTGAGAAATTTGCTCTTTAGAGTGACATAAATTCCCACACCCAACCATTTGGAGCGAAACAGTCAGTTTTATTGATGTTGGTAGTATACATTAATGATTAATCCTTTCCATAATTATCTACTCGTGCTTTATTAAGAAGCAACTTACCTAAGCTCGGGGGTGCGAATCCTTTGCGTAGTTTGTGCGTGTTCATTGTGTCTCTTGATTACCTAAGACAATTTTGTTATTTAATTAATTTTCAGAAAAAAAAAAGAAATCAAGATAGTGTTTGTATTCGGTAGATGTTACGGTTTATAAATTTATGGAACTTTTTCCTTTATGTTCTTTCCACTGTTTCTTAAAAAAAGTAAATAAAAAAAAAGCTATTTCAAGAAAGTAAGCTTCAAGGTTTTTCAGGAACTTACTTAGTTTTTCGTTTGTTGATGACTGTTGATGCAAAGATTGTTAAGTTCAAATATGACCATTTTCTCCGAATAATAATAAGCCTCTAAATTTTTTCATTAAATTGTTTAGGTAATCAAATAATCAAATAATCAAATAATCTTCAGTTAACATCAATATTTATCTGAGAGAATTTTACTTTTCGCTTGCTAAGTTGAGCTACGGAAGTTATTATAAATTTTGTAATGGTCTCTTATTTTACAGCAGAAAGAAGAAATGATTAGAATAAAAAAAAAAGGTTTAAGCAGTTTTATTTAAAGTTTTAATACGTGTATATAAGTTTCGGTACCCAAGTGGTAATACGCTGGACTGTGGACTGGAGGAGCCGGCTTCAATCCTCGACCTCGACGGGGTTCGGGGATCTTTCCACAAGTGAATTCTAGAATTTCCTAGACTCTAACCAGTCCTCTTTAAAGTAAATGTGCCATTGCCATATTCTGGGGAGTTTAGAAACTGGGTTTTTTAAAAGTCTCAAGTTTCATTATTACAACCTAAACAAAAAAAAACCGTGTATTATCTAGTCTTAAAATATTCAAATAAACAAGAAAAGCAATAAAAACCATAATAAAAATGGTTTATGTGACTAATTTTAACTATAAAACTAGCAAAAAGTGCTTAATTTTGACAGCCGCAATGTTAACTGAGCAAACAACGCTGTCATTGAATTATTGTAGCTCCACTTCTACTAGCGCTTTTGATACGGAATAAATTGTGGAATCAAGTTTGAAGTTAGTTCGAGCAATTCCCATCAAAGAGAGATACCTTACCGACTGCAAAAACGCACATCTTCCTTTCAAAAATCCGACTTGAATTGAGTTTTATGTATATCAAAATGTAACGTCCGAAACAATCCTTCTTTTACTATACTTTTTGCAGTGTTTAATGATCAAAATTAGGCTTATTGGGCTGTCGATTGTTTTATTTAGTTGTGCAAATTTCGTAGCTTCAGAGGGTGCTACAATTCTTAATTTAAGCCTATGTTGACGGGAAATTTCTTTTTTGTCAAAATCTGTAACGTCCGACATTCAGAGATTGGCTTCTGTAAAACAATCACTAATCCAAATTTAAATTCGTTTTTAGTATTTATTAAGATGTTTAAGCTCTAAAGAAGGTTTTGCTGTAGAAAGCACCTTTTTACATATATTTGTGAAACCTGTTTTTTGATGAAAACCATGTGTCAAATGCTTGTAACGTCCGAACCAAGATGGCCGCTTGACTTGAATTGCCGGTTGTTTTCAAAATTTTGACATGAAAATTTTGCTCATTGTAATAGAATCTGATCAATGCCATACAACTAATTACAATTATTAGATATTTGTTAATTTTTTATTTATTCACCAGTTGCTTAAAGTTTATGTGTATGTCAAATACTGGTAACATCCGCAATGTGCCTGTCAAATGTCTATCACCCGACCAAATTTCAAATAATTAATTTAGTATTTTCTGAGCCATTTCCTGTCTTGGCAGCACTATTTATGGCATCTAGATACCATGCTGGAACAACAGTGAAAAAATTGTGGTGATACAAAACAGTTTATTTTGGGACCTCAAATTAACATTTTGGTAACCCAAAATATGGCAATGGCACAAATACCAAAGTTTGACTCTTGGTAGGTTGCATCCGATACATATACGAACCACTTTTATAACATTGTACAGTTGTATAAAGTAGTATTGTAAGTGATACCAATTATACTTGTAATTTAGGTGTATACGGCTAAAAATTACAAAACGCTCCTACAATTTGCATTAAAAACACATTAATTTAAATATTTATAAAAAAAAAACCGAAACAAATGTCTTTTGTTAGAATCCATTGTATCCATTGAGCAACTGTTTTAGAATCTTTTTGTGCATATAGTTGAAAATTGGTACATCAACTTTGGCTTGTGTTTTTTTGCTTTTTTTTTTTTGCGTAGAGTGTAGCATCAACTAAAAAATATCTTACAGCCTGAGTGCCATT
>JAFIDM010000001.1:53344794-53359768 GCA_023159025.1 Thereuonema tuberculata | reverse complement strand
AATGCACTATTATTTTTCATTGAAATCCCCCCAAAAGTCCAAAAATGATCTTTTATTAAACTATTATTAAATTTTATTAAATTTATTAATTTATTTAAAAAAAAATAGTAGTTAAAATTTGTTAAAAAATGCGTTTGTTTGTTGTTGTTGTTTTTTTAATGTAGATAAAATGAAATAGATTAACTTTAAAAAATTATAATCTCCTGACCATTTTTATTATTAGCAATAAATACCATAAAAATTTTCTAAGGATTCTATTTTATCCTTTCTGATAAAATAAAATTGTGTGTAAGTCAAAAATTAAATTAAGACTTATTTTAAACATTATTTAATAAATTAATATTAACTTAAATCAAGTTTGTGATTTTTATTTGTAAATATGTGTGGCCTTAACTGTTTGTAATTTATACGTTTTAACTTTTGTGGCACACGTTCAAGTACTTTAAATTTTAATTTGCTATTTAAAAGATTTTAATAAGCGAAATAGTTAGCAAATAGTTGATGTCTAAATTAAATTCAATGGTGAAATAGTATATAACATCGAACTTCAATTTCCAGTATTTCATTCGATTTTTTGTTATGATACGATAAGTACAGTATCTTTGGTTGAATGAAATGAGATATAAACTTATTCCTTAAGTATTTATTAAAGAAGAAACAGGTTTTGGAATTTGTTGGAAGGGTTAATGGAAATGTACTGTGATTCACTATAGTAAATGTCATTATCAAGAATACAGTAGTGTAAGTGTATGCAAAGGACACGCAAAACAATATACCTTAGATCTTAATCAATAAGGAAATGAAACCAACAAAGATATATTGTTCGTAAACCTTTAATAATTCTAACCAATGTTTTGTTTTCTTCTCTTTGTAGGTACGCGTCGTGGTTGCCAACGTGAGAGAAACAGTGGATAGTATGCTGCCACTTCAACACCAGAACTACCTGACCGAATTCTCGACTATCGCCTAAATCAGAATCAAAAAGAAAATAGATGCCAGGTATTTTTGAAGAAGGAGCTCATTTTCCTTACTTTAATTGTACATAGAAGAATTTCGTTGTTATTGTGTTGCTCCAGTTCTTCCTTTATAGAAGAATCGCTTAATGATATTCGAAACAGTATTATTATAAAATAAAATGTACTCTGTGATGTTCATTTTAACTGGTAGGATCTCTTTTCTCCACCCCTAAGCCTCCCCCACTCCCTGTTTCCTGTTTTATTGTTTTATTTTTGTAACGAAAATTAAACTGGTCACTTTTACAATTTGTAATATTTATTATGTTTAATTTTTCCGTCACAGGAAATGAAAAACAAAAACAAAAACAAAAAAACAAACAACAAAGTTTAAGAC
Organism: Thereuonema tuberculata; assembly: GCA_023159025.1. NCBI lineage: Eukaryota > Metazoa > Arthropoda > Chilopoda > Scutigeromorpha > Scutigeridae > Thereuonema > Thereuonema tuberculata. The sequence goes on along the minus strand of JAFIDM010000001.1, from coordinate 53,358,418 downwards.
AATTCATGACGGTAATTGTTATGTTACAGTTTTGTTTTGTGCTTTAAGTTATTTTGTTTAATTTCTACTAAACAAATAACTCAATGTAAAAATCTCAATGTAACTCCATTGAACTTGTAACTTTCAAGAAATGATGAAAGGTTTTTTTTAGCACCAATCATTTACAACAGACAATGTGTTCCATTAACGTCGAAAATGAAACACGATTAAGTCTCTTGCAGAAAGGAAATTGTCCATCGTGTTTTCCATCCATTTTTTTGTTACCAGGATGTGGTACTGTCAAGTCCGTAATACAAACCACAACTGCCTCGGAAATGCAACACTGTCGATAATTGAAACATCAAAAAAACCGATTTATTGTTACAGAAGAAAAGAGAAGGTTTAATTGTAAAGCAAGTCTTGAAAATGCTCTTCTCACACTTGCCTCAAGGTGACTTTATAGAAATGGACTCATTGGACTCGTGTCTGCACCAATCAGATACTTTATTTTATTACGTCTTCGTCAGTCATTCTGGCTTCAAATGCTCACTTGTGTCTAATTTCCGAGACGTTTATTTTCCATAAAGAGAAATTTGTATTTATTTAGGAAAACCACTTTTTCAAATATAAATTATTTTTCCTTTTGATATTTACATCAAATGTGCAAACGGAAATCATTTGCATCTGCAAAAAATTCAGAGCGATTTGATTTCGACCACTTTTTCTGCATCATATTTTTCATTGATGTATATAACGGACTGCAATTTTGAAGATGATCTTTCGTTTAAGATGATATTCGTTCTTGACTGCAGAAAATATCAAAATTTGAAAACAAATAACGTTCAAAACAGTTATTTTATTTGATGTATAAGGTCTTTTAAGATATTACCTACAATAGGTATTCATAGACGAGAACACTTGTTACCTGTATTTTTTAAATTTGTTACAAAGTAAATATAATTAATTCGCTCTAAATTTTGCAATTTCAAATTTTTCTTTCTGTCTCTACAAGGGAATGTACTTAAGGCATCCACTCTAAGGTCTCTTGGAGAAGAATCTTTGATCTGAAAATTATGTAATTATGAAGCCCTAGAAATATATACAAGCAGTCTAACAGCGGCATTTAAGATATTCAGTAATTTATTTTTAATTAACTATATAAATAAACGCGACTTTAAAGATTTTCAAATATTTATTGAAACTAGAAACTGAATAAGGTTGAAATAACACATTTCTTCCATTTCTGTAATCTAACAATTTGTACTAAAAGGTTTCAGTAGATGATGATGTATATTTACTATCCATGTTTTCAGCTGGCGGAAACTGTTACAGTAGCACTTTGTCCGTTTTTTCTTATTCATTGTGGAATTATTGAAACACAAATAACTTTTTGTACCTAACTAATTCTTGATTCAGTAAATAAAGAATTAAAAACAGATTCAGAGTTCAAAAAGGCTTTTTTTTTTTAATTTATTTAAAAAAATGACAAAACAAAAGGTAGGCTGTAAGAGACAAGAAAATCTGAAACGCAAACCAGACCTAGATACCGGTCTGACTTTTTTCGGTCCCCGTTCCCAGAGTTGCCCAAACTGAAGCTTGCAGTCTTTGGGCTCTCAACAGTAACATACCCTCCTCGAAATAGGTACCTATATATGATGAGGGGATCGTCCTAAATGCCATAATAACACTGATCTTATGAATATTCAGACTTTAAAAATGTAGAATTTGAGTCCTACATACCACCTCAAAATGAGATATCTGCAAGGATAAATAATTAACAACTTCTTAGTATTACTAACATCATAATATTTAAAATAACTCAAAAACTCAGGTAATATTTCGTCCTATTGAAAGGACTTTGACGAGCCATTTCTCCTACTTAAATTCGAAATAACATACAAGAATTTATAAGCATGACAATATAATAAAAGAAACGTGGTGTCAAACACGTTCAATTAATTAATTTCTATTGTTTTAAATTTAAAATTCTTTTAAAATTCAATAATTTAAATTTAAAATTCTTTTAAAATTCAATAATTTAAAAATTTTAATTGTCTTTTAATTTAATTTTAATTTTAAAAAAATTTCCAACATCTTTATCTTTTAAAAGTCCTATTAATAATTTAATATCTTCAAACTCATTTCGACTTTTAGATGTTGATAACCGAACAACTATTCCTATAAATACACAAATTCGAATCTTAATTACTGCAGCAGATGTTCTTCATTCATGAACTATCCCTTCTGTAGGAGTTAAAGTAGATGCAGTCCCTGGACGACTAAACCAAACTTCCTATCTAATTTCCGAGGAATTTTTTTGGTTCAGAAATTTGTAGAGCTAATCATAGTTTCAAACCAATTGCTATTGAATCAGTAAATATTAAATCTTTATTAGTTTAAAATACTTTTAACATGTGCGGAAATAACTTAAATAAAAAATATAATAAGCTCACACACAAATTTTTAAAAAATATTTACAAAGACATTTAAAAATATTTAGGAGCCTTTCCGAGTTCCTCCGCGGAACTCCTCTTCAACACCCAAGAAGAGGGATGAGGAGAAGAGGGGTGTTGAAGAGGAGTTCCACGGAGGAACTCGAAAGGCTCCTAAATATTTTTTAAATGTTTTGTAAATATTTATTTAAAATTTTGTGTGTGTGCTGTTTCTTATTATATTTTTTATTTAAATCTTTTATTAACTGAATTAAATCAATATACATTAGATGGCTGAAGGAAAGCAATGGTCTCTTAAACCATTTTATAACAATTATCACCTGTTTCTAATGAGAAGTCTAGTTAAATTACCATGTCAAACAAAAATTACTTCACAATGTCTTCTAATTCCTCAAATGGCTCTAATAAATAGAATTCTTATATCATCATCATTCATTATTATCCTTCTTATAATTTTATGTCTTATTCATAGATTCTACTGAATTGATAAATCTGAATAATTACCAAATATTATCACAGAAAAAATTAAATGAAAATGATGGTTAATTTATTTTCTGTGTTTGATCCATCCTCATCAATCATAGATCTTCGTAATCAGAACTATCTTAGGTCTATCTCTTATTCCTACACAATTATGAATAATTCCCTCCCGATTCAACATTCTATGAAAACTGTTCTTATTCTATTTAAGAAAAGAATTTAAATTACTTTTACCTAAATCTATAACCAGACCTTTATTAATTTATATTTCCATTTTCTTTCTTATTATAATAAATAACATTCTAGGTCTTCTATCATACATTTTTACTAGAACAAGACATATACTTGTAACCCTTTACCAATCTGAATTTCGTTTATAATTTATGGGTGAATCATAAATACTAATCTTATATTTGTTCATTTAGTACCTCAAGGTACCCCTCCAGCACTCATGTCATTTATAGTTATTACTGAAACAGTAAGAAATATTATTCGGCCATGAACATTGGCTATTCGTTTAACTGCTAATATAATTGCAGGACACTTATTAATTACATTATTAGGATCTACTGGACCAAGCCTATCTATAATTCTTGTATCTACACTTATTATTGGTCAAATTGTTCTTGTTCTTGAATCAGCACCTGCCCTTATTCAATCATGTTTTCGTTACACTTTCAGTACTTTATTCTTCAGAAGTATACTAATGTCAGCACAAATATTTTATCCTTTTCATATTTGAGATAAAAAGACCTTGACTACAAACATGAGCTGGTGTTAAATGTCCACTCTCTTGACAACGATTCTACGTATCTTGAACTGTATATGTTGTTCTGATTTTCTATTTTTCATTTTTAGGAAAGGTGTTTTTTTTTTTGTTTTTGTTTTTTTTTTTTTTACCTTTTTCTCCCCCAATCTTAATGTTTTTAAAGTGCTGTATCGCATGAATTAATAAGAGAGAAAATCTGATAAGGCTTTTTTTCCTCGATAACTCGAGGTCGAAGTGATGGAATGGATAGCAGAGACAACGTTTTGAATTTTCCGGAGAAGCTCTGGTACTACTCAATCTGTAAATAGTCCAGTCTTGTTTTTGTTGTTTGGAGGTCACTTCTCGGAGCGGATGTGCAAACCATTCTTTCCGCATAGTCTTGAGGTGCATACGACTGATGATTTCTAATAAGGATGAAACAGCTGTTCCGGATTCTTGTATTTTATGTTGTGACATAATACCTTGATTTGTTCATTTACCCTAATAACTTCATTCGGTGACGAATTTCCAGAAACTAACTAAATACCAAGCCCGTTGAAAAAACATTAGGAATTTTCTCTAGAAATTTGAAAATACTGTAGAACCCCGGTAATCCGAATCCCGCAAATCCGAAATTTTGTATAATCCGAAGAATCTATGATACAAGAAAAAATTTAAATCTCCCTTACAAAATACAGGAAGTACAGTATTGAATCATATCACTGTACATATTATTAAAATCAGTTTTTAAGCTAGTACTTAGCGGAATGCAACATCACGACAGTATTTTAATTTACGTACCTGTTTTAATGAACTGTTTAACAATAAGTTCTCTTTAATTATGTAGCGCTCACGTTTATATGAAAACAGTAACTTTCACTTAACTAGTTGCCAAGTGGGAGCTACTACCATAGCTGTAACACTATATTGTATAGGTCTACCATGTAGAGTACTAATATGTTGTTTTCGGATAATCCGAACATTTCCGAATCCGAACAGACCACAGCCCCAATTAGTTCGGATTTCAGAGATTCTACTCTATATATAAAAATTCAACTTAAAACATCCAGGAATAGACGACCAATAAAAATCAAATCGTGTTTTTCTGAATTACAATAAAGTAACTTGACTCTGTTTTAAAAGATTCAATTGGAAATTCCTCATATTTCAACACTAGCGGACTAAAAAATTTTATTTCGATTAGCATTACATACCCTCCAACTTCTACGGAGTATCCGTAGTTTGTACGGAAAATAAGTAAGTACTACGAAACTACGCGAGAATGGGGAAAAGCTACGGAATTCAGAAATTTTCATCCTTAATTTTTTTTTCCACAAAAAAAAAAAAAATGTGCTGATCAATTACGCTTTCCTGTCAAAATGGACGCCGCCGTCTGTTCTCGCCAAGAAATTATAGTTAACTTATAGTAGGCTAACGTTTAATTATCGGAGAAGTTCTAATTTATAAAAATACTTGTTTATTTATAGACTTTCATTTACAAATTATGTCTGTTAGATTTCAGGATTAATAAATACAATTCGCTTTTGTTAAGTAACCAGCGATTAGCGCACTCTTTGTCAGAAGATCAGACGGAAGTGCTTGACCAGAATAATCTATGCTACATGCGCAGATCTCACAAAAACCGGGCGGCTAACTCTCATTCGGTTCGTAAATTTGTTGAAAGCTGCATACGCTTATATCATGGATCGGTTTTTAAAACGCAGTAATAAGGATGTAGATGTAGATCCGCCTAGAAAGAAAAAAAACAATCAAAAATTTCGAGAGAAAAGATCCGTTGCCCATGGCGGTCGAGACGACTGTAGACGTCTAGTGGTGCCACATAGTAATGCTGCAACAGAGAGACTAAAAAAAAATCAAACTATGGGGAGATCAACAATGAACATAAAAACGTTAGAAACTCTTTTAATTACAAAGTCAAATATGGACTGTTGTTATAACAAAAATTTTAATGCTGATGAATTAAAAAGAGCAAAAAGTGCATGTTATAAACTGTTACATAAAACCAGTAATTTAGATTTTGATGAAGAATAATACAGTAAAATTAAATGTGGTAAGTATAAAATGTTTTTTTTTTTTTTTTTTGTTTTTTAGATGGGGGATTTTTTTTTTTTTTTTTTTTTCCCCCCCCCCCCCCCCCCGCCGGCCACTACGGATAGGAGGATGACCAATGTTGGAGGGTATGAGTATTATATCTAATTTCTCCTTGCTTATTATCAGTTGTAACAATCTCTTGAACAAAACAGTTTTTCTACTAATTTCAGATCTAACTGCATCTTATTTTCGAAATATTTAAAGGAGCAGTCAATTCTCAGAAAATTCGGACAAATTGTAAAAAAGAAAGATTGAAGAAAGTTAGTTCAGAAGATTTTTTTTTATGTATCGTCAGCATGTCTCAACTACATTAATACTTCAACATTAGATGCACACAAGGCAATATTATTCAGTGCCGGAATAAACTGAAAATTGCTCATTGGTTGGGATATGCCGTTTTAATACTAAGCCCCTCAATTACAAGAAAATATGGTGTCGAATGTGGTGATTGAATGTCGAATAGTTACATAGTATATTAACAGATTTGGGATTGGGTCACCATTTTATGAGAAACTAAACACTAGCGAAGAACCAATTTTGACTATTTCTGAATACAACTGGTTAGCAGTAAGGAATTTTACAACGTAGTAGCTTGTAACTGGCGTTCAAAAATAGGTAAGAAAGTCTTATCAACAATTAAATAAAGCAGTGTGATCTTCTAAATTGTCGTCAATTGGAATCTTCACAGTTATCTTTATAAATTTCCCTTATAAATTTGTGTGGTAGCAAGGAGAGACGCATCTAGGAAAGAAAGGGGAAAAAATGTAAGAATATATATATTTTTTTTTTAATTGTAAAGGTATTGACTGTAGTCCGTATATCTATGGAATAAGAGTTAGATCTTTGCCATTACACTGAAATAAGCTTTCTTTGTATTAGATCTCAATAACAATAAATTTTACGTAGCGTAGAAAGCAAGCACCACTGTTATTGTTATTACAAACAATGATCTGCAGAAACAAGAGACGAACTATAAAGAGTACGCTTGATTTTGCTGCATCCGGAGCTCTGCAGAATCGATCACAGGCGATTGAGGTTCTTTCTGCGTGATATTTTGTTTGGTGGAAACGTCTCATTGTTGTTATTGAAGTATTTTCTTTGAACTTACAAAATCAATTCAAACTTGGCATTTTAAAAGTTTTTCCATTACAGTAGATGATTCCCTTGAAAAGAATCTCTCTTATCAGATGATTACTCTCTTCTGAAATTCTTAAATTTCATTTACGTATGAAATGAATGAAAATGGAACTACTGTTGAAGGCACTTATGTCTATTAAAACCACCCCCTTTTTTTCTTCTCTTCCCGAAAAAAAGACGAAAAAGCCGACTTCGAATCCAATAACTAAATGTAACCGTTGAAGGCAATTTCCTGAGTCCTGTGTAAATAGACTACTTTTTTTTTTTCCTTGAGTTTTCTATTTCTTTGCCGTTGGCGTGGGCGGGCGTTATTATCTAGGTGACCATGCGGTCTACAGCGATATATCGACATGTCATTCCATTTGTCATGGGGCGATAGTTTGGTCCAACCGATAATCGAGGTCTTCCTATAAGACCGGAAAATCGGAGATTAGAAAGAGGATATACGGGGGCGTTAATTAATGGGCAATTGGTTTTCGGTGGCCAAGACTTTGAGGCCATTGATGTTAAACTGATTTAAGAATGGCTGGAAATCAATAAGGCCGAGTGAATTTAGAACGCATTCCTTTGAATTGTGATGTTTTAGGTGATGTGTAAATAAGTCTTTAAAAGCTTTATTTCATAATAAGAATTCAAACGAACTGGCAACGGAAGCTCTGTTATCAGTCTCTTTAACAATTCAAAAAAAGCAAAAATGTCTACATGACTTATTCTAAGCTAATATTTTTTTTTTAACTGTTTATTTATATTACTGAAAAAATAGGGTCAGATAACTCAAGTTAAGAATAGGAAATAGATAAGGATTTGTCTATGGCGTAAAGACTCGGGTTCTAGCTTCAGTCAAGATTGCTGAATTTCTTGTATTTAATCCCTGTATAGATAAATCCGAGCAAAATTCACCCAAATTCTGATAAATGGATAGCTAGTTAAGACGAATGACCTTCAGATTGGACTTCGATCTTAATTCCTTTCCGTTCGGCTGGTGATAGCGAGGATCTAACCTGTTAACCTCAAATGAGGATATAGGAGTAATACATATAACCCAGAACAAAATTAAATCATCAAACAAGCGTTTCATAAGGATTCAATTTGTTGATTTCATTTCTATTGCCAGAACTAATAATATGTTAAGTAAAACAAGTTTCTTTTTTCTTTCAAATCCAATGCATGGCCCGTTTCGAGCATGTGGGTAACAGTTCTATAGGTTAAGTCTTTTTTATTCAAAGCTCTGCGGTGGTCTAATGTGCAGAATTGTCGTTAGAATTTTTTTTTCCATCATGCACAAACTAATCAAATCCAAAGTAAAATCCATCCATGTTTGTCGACGACCGGAGAATCTGGAACAGCTGTTTCATCATTACTATGAATTATTAGCCAGAGTTGCCCTCGATGACAAGCTCAGAAGACACGAAAAGTTACGGAATTCACACCCGCTCCCGGAAGCTGGTTCCAACAAGAACAAGCAAGAAAAGAAAAATACCTGTAATGAAATAGGATTTAAAATATTGGCTTTCAAACCTTCGGGCCCAAGTGGCTTTTAATTACAATTTAATATGTCACGAAAATTAAATTAATTAAAAGCCACTTGTGCCCGAAGGTTTGAGGGCCAATTTTTCTGGTTTATATTAAGGAAGTTTGTGATGTGCTCTATAGGAAAAAATTTAATTTTCTCTTTTTAACCCGGAATGAAACGGTATCGATCTGAAACCATTCGCTGTTATCAAACTTTTGATGATCTTAAAAAGTTTTATGGTTGTATCGTTGAAATATATCGTGGGCAAAAACAAACTAACTTTGCAACATATAAATTATATTGTGGAAAACAGTTAAAATGAAAAAAATCGGGAAAAAAAACATAGACTAACATTAAAAGTATTTTATTGTATTAATATTTCAGAAATTGTTGAGGGAAAATACAGAAAAAGAAAGATTAAGAAAATCTACAAGAGCGAATAACATTAAAATGGATATGAATTCTTCTAGTAAATGAACCATGGAAACAAATATTGTGAAAACTACGTGATTGCTCTGCAAAGATTGTAATTAAATTCCTCAATTTTTTTAAGACTTTAAATAATTAAACTACGTCTTTCTTTTTCGTTTAGAAACCTGATTTAGAAGGAAGTTCTGAAATTCGATTTCGTCTTAAAAGCCCCTCAGGACTTTCGACTTTAAAACTCGCCAGAAGTTTTTCTGAAGGCAAGTCAGGAATTTTAATCAATCTGTTCATTCAAGTTAATTTAGAGCTTAATTTAATTGATTCTAAGGAACTTTTTAAACTTGAAAATCCAGATTGAAGGAAACGATTTAAAGTTCCAGAATTTGATGAAATCCTTCGCCATTTTGGATGGTAGAGAAGTTTCTTTCACCGCTCGTTACAATAAAGTTTTACGTGTGTGGACTTCTCATGTACAATCCAAAGAAATACATAAGTTAGTTTGTAAGAAAACGGATGTAATATACTGCGCATTCCGTAACAATTACATTGTCGTTGGTTACTAGAATCTAAATGGATCCTTTTAATTTCAAACCTAAATCAGTTTGTGGTAATTAGCGAGTTGCCAATGAAAGTTTAGGATTCACTGCCTTATGGTCAAGGCGACTGTCTGCCGTGAGACTCATATGTCTAATCCTAAGTTCGAATCCAGGCGTAGCAAGCTTTGCATGCTTCTTTCTTCTGAAGCACATCTGTCACCAGTGCCTTCGGGATACGATATCTACGACAGAAGAATTCGACCCAACATGGGATAAGTCAACAATATTGCTATAATGAATAGCTTTATTAATTAAGTCTTGTTAAAACAACAAGACAAAAATAATGCGATCCATTGTATTAATTTGCTCTATTTTTTTTAAGTGTATTGGATTCTTCAGCCAATATCTAGATAACCCTTCAAGTTGAGTACAGTAAGAGAGGAACAATTCAATGCTGCTTATTATCAGAGCCGTTCCGGCTTAGCCTTGTAGTCAAGACTGAGGCCTTCCATTTGGCTGGTGTATCGTAACTTGTGTTCGATTCTCTGCGCGGAGTTTGGATGTTTCAACTTTCTTCGTCTGTGTTTCGTCTATTTCCACGGTTGTAAAAGCTAATGTGATGCACCCTGGGTTTTGCTCAAGAACTAATAACTTCGGATGATAATCCCTCGTTTCAGTTTCTTGGCTAATATGCCTTACGCCAAAAATAAAATGGATATTAGAAAACTAACTAGAAAATTTAAAATATTCAAATTTCATTAGAAGTATTAGGAAGTAGATCTGAGGAGACAGTGAAGTTCATATAATTGAAGTTTTGATTTGGTTATAGCCTAACCCAATTTTTATTAATGCAGCATTTCTTGAGGAGTTCTCTAAAAAAATTAATAATGGAATCTTCATAAAAATAACGTACAAACTTCATATAAGTGACCATTACGGAATTGCAGTTGTATAGAAATGTTTAATGAGATGGGTTTCGTGATAAAAAAATCATATTGAAAAGAAAATCATTGATGTAGTAAACAGGATTGAAATAGATGTGATACCAATCCACCTTCATTGGTCCTACTTGCGATTAGATAGAATTCTAGGTCGTTTTCGACGTGTTTATTCCATATATTCGATAGATTTGAAAAAATTCTTAATGTCCTTCAGGAATCAGTGAAGTTCGATTCTCCGGTGACGCGCATCAACCATTGAATTTTGAAAAAAAAAAAAAGAATCTTAAATTCATGAAACTTTATTCCATCGGTTCCATTAATTATTTTAAGAAAAAACAACCAAATTTGCTTTTTTTCTCCATCTCTTCTTCTACTAGTTCCAATGTTTCTGCTATCTTGCTTCATATTTCAACTTTTTCCGGTTTGTTTGAACGCTATTTCTTCTAATAGATTTTCGAACCATTGATTTTCTCCAGTCTATCTCCGCAAGTCAACAGAACAATATCCGTGTAGCAAAAGAATTCGTTGATGAGGATTTAATCTGTCTCAAATCAGTCGGTGGCTTCCGCTGTCAACAGAACGTTTTTGTTTTCTTAATGGATTTCCTTTTCATTTCCCTGTCTTTTCTTTTTTGTTTTCTAAATCTCCAATCATCTTTCCTAAGCTTTCAACTTTAGTGCACTTAAAAAGATCTTTGATTGTTTACCAATTTATTCCTTAACAATGGACGTTTTTCACTTTGTAAAAAGATCTTATAATAGACAAAATAAGTTTGATTGGGAGTTATGCACAAGCCCCTATTTACAATTGAAGTAAAATAATTGGTTCTTCAAGTTGCCAAAGTTGTAGATGTAATAGAATAACCATGAAATGAGAGTATTTCAAGCAAAACACTAAGAAACCATACTTCTTTGTAATAAAATCATCTTCGATGAACAAAGAATATTTATTTATTCTTCATCTTTTATTTTTTAGAATAATAGATAAACTGTGTACTTCTTTAGCTCTTATTTCATTAAAGCAAGTAAATTACAATATAGTCTCAACATCCCGTGCCAACAATCCTTCTGGAAATTTCATTAATAATGGAATATGAGTGGAGATCCACCCTCCACTCATACGAATCTGAAAGGCATTTATATTCTCTACAACACAAAGATGCCCCGTCACTAACATCTAAGCGAGTAGCATATCAGCCATTGGCAGTTCGCAACATGCATTATAACTATCTCACAGCTATGCTTATCCATGAAACTCTTCATTCCATTGAATTTACTAACCCAAAGATTATATGCAAAGAACCTAATCTCTGAAAATGTAAAGAATCGATTCATATCCTCACTGACAATCGTTGTTACAACATTGTAATTTCAGTACGTTTCAAGATGGTACAACATTTCAATATGGTTTCAACAAAAATACAACGAGATCTTGAAAAATTACCAATAGTCCCACTAATAATACCTTAAAAAAACAGAATCATTATTATTATTATTATCATTTTATTTTCATTTATGTTTTTCCCCTCTCTCTTTTTCTTTCTTTTTTTTTCAGATAATTAAATATCCTGAAGTGAAACTCCTGAACAAAACTTCCCGATGTCCATTATCTGGGATGTCTTCTCTATATCTTGTGCCAACAATGCCGTGTGCAACAACAGAATTCCTTTCCCGATCCAGCAGACAGCTTCCAATTCGCTTACTGCCTCCTAGAGTGTGTTCCGTTCGTCAGTCCAGCCACTGGATGAAGCAGCTCCACATGACTTGCCATTTCATTGGTTGCTCCGAGCTACATAATCGATGTTTAATTTAGTTGTAATCACTTGACAAAGCCTCGTGACGAGGCGAAACCGATTGTTTTTTAACGTAATTTTTTTTAAATTGTAAAAAAACAAAAACATTTTTATTCTAGTCCAGTGTGTCGGCCTAAACAAAATATTTTTTTTTTCTTGTATTGTTCAACAGATAAAAGTGAATTTTTAAAAATAGACACTAAGTACGAGAAAAGCCTACAATGGTGTTTGATATATTGAACATCTTAACTTAAAAAACTATCAAAGATTTCGAAAACAAATATTTATTTTATTCATATTTTTTAATTTAAATATGGGTTAAAGGAGTTGCTATTCAACTAAAGCATTAATATATCAATGTATTAGAAAATTGGACATATTCGATAAACTGTACTTAACTATAATACAGTCAAATACTTTGAAACAAGTGGATCGGGGAAAGAGAAATAAGAGGTTGATTTGAGATATTGGGATATGGTTCGATTGCGTATTTGTCGGGGGGTGTCCGTAGGAATTTTACTAGGAGAGGAGGGGTAAACTATTTTGACAATGTATTTTACACTGTAAAATTTTGTAAGTAAACTGAATTAAAAAAAAATAATAATAAATAAAAATTTTAGGAATTTCAATAAGTTTGAAAATTCCGGCGGGAGGGGACAATGCCCCCTTTTATCCGAATGTGGTTCATGTGATATTTATGAATTTGACGAGACCTATTCCATTGTCTAATAAGAAATTGTAACTTTACACCAGGATTCTGTTATTTTATTTTCGAAAACAACCATCTCAGTTTCATTTATGGTTTGAAGTTATATCAGCTCTTTTGAAGAAATCAGAATTAAAAAAAAAAAAATAGAAGAGAGAAAATTGAAAAGTTAGTTTGTTTTTTTTTTTTTTAATAGAAACTTTTTCCACAATGGTCTCTGTTCTACTTGATTGCAGTCATTCTGTTAAGAACATTATGTCTTATTTACTTTTTTTCGTACTTCGAGTGTTCTGTTTTCATCATTGCTTACTGGTTGCACTTAAAACTTGACCACAGTAACAGAGAATGAGAAGCCAGTGATTGATTGCGGTTCTTCTCGAGATGATGGATAGAGGGCGCTGAATGACTAACACTAGATGGGATGGATACTCAGATGCTCTTGTATCAATTGAACTAAGGATGATATCGTGTGACAGATTAGCTACGGAAAAAAAGAAATAGAGAAAAAAGAAGCTTGTTTTGTTTTTGAACCGATCTGAAGAGTCTTATGAGTTAAGTTGCTTGTTTACTGTTGAGAGCAAGGTTAAAATTATTTCGGAAATTGTTGAAGAAATTTAATTTTTTTTTATTATTACTGTCGATCGATCTAACTTAAACCTTGATCAAAGCGGTTGCAAAACTTAGATACTTACTCCAGTAATTGATAACAAGTTGAAAATATAAGAAATAAGATTAATAATTAAAAAAAAAAACCTAAAAATTCCATTAGTGGATTATATTATGTTTTCGCACAATCTGAGC
>JAFIDM010000001.1:53322712-53342039 GCA_023159025.1 Thereuonema tuberculata | reverse complement strand
AGGCATGAAGTAGATTCACCACTGCGAGGCATGAAGCACATTCACCATTGCGAGTCATGAAGCACATTAACCACTGCGAGGCATGAAGCACATTCACCACTGCGAGGCATGAACTGGATTCGTATAAAGCCAATGGACGACTTTGACTTATATATTGTTAGAGCCACTATCAGTGAAATTATTCATTTTTAGAAAGAATATCCAACGCTTGATATCATTCATTCGAAGTTTCAAAGTCAAAGATTGAATTCAATGGAAGCAAGGAAGGAATTTGTAAAGAATTCTTCATATGGAACTGAGAATGAAGTATGGAAGAAATTATTATAAAGAAATTCTCCATCGACATTACATATCCAAGCCAAGTTACTAAAGAATTATAAAATTATTGAAATTATAACAATAATATAAAAAATATATTCGTAACTGTAGAAAATACAAAAACCAGAATGTTGTTATCTTTACAAGATTCAGTTACAAATTTCAGCAATAAATGTCGCTGTTACATCCTGGAAAAATCAATCTATGAGCAAAATACATCGAAAAAAGCGTTTCTTTCGTGAAATGGAGTGTACCAATTAAAAAAAAGAAATTATCAGAGTTTTTGACTTCTTTTGTTTTTTCTTTTTCAAAATTTCTTAACCACTTCAATAAAATACAACACATATATTTAAAGCTAATTGTATAAATCTGTAAGACTTTTTTATTTTTTAATAAACAGGATTTTTTTAAAGGATTTAAAAAAAAAAAAAAAAATTCTGCGAAATTTTTCTTTATAAATTGATGAATGTAGGGGAGGTGTTGTACCTTTGACCGATTGTGCCTTTGACCACCCTTGCTAGTGCTGTCATCTATCAGCATACTTTAAAAGATTTTCTGTTTAATGTTTAACATTCCCACTATTTGTGCCTTTAAACCTTCAGTAGCAGTTAGATCTTTGACTTGTAAGGAGTGAAAAATATTTTTCCAATTCCATCAGCGAAAAGTAAGTATTTTGTAAGTGAATGCTTCTTTAATAACATTGTTTGGTTTCTTTTGATTGTTATTTTAACAATAAAGAGTAATACATATATGCATTTAGATTAATTGTTAGGATTTTTAAGATGACTGGATTAACCTAAAAATTGTAGTATGACATGAAACGTAAGTTCGACTGATGTTTTACCTTTGATCACAGCAGGGTGTTGTTCCTCTGACCAGATCAAAGGTACATTACTTAATAATATGTAAATGTTTTTACTTACAGTCATTTTAACATTATGTAAGATGGAAATTTAAATATTTTTTGTTAATTTTTTTTTCTTTTACCAAATCTTATTCAAAGAAAGTAAACAATCGATTGTTTGTCCACGACTTTGAGTCTGATGTTGAATATTCATCAGGGGAAAGTGTTTTCGATCTTTTAGATGAATGTCATGAGTTGGAGAAGGAATTAAACTTACTAATTAAATTTAAGTTATTGGAAATAACTTGTATCTAACTGCTACAAGTTGTTTCTACTACCACCTGGTCAAAAGTACAATACCCTCCGGTCAAAGGTGCAACACGTAGTTGTACCTTTGACCACAAGGTATAGATTTTTTGTAAAATAAAAATAAAATACTTATACTCAAAATATAATATATAAAACATATGCAGTTGATGGCAAGTTGCGTGAAGATCATATGTATCCATTCAGGTAAGGATTTACTTGAGTACAAAAAATTGGAAAATTCATTTAGTGAAAACTGGTCAAAGGTACAACACCTTCCCCTACTGTATTTCGATTATTGGATTTTTTTTTTCGTGCACTAATAATTTAGAATCTTCTAGACGTAACTTTAATCGGTGAAATACCATTATAATTTTTATTAATTAATTATCGCTAAAAGGCGCGCTATTTATAACTATTTTAAAATTCATGTTAAAGGGGAAAAAAAGTATTCTTCATGTAAACAGTGGGAATAAAATAATTAGAATTAAATGCTTGTTAAAATATTATAAGCAATCAATAATTTCAGATTGTTTCCATATTATAACTAAGATTAAACCATTCATGTGATCAGATGAATTAAGTTGCGCGAGATATTAATTAAGTATAATTTGGCAAACATAATTTAGTGCTAATTGGCATATGTTTACAGGGTGTACTGAATTGTGCTGCCAAACTTAAAGATTGTATTCAATCATTCAAAACAACGAATAAATGTCATATAAACATGAGTCTGGAAATGCTTTATCT
The DNA here is from genome assembly GCA_023159025.1 of Thereuonema tuberculata. Classification (NCBI taxonomy): domain Eukaryota; kingdom Metazoa; phylum Arthropoda; class Chilopoda; order Scutigeromorpha; family Scutigeridae; genus Thereuonema; species Thereuonema tuberculata. The sequence continues at coordinate 53,339,821 of JAFIDM010000001.1, read as the reverse complement.
CTCAAGAACGATGTAACAATATAGAGGTGTTGGCCCTATGGTCGCTCAGTTTCACAGAAAGTGTTCGAAATGCACGCAACACAACGTCGTTCCTTCGACTGCCAAACACGATCGAAAATGCCAAGTGCACGTCGAATTGTGTTGCACCCATCCACTATGCGATCATGCAGTGCGTGGGCGCCTAGAACCGGTGTGGTGTACACTAATGCTTTACGATAACCCCATAAGAAAATCCAGAGGGCTTAAAATCGGAGTAACGAGTAGGCCATTAAAGAGGAGCAATTTAATGACTACGATACGACGTAAAGGCCAACACCTCTGTATTGTTTCATCATTCACATCTTGGAAAGAACGCATTTCCAGACTTATGTTTATATGACATTTATTCGTTGTTTTGCATGATTGAATACAACCTTTAAATTTGGCAGCACATTTCAGGTACACCCTGTATATACAGCTGTAAATCTACGTAATAGAGGAACGGGACTAAATAAACCCTATAATATTGGGTTGTTATTGAATTATTGGCCAATTCTGACACAAATAACAAAATTAGTGGTTACAGAAAAAGAAGTATATTTTATTCATTTTTTATCTGTTCTCGGCATCAATACGCTGTACCCAACGTGTTTTCAGTGCAAAACTGCCACGGTGGCAGAAGCTGGCATCAAAGTGGTCTTAAGAAATCGCTAACGGCATGAATCACACCATCCTGGTTAGCGGACCGTTTTCCCCTCAAGAAGTTTCCAATGGCGAAACATGTGAAATTCTGAAGGGGACAAGTTTGGTGAATACGGAGGGTGAGGGAGGACCTCGTACTCCAAGGCGTTGATTTTTTTGAATGCTTCCAAGAGAGACATGTGGTCGTGCTCCATCAGGCAAGAGTATGGGACCCAAACGATTGACGATAGATGGTTGTTTGTGCATAATATCTGGTGACATTGGTTCAACTGAAGGCAGTATATGGCAGTTGTGATGTTTGGCCACACGGCAAAAAGTCATAATGCACCACACTCTCGGCAGTTCACCCCACTGAGATCAAAACCTTCTGAGTTTCGGATTTGGACATTGTTTCGGTGGTTTCCCATTACTGAGCCACTGCGCTGTTCGCTTTCTGTTGTCGTAAAGCACCCATTTTTCATCAACTGTAAGAATCCGACGCAGGCAGGGAGTGCTATCCTCACGTGTTTGGAGGGCAATGCATGTTTCCAGGTGCTGTATTTGCTGCTGTTCGGTGAGTTTATGTGGAACCCAGGTATCCAGTTTTTTAACCTTGTCCACAGCTGCCAAGTGTCTGCAAACAGTCCCTGGTGTTACGGAAAGTGCGCCACTAGGTTCAGATAGGGTGGACGTTGTTTTTTCTTCCACTTTCTGTCTTAGTTGTACCGTGTCACACACTACTGGTCGATCGGCTCCTGGCTTATGGTCGAGGTCAACATCACAGGTATAAAAACACTCTCTGGACACTTCTGTAACTCATGCTGACAACCCACGTTTTATTGACACAAGCAACCGTTTCGAACACATTACGTCTAAGTTTGAATTCGTGCAAAATCACTAATCTCACTTCGTGTTGCTCCGTCACGTCACAAACTGATTTGATCTGACTAAATAACTTTTTTAACATGTGGACTGAACCCATTCAATTTCTAGGAGCGTTTGGTAGTTCCTACTACGATGCGTTCTTTTTAACTGACTGTAAGTTACTCTTGTCGGAATCGGCCAATAACTTAAAAAAACCCAATAGAAATTATAAAGCTGGATGATATAAAGTAATAACTTTTTGTTATTACTTTATATCGTCCAGCTTTATAATTTTGGTTCATGAAAATTTTTTCTCTTACTTTTTTTTAAATTCTAAGAATGACACTAACAAACGTCTTCGTTTATTTTAAAAATTTATTTGTTCAGTGCAAAGAATACATTTTTTTACCTTTTCTGAAAAAATAACTAAATAAGTAGCTTGAATCCAATTAATTTTAATCATTTCTTAGCGCACTCGAATTAGTGGAGTACTAAACTGAGTAACATCCACTATTTCCGTTTCCTTGGGAATTTAGCTGCACCCGCTGATTTCTCGGTAAGTAGCGACACAGAAAAAAAAAATCAAAAATCAAAATTCGATCTTTTCAAGTCTTTAATATGCACGTCAAGTTTCAAGAAGATCCATCCAATAGCTCCAATGTTACTCGCTCACAACAGTTCTTCATGGGTTAAAAGTAATACATTTAAAGAAGTACATGAAGAAAGAAGCCAGTGGGTTGCTTTCATTTTTATTTTTTCTCTCATTCTCATTATTAATTTTTTAATTTTTAAATTATATCTTACAAGTTTTAAATTTTTCTTTGTGTTCATTTTTGTTTAATTTTCTTAAATAACTTAATCCACGTTTTTATTTACTTCTTGTGAATACTCATTTATTAGTTTCGAATTACATTTCACTTGGTTTAAATTAATTTAAGAAATTATTGTATTTCGTTTGTCTTTGTTTTGTTTGCTGTAATCCTTCATTCAAATAGTGACCCTTCCTTCCAGAATTTTCCACAGTAAAAATGTGGAAAATCACTCACTCCCTTCATTACATAGATTGGTGTTGCCTTCATACGTTTGGATTCATGTAATTTCCTGTATAAAGAGACAGTTTTACATGCTGCAATCACTTTGATGAAGATATTTAAATTAAAGGTGCCGAAACGTCAGTTTTCTTATGTATATTTTTTAATCGTGTATGTTAAATCTTTTAAAAACAGCATTTCGTTAGTTTGGATTCCGTCATAATGAAAATTTTTCTTTAGTCTATGTAAGAAGTTTAATTAGTTCAGTTTCTGTACAAAGTTATTATTTAAGTTTCTAATCTTAATATATAAAAATGAATGTTTCTTTGTTTGTTTGTCCCGTATGCGTTCCTATACCATTCATCAGATTGCGATGAAACTTTGGTAGTTGTTGTGCGCACGCCTGCGAAGGTTTCTGAATTAGTAGAGCCATTTACAATATCTGATGCGCGAGGAGTTTCAACAAATGAGTGTATTTTCGGTTTCAATGTTTGCAGTTTCAGGTGCGACTCGCATTTACCATCAACAAAGCACAGGGATAATCGCTAGAAATGTGTGAACTAAATTTTGAAAATCTATGCTTTACACATGGACAGCTGTATGCTCACGCGTCGGAAAACCTTCTGATTTATTCGTGTGTGCACCAGACGGAAAAACAAAAAAATATTGTGTATCCAAAATCATTTCAATAAACAGAATTAAAACACAAACACCTACTTTCTTTGAGTGGCATTGCAACGCATGCCGGGTATAGCTAGTTAAAAATAAAATCGAAAAAAGATTTTAATATTTGTAAACTTGAAAAGAATCAAGGGACTAACAATATTAAAATGTCATTTTGTTGGTGTTCTGTTCATTACACTTAAAACGCCCGTATAACACAAGGTGTTACGAGTGTAGTTCCGTTTCTGATTGTCTTTCTAACCTGTGTAACGGAAAGCCTTTTAATTCCACATATTGTTTTTATTTTGCTTATTTTAAGTTTTGAGGGTCACTATCCCCTCATGAATTATCTGTGTAATTATTCACCATCAGACAATACTCTCATCAACTTTTTTATATAATAACACGAACAATGAAGTCCTCAAGTTAAGTCCTGTATTCGTAAATCAAACTTTCTAACAATACAAAGTAAAAACACGGCGAAAACTTTATCTAATAGATCTACGCAGCTTTCCTTCTCCCTGATACTAACAGCCTTTCTATTCGCTTACGTTACCGGAACCAATCACTAGCAGTCTTTGCTATCCACGTGACTTCATAGCCTTTAATATCCGGTTCTATTGATGTCTTTAAAAATCATTTTCCTGCTATTGTAGTTGGAGGATAAAAACTTCAATTAAAAAATATAAATAGTGTTACCTTAAAAAAAAAATAACTACTCCTTTAATTCCACAAAGTTTAGAACAGGCAACAGATTCGAGTTTTATGCAAATCACATTGACTATAATTTATCAAATAACATTTCAACATAATTTCTTCGTAATCATCACTTTGTTTCGAGAAAAATCATAATGAGCTCAAGTTAATTTGTTTCGTATAAATTTTACTCGGAAATAAGAAACAAAATATGGATTCTCAGAAATGCATTGGATATTAATCATGCTACATGACTCCATTTGTAATAACTCCATGAATTTACTGCTGTTGCTTAGCTGCAGTAGATCTCTTTATTAATAACCACAATCAGAGTAGATTCTCCTTAGCGTAGCTTCCAATTAAGTGAATATTTAACTGCGAAGTGAATATTTAGGTTTAAAAAAAACAAAACAACTTGCCTTTTCCTTAAGCAAACATTTTCTTTTGTTCATGAAGCAACAATAAGAATAGTGTAGAAAGTTTGAAATATATCCAAAATTAATATATTTCATTATTTGAAAACTTTTTTATTTTAAATGAAGAAGAAATGAGATTGAAAATCAAAATGAAATCAAAAACTTTAATGTAAAGATGAAATATAAATTGAAAATATGAAAATAAAGATGAATGTTTGAAGAGTAATAGTTCGATCTGTTCAGACGAAAGTTACGCATTATTGTTTTTAATGTCCGGAAACCCTATTCACTGTCATTGACTTCGTTAATTGTTCGTTTTGAATTATTGTCTGAGTTTTTTTGATCTTTTCACTGTAATACTTTTTAGTTCAACAAACAACAACAAAACTTCAATTTTTATAATGTATTAGCTTAAAATCAAATTTCAGTTTCACTACAAAATGCCAGCTAGAAGTAAGTTCTTAAAGTAACTGAATTTTCTGTGAACACCTGATATAATCATAAGAAAAGCAGTTTAACGTGCAGAGGAAATGTTGGAAAAAAGGAAAATCTCCCATCATGGGTTAATGTAAACAACCAATTCATGTTTCTAATTTTCTCATTGACGGGGAATCTAGAACAGCTGTTTCACCATTGTTAAGGATTATCAGGTACATTTACCCTTCAATGACAAGATCGGAGAGCATGAAACCAAAACCGCTCCCGGTCGTGGGATCCAACACAAAGAAATAAAGAAAAGAAATTGCCTATTGTAAAACATGATCTTGTTATTGAGGGGTAACTCTAGCTGATGATCCAAAACAATGGTGAAACCGCTATTACAAATTCACCGTCAGTGAGAAAATTAGAAGCATAAATTGGTTTTTGTTTATATTAATACATGATGGAGATTTCTTTTTTCACCTGATATAATCATTTAAAATTACTTAAAAAAATGTTTCCGAGACATGAAATTCCTTTCTTTGTATTGAGAACGTGTTTGTCTGACGTTCAATTATTGTGACAATTAAATCATCACCATATGAGAAATTTACGTCGATTGCTCCATCTCACAGTCAGAAATCAAACTTATCTCCTAGAACTGAGTTACATGTTTGTAGAGCTCTACTTGGCTATCATTATTGTCTCGCTTCAGTCAAAGTTAAATGACTGTAGCGCCACAAATTAACATGAAAGAGAATATGAGGCATGAATTCCAAAACTAGCTTTATCTATTATCAGAGGTTTTTTGACAAATCACTGAAAACTTACTGACGTCACCTATACAAACGCTATACAAACGTTACACAAACGCTCTTTGTTCAATGTATGTTTTGCAGGAATAAGATTTTTGGGGGGGAACGTAATAATGTCATTACATGGTTTAGGACTGTCATCTGAACCATTAAATCTTTTTTTTTTTGGGGGGGGGGGGACTCAGGGAAGTTTTGGAACTCGACGTCTCGTATATACAGGATGATTCTAAATTCATAGGACAAACTTTAAGGTAGAGCGTATTAAAACAAACATTTCTTGTCAAACAATGTAGGCTATATCTGCAACTGTCGCGTTTACATTCGACGGCAGCTTGAGGAACGTCCCGACATAAGCACCAGAGCTGTTGCACTTAGCGTAGATGTGAGCCAAACCACCGTATTGGAGAATTTTGCACTAGGAGCAATTACACTATTCATGCATTGAAAGCTGAGGATTAACCTCGGCGCGTAGACTTCTGCCGCTCGTTTATGCTGCAGAGTGCCACAGGATTTTCCAGTGCATGTGCCCTTCACAGATACCGTATATGCTCCAATAAACGCCGAGGCTCTTATTGTCGCCGGTCTCTAATAAGCGCCGGGCTGCAGAGGGGACACGGCCAAATAGAAGCCGGTCTCTAATAGTAGCCGGGTCTTTGATATTTGCCTACCGGTACTAGTGTAAGCGTCCATATCTTTATAGTCGTGCGTAATACCTTACGGTACATTGCCTTACAAAATGCCGCGAAACGGTCATTTGACATTGTCTTTAAGATTCGCGCGGTGGAATATGCGAAAGAAATTTCCAGTAAGGCGGCCGCCCATCATTGCGGATTCGGACGACGAATAGCAGTGAAAGGTACAGAAAGATATTGCCATTTATCTTTAACAGTCTTCTGTAGCATCTGAAATTCAAATAAAGTAGCTGTTTGTAATATTAGCCGGTTCTGAAATAATAGAAAAATATTGCGTTCTGAAGGTTTTGTTAATAATGGCCGGCCTCTAATAGCAGCCGGTCTCTATTAAGCGCCGGGGGTCCGAGGCTAGTTTTACAAATAAACGCCGGGGGCCTCTATTGGAGCATATACGGTAAGCATTGTTTACACGTGAGGTAGTGTTTAATGTGCGTAACGCTCATGTTGTGGGCAAAAGCAAATCCACACACTACACGGCCACATGTTTACCAGCAACGAATTTCTATCAATCTTTGGGCGGGTAGCTCAACGACCTCTACCACGTAAACGCGGACATACATTATTTGACTAAAAATGCTTGCTTTAGTGTTACCTATCATTCCTTAAAGTTTGTCCTATGAATTTAGGATCATCTTGTATATTAATGGAAATTTGAAAATATTTGCTTTAAAACATTCTGTCACATGATAACATTTTGCAAGTGATTTTGTGGAAATTAAGTAAAAATTAAAGCATTGATTGATTTGCACAAAAACACGCAGCGCGTGAGAAGATTAGCACGAGAAAGCGTGACGATATTCCAACAGAAAAGGTAAAAGATGGTCAAAGATGTTTGGTGGTTTTTTTTTTTTTTCTTTTGAACTTATGAACTTGAATTCCAAAGAATGAACATTATTTAAAGAACTGTTTGGGAACTATCTAAAGAACTGTTGCTAGTGAACCGATAATTTAATAAGAAGAATTGTGAAGTGATATTGAATATTTGAAGTGGATTCGTATTTCAATATTGAAGAGCTTACGAAGAATAAGTATTTCTTTATCCGATATTTTTGTTTAAGTTTATTATATATAGGGTTTGTTTAAAAAGTACATATCTGCTGCTAAATAAATTAATAAATTATATATAAAAGTAGCAATTTATTTATAAGCTTACGCCAAAAATTTATTAAATATTTGTATATTGACTTCATAGCTTTGCTCTTAAAGAAGTTTAGGTTTTTTACATTGAAGATCTTAGTGATTTTGACACATGATCAATATATTTCAAATTACTGCCCCCCCCCCTTTTTTTTCTTATATTCTGTAATATCTAAAATACTTTGGTATTCAACTCGAATACCGTAACAAAGCTAGAGTTCGCTTTCTTTTTCTTAGTTTTGCTTTTTTCCCTGATGGCCTTTGAAAAATATTTTTATTTTATGTTTTTTAATCCTTTCTCATTTTTCGATAAGCTGTAAATGGTTTATTCTTTTTTCTAATTTCGAATTCGGAATGTCTTTTTTTATTACTTTTCATTAAATCTTGACTTATTTCTCATTTTTCCGTTATTTATTAGATTCTGAACAATCAATACACCACATAAGAAAATTTGTTTGGTTTGGAATTTCAAAGGAAACCACAGCAACTCAGAGCAACTTGAAATATGGTTATTTCTGAAACGCGGTCGCATCTGTTTGCCACCCGAGAGACTTGTCGCAGCCGTCTTCAGTCAAGTGTGGCTAAACCATGGCCAAAAGGCAGAGACCACTTTGACAGAGAAGTTGCTTATTTTATTACTCGTGCGTAAACATCGTCGGATTTGATTTCTAATAACCAAAAAACAAATAGAGAAATTTCAAATGAGATCGTGCAATTCTGAATTGAGTGCCATTAGCGCGTGCTGATGAGATTAACAGCTGTCGAAATAAAATATTAGCCAGTGAATATACCACTTGTACTACGACAGAAAATTGCAATGCAGCTTGATGGCTTATATGATAAAAAGTTAAATAATGCAAGAGGTTTCCTTGAAAAAATCTACGCTAAAAATACAATAGAAAACTAATCCTCGCAGCTGTTTTTGAGTCCGCTGGAAAGTTATCATCGACTACTTTCACCATTATTAAGGCTGCCCAATATGCAGGACATCAAACATTCTTCGTTTCATTGACGATTAATTTCGTTAACTGAAATTTCCTTAATTGAAATTCTTGTGTTTTTGAAACGATCAACGTTAAGAATAATCTCCCTGGATTGACTGTTGATGGCTTTTCCTTGACGAAGTTTTGAATGATAAGCATCGGCCGCCATTTTTTTTTTCAGTCTGTCATGCCTAGCAAACTGTCAGGACAGTACAAGCGATGATATGCGTTGCATTCTGGGAGATCTTAAGAACCGCTGCGATAATTATAAAAATAATTTATATAGGCTTTGAAAAATTCAACTAAATCTAATTTTCGCACAAGTTGTTTATTCACAACAATATTTATCTTTATTTTTATTGTTTTTCCAGGAGTAATCTTCAGTAACACGCTCCATTTTGAAATACGATAAGTTATAATGCATTTTGCATTGACTAAATAGCTGCCAAAAATCAAAGAGATCGGTTCACAGATTTTTAAGCAGAAACATTAATTACGTTTTTCGAGAATTATTATTCGAAATTATTTCTATCAAATTTTTTGAACATCGAACCTTTATAAAAGGACGCTTTAAGCTACTTAAAAGCTTGATGTTTTTTTTAGGTAAATGAACAAAAAAACTTAGTAATTAAGATAACAAGAAAGAAAATTTTATTGAAAAGTTTTTAAATTTCTATGCAAAATGAAAAATAAGCTTTGTTCTTGATAAAAACCTCCAAGTTAACATTTAGATAAAGCAAATCAAATGAGGGCGGCCTTTGGTCATCTGGAATACATCGATTGAATTGTTGCCAAAAAGATCGGCCTCATCCGTATTGGAATCGATCAGGAATCATAGAAGTGGCTTTTGTTTAAAACGCGAGGAATTCGAAAACCGGAGATCAGAAATCTTTGCACAAATACCGATTGGAACTAACAATAGCTTTCTAGGAATCTCTCAAGGTGATCAAAAACTAGTAATTCTTTTTAATTTACGGTTCTTAATTACAGTAATCGATGGCCGGATGGAAGGATAGACATCGATGTCTATCTTAGATATGTTATTACAGGCTACGATTGAATCCAATGTGTCATTACACATTTAAAATTCGAGAGGGGAGGTGGAGGCTAGAAGTTATTTTAAATTTTAGGTTTCTATAGAGAGGAGCATAGCATGAGAAGCCTTATATCCCCGCTCTATCTGTCTGTCCGTCCGTCGCGAGAAACTCATTCATTGGTCTATTTTTATTACAATGGGATCTCCCAAATCTATGGAGAACTTCTATTTTTTCTGTGTGTTTACAACTTTTTCTGCAAGTTGTAAGGTTTCCGAGATTTCAACATTACAATCTGTATAGAATCTGTAATCTACATAAAAGCCGTGGGGCATTATGCGATCGCTACTAGGATTGCTGCTCCTACCTTGGTTACATTACAGATTCACAATCATTGCAGATGACAAGAATAATAACTTTCGAACTAAAGAAAATTGGGATTAATTTTTGGTTAAAAAAATTGTCATATCTACTTAGTCACTTACTAAGTACGGTAAGTGAATTAATGAACTATTTTTAAAAAGCTAAATAATAATAATAATAATAGACAATAATAATAATATAACAATAATAATAATAACTTGTGGCTTCATGATTGCCATTCAGGATAGGATCATCGCAACAAGAAATTACCGCAAATGCATCCTTAAAGAACAAAATGTAACTGATCGATGCAGACAATGCGGAGAATCAAAAGAGACAATAGAACATGTTCTTTGAGCATGTAGCACTCTGGCTGGGACCGACTACACAGTAAGGCACAACAATGTGGCAAAGATACTATATCTTGAGCTTGCCTATGGCAGAGGTCTCATTCAGGGTAGAACACCTTACTACAAGTACCAGCCAGAGGCTATCCTTGATGGCATCCAACACAAGATCTACTGGGATATGGAAATTCGCACTGATAAGAAGATTGAAGCAAATCGACCTGATATCATCCTCGTAGATAAGGAGAGAAAAGAGGCCACACTGTTTGATATAGCTGTGCCACTGAACCACAACCTTCATAAAGTATATATAAATACACAGATTTGGCCATTGAAATAAAGCAGATGTGGAAACTCAGAGCAGTTCACATTAGACCAATAGTTATATCGGCGACTGGAATTTTCCCAGTAAACACAATCAGACAACTGGAATTTCTAGAAGCAAGACATGTAGCAAAGGAAATGCAGAAATCTGTAATCCTAGACTCGTGTCACATTGTCCGAAGATTCCTTAGTTTGGAATAACTTGGGTGCACTTGACAACTGTCCGTGCATTCATTGATATCCATTAGAATTAAATGAGGAAAGGGAAAAGAAGTTGTATAATAATAATAATAATAATAATAAGACAAAACCATACATCACAACAGACCAGACATCACACTTGTTGATAAGGTCAACAAACAGACCTATCTAATTGATATTGCAGTGCCTATCAGCAAGAACATGCAGAAAACTCACGCAGACAAGATCAGTAAATACACTGATCTAGCACACGAGCTCCAGAAGCAGTGGAGGCAGGATCGAGTACGTGTTGTACCCATCGTTCTGTCTGCCACTGGTCTGGTGCCTCACACATTGCACCACAGTCTCAGCACACTAGGACTTCACAAAAACACTTATGCACAACTGCAGAAGGCTGTGATACTCAACACTACACGCATAGTTAGGAAATTTATGGACACAAGCACACATCCCTAATCATTCATGCACACATCTTTACACTTGGCAGTATGTGCTTTGGTCCTTGACCCGCCATATTGTTTTTGCTGGGGAAACTCAAGGTTTGAAACATACGAACATAATAATAATAATAATTCACGAAACACAACATGCACCACCCCAAGTCCGCTACGGAAAGGATGACTCTTCCCCGCAAGGAGGGAGGCCGAGGACTCATCAATCTCATCACCCTACACGAAAAACAAGTACACACACTTAGGGAACATTTCCACCAAAGAGCACAACACTCCTCACTCCACTCAGCCATTGTCAAGGCTGACACACACTTCACACCCCCGGACCTCGCAAACCCTTCTCTAACACTCACCACCCCCGACACCCACACACAGGAGCTGCGTGAATCATGGGCTCGTAAGGAACTCCATGGCAGACATCGCCACGAACTCAGCCAACCTCATGTCGACATGGAAGCGTCGAACAGATGGCTGATGAGTGGTGAGCTGTTTGGGGAGACCGAAGGGTTCATGATCGCGATACAAGACCAAGTCATCCCCACACGCAACTACAAGAAACACATTCTACACGATGCAAACACACACGACGACAGATGCAGGAAATGCCACACCACACATGAGACGATCGACCACATAATATCAGGCTGTCCCCTTCTGTCCCAAACAGACTACCTCCACCGACACAATCAGGTAGCGTCGATCGTTCATCAACAGCTAGCACACAAACACTCACTTATTAAGAACACGGTCCCATACTACAAGTACACACCACAAAGCGTACTAGAGTCACCCTCACATAAGCTGTACTGGGACCGTCCCATTCACACAGACAAAACTATACATCACAACAGACCTGACATTACACTTGTTGATAAGGTCAACAAACAGACCTATCTCATCGATATTGCAGTTCCCATCAGCAAGAACATGCAGAAAACTCACGCTGACAAGATAAGTAAATACACAGACCTAGCACATGAGCTCCAGAAGCAGTGGAGGCAGGACCGAGTACGAGTTATACCCATCATCCTGTCCACTACTGGTCTGGTGCCTCACACATTGCATCACAGCCTCAGCACACTAGGACTTCATAAAAACATTTATGCACAACTCCAGAAGGCTGTGGTACTCAACACAACACGCATAGTTCGGAAATTTATGGACACAAGCACACATCCCTAACTATTCTTCCAACATTTTTTTTTTTTTTTTTATACTCTTGGCAGTATGTGCTTTGGTCCTTGACCCGCCATATTGTCTTAGCTGGGGAAACCCATGGTTTGAAACTTTTTTCGATATAATAATAATAATAAGACACAACCACCATTCCTAGCCATTCTTCCACACTTTTTTTATTTTTAAAATTTTTTTTTACACTTGGCAATATGTGCTTTGGTCCTTGACTCACCATATTGTCTTTGCTGGGGAAACCCATGGTTTGAAACTTTTGCGATGTAATAATAATATCAATAGTAGTAGCAGTAGCAGTTACTTAAACTAACTTAGGTAAAACGAATAATATAACTTTCCCTCTTTTATTACTTCCGTTGATTAAGAGAAATATTAGATTATTAACTACATTTTTTTGGTTTTCTGTTGGACTACATTTTTTTTCTCTTAATTTCATCATTAAAATTATAAATTAATCAAATTTAGAAACTTACTATTTATATTGTAAGAATCTTACTTAAACTAACTTGTACTTATTGAATTTTATTTTTTTTTTTTTTCATTATTTTTATTTACACATTATCTTATTTCTGGAATAACATTTTTTTATGTAATTATTATAAACAAGGTAAACCCAAAATAATGTTATAAACAAGATAACCCCCCCCCCCCAAAAAAAAATGTTAAATTTTCCATTTTATTTTATTTTGGGTTTGTTGATTTTTTTTTTTTTATTTGATATTTCATAAAACTTAAGGATTGGAATGTAACGTAAATGTACTTGAAAGGGGTTGAATTTCCTCTTTCTCTTTGGGTGAACTTGATCCAACTTTTACCCCTATTAATAGTTGTAGTAATATCACGGTCTGTGGAGATGACACTTGACTAAACGCAGGAAAAATAACTCACATTTTGACAGACACAGAACAATATTGGACAACTGAAGAAAAAAAGTGTTTGTTGTTCGTTCAGAATTCAGTGGTTGAATTTCAGGTTGAATTCTTGTAATAGAAGGATATTAAAAACCAATTTCATAAATTGACAGCAGAAGACATTTGTTCTTATAAATAAATTCTTAACGTAATATTATAAATTCTTTGTGGGTCCGATGGCTAAGTGGTTAGGGCGCTTGGCTGCGGATTGGAGGAAACGGGTTCGATTCCCGGTCTCGGCAGAGGGTGGGAATTTTTCCAGGCTCATTCTCTTCCAAACGGGTCCTAGGGTCTACACCCTTATATATATACACACACCCTTTGTCCTTGCAAGGAATGGCATAAACCACTCCTGTGATTTCCTGCTTCGTGATAGCTCGTGGTATAGCCTCCAATAGTATTGTTGGCTGGAGATGTGATAGTAATTTGATACGGGCACAAATACGTATTGTTCGTTAAATATTCAATTTTATTTTTTTAAATTTTATTTTTAATTTTATTTTTAATTTCATTTATTTTATATATTTTTTATTTTTATTTTTATTTTATTTTAATTTTTTTTATATATTAATTTTTTATATTAATTTTTATTTTATTTTAATTTCTTTCTTTTTTATATTAATTTTTAATTTTATTTCCTTTTAGTTTTATTTTAATTTCTTATATTTAAATTTATTTATATTTGTTTATTTCTTACCTGGTTTTTAAATTTTTTATTTTTTCAAATTTTTCAAATTTTTTAAATTTTAATTTCTTTATTTTAAATTCCTTAATAATTAATTTTAACTTTAATTCGTTTTAATTTAAAAAAAAAAAATTATTAGTTCCTTTCTACTGAAACTTAATGCATTTTTCGGTTTTTAATAAAGAAAATTTGGTTAAAGAATTTGAGATTTTGATTAATTAATTTAGCCTATTCATGTTTTTTCAATTTTATTTTTCAGTTTTCATTTTTCCTTTTGAATCTTATATCAATGGCATTCATAGCAATGTTTTAGTGTTTCAGATGATTCACATGTTTTGTTATAATCAAGATAGTCTGAACCAGTTGTTTACGATTAGCAAGCACGTGGAATTTGTTGATGAAAGGTTCTTCACGAGATTTCCGCAAGATGGAACTGTACGAATCAAGACGTCAATTTATGCAAATATTGAACTTCGGAAATTTCCACTGCTTCCTAACTCAAAAAGACATTACAATCAGACCTCGATATAAGGTCACCCCGCATGTAAGGTCACTTTTCTAAAGTCCCGGCTCATTAAATAGGAATTCTTTGATATGGATTATCAGATATATGGTCAGGTCTTAAATACCGTAATCGCATATAAGGTCACTTTTATCTGTGATTTCAGTGCCAGATTGATTCAATTCCAAGAATTTTTCCTATGGGTACGATCTTTTATCGGCGTCATTTCTCCTACTGACGGAGGGAGAGCTTTTTCACAAAGCACTTCATTCCCTCAAATTCTAGGAAAAAAGAGGATGAATACGATATTCCTTTACCTGTGTTAATACAAGATCTCAGAAATCGCGGTTGTGCTGTAGAAGGGGAAAGTGAATATATGAGAATTGATGATAAAATTGCTACCACTTCTCCAGCTTCAATTTCCGAAATTGTTTCGCAAGTTTTAGATTCCAATGCATTAGAAAGTGAGGATAACGACAGTGATACTGAAAGTGAAGCAGTGACACAAGTAGAAGCACTCAGAGCATTAAATTTTCAGAAACTACAAAGCTTAGAAAACATTGTACAAAAGATGAAAGCAAAATCGCGACAGTCCTGTATTATGGATTATTTTAAGTAAGGTCAGTACATCAGTACTTTGCTTGAGCATACTAGTACTATTTGTACGCAATTTTATTCCGAATTAAAATTTTTAAAAAATGATTTATTTCTGATTCCATTAATTTTAATTTGGTTCAACTAAATTAAAAAATTATAACCTAATAAACTGATATTTTTGTACATATTAAATTTTACAAAGAATTATATTGTATTTATATAATGCTTATTTATTGACAAATGTATATGAATCGGTTATAAGATCACCCCGCTTATAAGGTTACTTTCGCGAGGTCCCAAGGGGTGACCTTATATCGAGGTCCGCCTGTATATTTAAATTGAATAAATACTAGATTTTTTTTTGTTAAATTGTTGAATTACTCGAATTATTTGTTACTCATTGTACTTGAAGAAGGTCAGTTAGATTTATAATCGAAACCTGGGTTGTATTTATATTTTATTATAATTAGAGTTGAAATCAGCAGGTGTGCCGGCTTTGTTCTTTAATTCAAGATACTATGATCACCGCACGTAAAATCTTAACGCATATATGTATATAGTATATATGTACATATGTCATATTGGCGGATAATAAGAGATGTATGGTTGTTTTTGAAAAATACATTTATGTACATAAAAAACTCAGGGGCCTAAAGAAAATTATTAGTTACAAATCAAATAATGTCGAAAATGTTTATTCCATTTGTTTTTCGTGGTATTATTTGCAAAAAGTCACAAATGTAATCAACTTTTCCGATTGGACATTTGTGACGGACATATTCTAAGGATCTCAATATGGCGAATCCCTGGAATAATCCGTAGAATTTCATGGGAAAGATATTGAGTTGGTTTCCTGTTGCCTTCCTCAGGAAATCACTAAGGAATCATTTCAGAAAATCTTTCCTGAAGAGAAAGATGATATGAAATACTACTATTCCATATTACCCTACACACGATTTAGAAATGAAATCAAAGCAAACCCTACATCGTGAAAGTACATAATCAGAGATACAGCAATGACTACTTACCTTTGTGTTGCACAATGATTCTACAACTTAATGTAGATTTTAATAAACTTACCTGCAGAAGTTTTGAAGATAGGAAATTCTGATTTAATATGTAACGGAAAAACTAGTTTGGCAATAACAATACTGCAAAGCACGGTGCGATTGGTGTTGAAGTAGTTTTGCTGCTTATTACTAAGTAATAGTGCCTCACATACGAGAAAAAACAAGTATCTCATATTGCCCGACCATTCCATAATACACGACCTTCCTCTAATAAGAACATGCTAATTTGCATTAGGGTAAGTAAATGCAATTGTCGTTTAAGATACAGCTGCATTTTAAAATATTTTATTTCATACGTAATTTTCGTGACTAATTACAATGATTCCTTAACCCATACTATTAATTTATTAATGTTAAACATATGTTTTAATATATTGTCCTAGAAATTACAAACAGAATTTCACAACTTTTATATTAATATGTTAATTGGCCCGCTGTTTCCAATTCACCAAAATATTATTTGAATAAACTTGCAGTAAATGTCACATTTTGAGTTGACTGAAACTAATAAAAAATAAGATTATTCCCACATATTATTATTATCATTGATTATTTGGAGATCGATAAACATAATCTCCGTATTCTTAAAAATCAAGGTAATTATGCAAGTTTGATTAGTTCATTGAAGATTCAGGGTTTTTCTTATGATGTTTGCTGTCCCAAGACAGGAATGGTCCCAAGAATGGCTGCCTTCTGCATTATTCGTAAGTGCCACTCCTGTAAGCCAAGGCTGTCCTTCAATGATTTCCATTCCTTAGTGACAAGTCCATTGGTGGATATAACAACTGGGACAACAGAGACATTTTGCAGTTGATACATGTCTTGCAGTTAGATTGCAAGTGCTTGGTATTTCCTCTTTTTTTCCGCAATGGTGGATGTAACGTGGTCATCCAACGGCACAGAAATATCAATAATGGTAGCAGTTTGAGCCTTTTTATTGAATAAAACTATAACTGGCCTGTTGGCTTCTACTGACTGAAGTGAGTGCTGTAGCAAACCTTCCATGCAAAGATATCACAAATCTTTATTAAAACTCCAAAATACTGCACCACAGA
>JAFIDM010000001.1:53252615-53268624 GCA_023159025.1 Thereuonema tuberculata | reverse complement strand
TGGGCAGTTCTCTTTTTCAAATTAAAAAATAAAGTGAAAATTAAAAATTAAAAATAATTAACCCCTACCCTAAAATGCGTGCTCCCTGTCAGGGATTCATTGAAAAAGTAATTAAGGAGATACGCGGTCAGAAAATTCTTTGGATGCACTTCCACCTGGCGGAGAACTAGGTTAATGACGATAAAAACGCTTTTTTCTGCAACCTTTATTATTATTATTTTTTTTATTTTATTTCTTTTTTTAAAAATAATTAGATACATCCTTCAAAGACCATACTCCAGGACGTTAAGAGTGGAGAGCTCTTGATTATAACATCCTGAGGTCTTAATCACCCCTGACTCAAAAAATTTGCGAAGGTAATGGTCTCTATACGTTCCAAATATTATCACATTCTTATTCCCAGTACCGTGCCCGTTGGAGCAACTGTGGGCCGCGGTATGATATACAGTATTACCCACATTTATCGCGTAAATGTGCTCCTTTACCCGGGTGTCTAACTCCCTTTTGGTATGGCCCACGTATAAGCATTCATGGCTGTGGGCACTATTGGAATCGCAGAAAATTCCATAAACCATATTTTGCATTTTAAGGGTACGTTCTTTGTTGGGAGTTGCTTTTTTACGGTTAAGCACGCTGCCAAGAGTATTGCGTGGTTTGCAGGCCACTGATATACCAATCCTGTGTAGGATGGGTTTTATTTTTTTATCATCTCTCGGTCATAGGTGAGTGATACATATTTTTCTTTTAACATCGATCGTTGATTCCCATTGCTGCTGCAGGTAGAAGTGAGGGAGGCTTGCCATAGTTGACCATTCGATCTGTGATATCTCCTAAGATATCTCATCATCATCAGTGTTCTGTCGTAGACAGGTCCAATGGCAAGCAGCAAATAAGGTCAGCAATGTCTCTTCCTCCAAGTTGTTCTATTTCTTGCCTCCTCTTTCAGGCCTTGATATCCACTTGTAACCAATAGGTCATCCAGGATCATTTTTCTCTTTCTTCCTCTTGGTCTCTTTCCCTCAATCTTCCCCTCCAATACTTCCTTCATGAGATTTTCACCTCTCAGCACATGACCAATCCAGTTCTTTTTTCTTCTTCTAATGTTCTTTAATAAACTTCTCTCTTCTCCAATTTTTTCTATCCAGGATTTTTTCTGGGAATCCATTGCTCCTAAAGATACTACAGATAACCTCAACTTCATGTTGCAGAATTTTTTGATTGGATAAAATCTCATAGGCTCTTCTAATAGCCATCATAAAAGCATTTCTCTGGTAGCTTTCAGGTACCGCACTGTGGTAGTTAACCAGCATCAGTCTTCTTCCTGTACACTGAGGTTTCGTATTTGTGCCCTGTGTATTTAATGTTAATGTCCAGGAAAGGCAGCATACCCTCATGCTCTTCCTCAGAAGTGTACTGTATATGCGGATTAAAACCGTTGAAGTCTTTTAGGATTTTATCTTTACAATGTCTGTTGACGATCAAAAACGTGTCGTCAACATAACGCGTTAGGTAATGCACGTTGTGAAAGACATTATCAATTGACATTGCTTGGTGCTCAACCCATGCCATAACCCCCTCTGCGAGTATAGCGGATGAGGGGAGCCCCATAAAAGTACCCGAAGTTTGGAGATATAGGCGTTTGTTGAAGGAAAAATATTGTAAGTGGAATAGCGTGTCAATCAGTGTATTGGTTTCCTGAATGTTAAAAAATTTGATGCCTTCCCTGATGCCTTCCCTGATACCACTGTCATTGTCCACCACAAATTGTAACGCCTTCAATACAGGATGTTGTGAGTTTGTACACGTCCCTCACTCCCTCTCTTGTATTGAAGGCGTTACAATTTGTGGTGGACAATGACAGTGGCATCAGGGAAGGCATCAAATTTTTCAACGAATCCCTGACAGGGAGGACGCGTTTTAGGGTAGGGGTTAATTTAATTTTATTTTTTAATTTTCACTTTATTTTTTAATTTGAAAAAGAGAACTGCCCATAGAGTCTCGAAACGTCATGATGAGATTTTTTAAATTTATTAAATGTTTTTAGTTTTTTTATCATTTTAATAGGGGTTTATCCAAAAGTGTCGATTTAGTTGGCTTCCCATTAATATAGTATCCGACACGTTAAAACATCTCACCTTCAAAAGAAGATCATGCTTATAAATTTTTAAATAAGTTACGATAAAGTAAATTATACTCAAACCAATTTGTTCTTTACTTGCTAATGAAAATCCTAAAGCATGAAAACAACATGCATTACATAAATAGGACAAAAATATTGATTCAAATTGAGAATTTAGTTCTGAAATAAACGAACTTTTTGAGGCCTTTCTTGGAAAGAAAAAGGTAAGGTTTGAGAATTCAATAAAAAGCTCAGAAATAACAAATACATTTCATTGATGTAAAAACTTCGTTTTTATTTTTGTTGGTTTTTATATTTAAAATTATTTTTTACACTTCTAATATTATGCATTTTTCAAGAATTTGACGACATCTGATGAAATTATCAATATTAAAGAAGAGGACGGATGAGTGGGAAAAGCTTCAAGTGTGGGAAATGTATCTTCGAGTTTTCAAAGATAGAAGAAAGAAAGGAAGAATTGAAGAATTTAAGATCTCAAGAAGGTAACGAGAAGAGTTTTACAAGAAAACAATTTAAGGATTTAATTTTGACGATTTCAGTAAATAAAGACTTTAAAAAATTTAAAATTTTTTTAAGAATTTGAAGTGACCTTTTATATAAAAAAAGGACATTTAGAAGATTTATAAAAGAGACATTTAGAAGATTTCTAAAAAAGGATTGAAAGGATCAATGAAAGAATCTCGTAATTTGGACTTGTTAATTGAATTTTATGAACGTGATTGAATTCACTTTCTCTATTGTTGATATAAGACTTGTTTTAAATTCTTGATTTGTATTATTATTCGTTTGGAGTTTAGGTAAGAGACATGTAATTCTCTATTCCTAGAAATAAAATACATGGCTTGATAAAGTCTTTGAAAAATAAGATGAAATATTGCCGGAATGATATAATATATAAAGGTTCACTTAACTTAAATCTAAGTTTCAAAATGAAAAGAACCAATTACTGCTACTCCAATTTCCATTTTAAAATGTCCTGCTGAAGCACTTAAACATTACACAATCATGCAAAATCAGTTGATTGTAAACCGAAGAAAATTACATCTAAGCAGGTTTACAGGTTTTAATTGAATAAATACATTACTGAGGAAATCGTAAGTATGGCTCTGAAGTCAAAATTTATTTATACAAGAAATAAGATCTAAACATTGTTCTTCATTTTATTTATTTATTTTTGCTGAGAAATGGATATACAGTTCTAAGTAGTTAATTCAATGTTCAGTTAAGCAAAAAAATAAGACATTTTGAATTAGATTAAGCTTAAATTCGAAATTATGATATATCATCTTGCCAATAAAATATATTGAGTGAAGGCTTTCGTTATCTCCTCATATTTATTTTGTCTCAATTGAAATGAAAACTTTCTGGCTTTTAACCTTTGTAATATCGATTTCTTGTAAGTTTCTAAGTTACTATTAACTTGCTTGGTACTAAAATTTGAATAAGTGGCATTGCTATACTTGAATGAAGAATTTACTTCACACGTATGCTCTATACCCTAAAGGGAATTCCATAGTACATTGCAAAAGGGCTTTTCAATTGCCCTTCGAGATAAGAGAACTTCTCTTCTTCGTTGGAACTTTAGTTAGATTCTATCTCCCTCATCTTCTCGTACTGAGCTTTGATTACCGTGGTTTCAGCATTCTTCCACGTCTTTCATTCCGTTGTACTTAGGCCGTGGAATTACATCAGTTGTAATTTCTGCGGGAGAACAATTCCAGAGAGGATTCTGCCTTCGACTCAAGTATTGTAAGGTAATTCAATCAAGTAGCAGAAGCCACGAGGCAAAGCTTGTGCTGATACATTATTTTCAAGAAATGAAGATGGCAAATCTTGGCTTAGAAAAATAAAAAGACTTAAGTGGATTTTCAAGCAAATCTCTTTATATATGATAACACCTGTTGAAGAAGAAATTAGCAGAGCAAATTATTGAGATACAAATTTTAGTGAAAGATATAAAAAGAAGAAATCTCCTTATTTGAAGTTAATTCAGTATCAGAAAATTAAATTTCAAAAAAAGCAAATGCTACTTAAGCTACCTAAATCAATTAACTTTAATCGCTCCAAAGATGACATTAGATTATTAAAGAACTAGCAAAAGTACCCGTGCTTCGCGCAGGTTACAAAAAGAGTTGGGCTGATTTGGATGACGAAGAAATTGTAATTGTGTGATCACTTTGAAACTTCTCCAGTTGAAAAAAAAGGCACGTGATAGCTACAAATTATGTTTGCAACTCAAGCGGTTTCGGAGAAACGCACATCCTGCAGAAAAGATTGCTCCCCCCCCCCCCGTTTACACCCCTTAGAATCCCAATATCAAAAAATCGTCGAACACGTTTATTTAAGATTCGACAAAGAACACTCATATCAAATTTCATGTTTCCAAGTAAAGAAGTTTCAGAGATATGCGTACCCTTCAAGAATTGGCCCCCACCTTCTTAGTTCAAATCCGGGTTTTCGTTGATCGTGCATAATTCTGGGTTGCATGTGAATCTCCTTGCCAAATTCGGTAAAGATCAGTTGAGAAATGGCGCCGTTGTTTCAAGACAACAAACAAACATCCAAACAAACAAACAACAGTCGCGCTTATTTTATATTTTTTTATTCATTGTTAAGCATCGATATAACTTCATTGTTTCGCTTCTAATGTTTTCACATGGAAATTTATATTTTCAAGCGCAATTTAGTTAAGACTTATATAGAAAGTACTCGCATTTCAAATAGAGAATTTAAATCGTCTTTTGCCTGAAAAAATTCACTGGCTGACAAGTGCATACAAATAGAGCCGTACAAACTAACTGATTTTCTGAGCCGTACTTCCTAAAAATACTTAACAGAAATCTTGCTTTAATGAAGAACTCTTTTTTTAAAAAAAAATCTGCATTATTTAAAAAATAATGTGCCTGATTGCAATTGAAGCAACAGAATTCATTTGATTGAAAAAAAAATATTTTATTATTCTTTTGTATGTCCTTATATTAAAACTTCTCAATCAATTCAAATAAACAAATAAATTAATTTTAAATGTAATGATCACTTGGAATAAACATCTAACACAAATTTTTAATACAGAACTTGACCAAATCTTCTTAGCTCAGAAGAACTGGTTCCACTTTTGAAGAGAAATATTGTAACAAACACGTGGCAGAAGAGTAGGAATTTTACCCAAGAGCATGAATCCCCTGCGATCAACTAAACAAGTAAAACAAAAAAAGTCAGAAAGAAAGCAATAAATATAGTAAATAAACCCAAATAAAAAAAATGCCTCTTAATTAAGATATAGCAATGCTGATTTTGGAATTTTGGATGTATAAAAAAAAATCGGAAAATTTGAAAGTAGTAATAAGTAACAACAATCTTTACTATCTGAGAGAATTTAAGAAGGATGTGAGGAGCAGCAGTATAAAAATACTCAATATTCTTTTTTATATACCTTTCTTTTTACCTTGTTTTCTAGGTATCGGTTGATGATTAATAGATGTTAACGAATCGTTGTCAAGTTTACCAGATCTAGGATCTCATGACTGTGAGATTCTAGTCTTACAACGATAAGCATTCAGATACTTATCGTTGTTTATCTCCATTTATAAATCTTTTTTAAATTAAAAACCCAGTCTAAACTCAAATAACGATTACCATCAAAAGCATTTTTTGGAGGGGATGTAGAAGTTTCCATTTTTTTATTTTTTTGGGGGGAATGCGTATGGATGTCTCTACGCTGTCAACTCAGCAGAGAAATTCTAGATTCATATAAGCAATATAGATGAGCTTTGTACAACTTGAAGCGAGGCTGACAGGTCTGAACAAATATGATGGAGAAAGCAAGCATTCCTTGTGAAATCCACCAACTCTGGTGATCTGAGAATTACAGCTATTTCTGTCTTTGAAGCCCAATGTAGCACTGATTTTCAAGGGATGTAATCTTTTGCTTTCCTATTCCTAATGATTTTGATGTTTTGTGCATTTTCTTAAAATAGCAAACTGGCGGAGATCCAAGGATCTTCCCATTTCTGTTGGACAAATCTTTTTCCTTCTACCTGGCCTATATCATATTTGATTATTTTTTTTGTTTTTAGCCTTTGAGACAGATGTACAAGTTGATTTTTTTAAAAAGTTAAAAATTTCGTAGATTGTTTTGATTATCCGGCAACATTCCAGGAAAAAAAAATGACATTCTTTCTTTTTATCAAACTTATAAGCGGTGTGGTTAATAGAAACAGAACAAAACGCCACTTCTGAATAGAAGTCAGTTTTATAGTCCAGATTCAGTTGGATACTCCATCTAATTATACGCTTTCATTCACTAATAGAGAAATAGTAATGGATAATTCACAAATAGTGAAGCGTAGAGAAGGCAGCACCTTTGACCTTTTACGAGCGTTTTTGTGAATAACTTTAATGATTGTCGGTATTTTCGAGTTAGTTCTAAAAGAAAACAGTAATAATAATTGTTATTGTCCAGAAATGTAGCCATTTACTAATTACAACTGTCTGTAGAATAGAAATTCATTTATTCAGCTTTTTTTAGTAAGTTAAGGATCGTATTACTCGGAATCGTCTTCCACATGAAGTCACTTAAATATTTGAAAATCAGAGGAGATTCTTAATCGAATGACAAAATTGTATAACAAAAATAAGTTAACAAATGAAACATTTATATACTTCAAATTAAAAAAAATGTTAAACACACTTTAATAATACCTAAAGTAATTTATTAAAATTTTGTGTTGTAGTGATGACCTTAATAAATAAAGACATAACGTCCATCTCTATATCTTCATTATCATCTAAGAAAACTAATAATCAAACTCCAAACTTCATCAAATGAAACTTCGATATTTCGTCCTTTATTTCGAAGACTGTATCAAGATCTCTTTTTATAAAACTTAAATAACAAAAAAATAAATAAAATAAAGAGAAAAACTTTTTTCTCAATCCTAACAAAACAAGATAATAATAAAATCTCTTTAACGAGACCTTACAACGTGAAATTAGCAATTAAAAATCAAATTTAACAATCAATGTGAAATAAATAATTAAAAAACAAATTTAACAATCAAAACAAATAAAGATTCATGAATAAACATGTGAGTAATGTCAAATAAGTTTTAAAATGCCTTTCAATCTTTTGTTTTTTATCAATGACTTCCTATATATATTTAAAGAAACCTTGTTAACCCTTAGAGACCTATTCTTATTGAAACATATGATACAATTTATCAAACAAGACTCTAAGGCGAATCTTTTATACTCATCTTAAACATTGTAATTTAAATTTATTTTTTTGTTATTTAAGTTTATTATAAAGAAATCTTGATAAAGTCTTCAAAAGAAAGGACGAAATATTGAAGTTTCATTTGATGAAGTTTGGAGTTTAATTATTAGTTTTCTTAAAGACAACGTATTTTACCCTCAGTCAAGGCAGACGAAACGGTAAGGATGAACGGGACGAAGTTGCAATCGGAAGGCCAATCCGACACTCACCCGTCTCTAATTTGATAAATCATAATCAGATAAGAACAAAGGTACTCATTTAACAAAGGATTCAGTCAACTCTAAGACCTTTGGAGAAGATTTAACAAGAGAAAAATCTCTTGTTGATCTCTGCCGGACATTCAATTCGTCTTGAACCCGTCAATAGATAAGACTTGCATTACCAGGCTCTCTTAATACAGTAGTAGTTCATTAATGCAGCTAAGCACAACAATCATTAATGAGCTTAAGAAAAGTGAATACTAGAGGAATTCTTCAGACTGGATAGTGCCTGGATAGTGGAAAGATTTACATATTAGCTATTTTATTAGATGAGTTTGATGATAGTCTCTTAAAGGACTCACGATGACTTGAAGTGCTTGTGCTACTTAAGTTGTAAAGTATGTTAAGGAAACTAAAATGCTGTATTAAAATCTAGTATTTATCAGAGAATTGATTTATACTTGAAATGAGATGATAAGTGATAGTATGGTTAAATTGTAATGAAAAGTGAAAGAAAAGTAAACAAGGAATAAACAAAACAAAAAATTAAACGAAATTAAAATATGACCAAATTCACAAATTTTTTGTGAAGACCAGGAAAAACAAAAATGGCTTTTCCCTACACTGCAAATAGGCACCTTAACATCTTTAGGGCTGAGATAGAAATGAAATATGAGATTGCCTACACGTTAAACTTATTTTTATCATCAACAGTTACTACTTCTACTTTGACGTGTTCCTATCCATACTAAGGATAACAATTTTAACAATTTTACTCATTTGGCTTTTTTTAATTTTATTTTTGTTTTTCCTTGTATTTAGAAACAAATATCCCAGGAACTTTTAATTTTTTTTTCCTATATTTTGTCTTAGTGTAGTTTCTGTTCTACAATCAGATATACATCTTGAAATCTCAGACGAATTCTAAGAGTGGACAGAAAGGATAAACAACACAAGTCCTTTGGGAAGGTCTTGTCAAAGCAGAAAAATACTCCAGACTAGAAAAAGAAAAGAAGCAGACTGACATGGACGAGACATAGCAATTTCCTGAAGACAATCAATGAAGGAAAGATCTAAGGGGAAAAAAAACGAAAGGTAGAGCAAGAAGGGACATTTATCAAACAATTATATGGTAATTTTGGGGCAAGAGGTTATAGTGAAACGCAGAGATTTGTGGAAAATAAAATATAAAAAAATCCTGACGAGATCTTTTTGATAAAGGTCTTTTCAAAGATGAAGGACTTGAAAACAGTAAAGCTTTGTCTGGGAGTACAATAAGCGCTTTTGCATTTATTTATTTTCAATATTTTAATAAAGAAATTCAGAAAAACTGAAAAATTTAAAACTTATTTTTAAGCTTAATATAAACTGAAGTAGAAAAGGAAATACAAAGCCCGTTTTGCATCAAATCAACTCTTTTCAACTCCACTTTAGAAAAGCTGTTTCTTTGGTTTTATTAGTCAAAGTTCTCCAATGTTCAACATCTCAAAGGAACTAAACTTCCCTTCTTTTCTTATTTTAATGCTTCTCTGGTGAATTTTGATTTTACAATGATAAACTCATTAATTAATTCCTAATAATATTAGAAAGCTGTTCTTAGAATTGAACGAAATGTTGTATCAGTAAAGGAACGTTATGACAAGTTTGGTCATTGTAACTATTTCCGTTTTCGAGTTTTACAGATAATCAAATAAAATAGTAGACAAATGAAAATCAAAATTACATTTATAAATAAAATACAACTATAAAA
This sequence comes from Thereuonema tuberculata, assembly GCA_023159025.1. NCBI lineage: Eukaryota > Metazoa > Arthropoda > Chilopoda > Scutigeromorpha > Scutigeridae > Thereuonema > Thereuonema tuberculata. Next base: position 53,259,259 of record JAFIDM010000001.1, on the reverse strand, counting down.
CCAAAAATAACTTTAACTTAAATTTTCTTTATTAATTAAAGCATCGCATTTAATACCACTTGGGATCTTCACTTTTTCATTACGAAATATGGGAGGGATGTTTAATCTACCCCTTCTATTTAAAGTAGACAAAAATTTTAATCTCTCTCTTTCTAATCATTATGCTGCTTTTCTTGTGTGTCTCATTTTTCTGAACTCATTTAAGTGAACTGACGTCAATTCGGAAAGTTGCTTAAACCCATGTTAATGCCATTTAAGAATAACATAATTTTCATCTTGTTTTTAATTTTTCTTTTGTACTTCAAATTCATCCTGCGAAGAAAGATGGAATTTAATCTGGGAAAATTCCATTTCGAGATTTAGTGATTCTAAATTGGACGAAGAAAATTCAATTATTGTTAATATTATGAGTAGAAAAATGTTTTATGCAGGATTAAGAACTACATTTTCTCAACTAAAAATCTAATCTCGTCGCCTTTCTTACATTTGGAAGGAGTTAATAATTCTCATCATCTGAAGTCACGCTTTCTCTTGATTTACATTTTCTTCTTTTTTTTATTTATTCATTTATCAACTTTTATTCTTTTAGAAATTCTTTAGCTTAATAAGAATAATTAAAATTTTCTTTAATTGAATGGGTGAGTTGAAAAAGGTACATATTCCACAAATGTAAACTTTTGGAAAAATAAAAAAAAACTGTTTTTTAAGAAAACTAATTTTTTTACAAAAAAATTTTCTATTATCGATTTATACCTTTAAGTAAAGTGAATTCATTGTGCTTTGTAAATATATAGATATATAAATTTTTATAGCATAAAACTATGAAAATATATCTCATAGTTTGTCAATTTTGTGGAATATGTACCCACTCATTCAATTGAAAAATTACAAAAAAAAAAAGAAAGCCTAAGAATAAGTCTTTGAAAATAAGGAATTAACATAAAGACATTCATTGTCAAATAATATTGCTATTAAGACCATTCCAATTCCAAGAATGGCGTGCTTCTTAAATTTAATTACTACTTTGTTAGTGATCCATTTGGGTAGCTACGGAAGGTCGGATCGGCAAACGGACTTCACCATCGTGTTGAGAGGTCCAAAGATCGTAGGAATAGGATATTTTCAGAGGTCAACGCCCCCCCCCCCATGTTCGAGATGCTTGGTATTTATTTTACTGGATTTCCGCTATTAGCTTAAATGTAAGAAATGCAACCTTTTCATTTCAGTTGTCAGCCGTAGCTTGATGGGTAAGGTCTCGGAATCAGTTGTAGGAGTTAGTTGCTTCGAATCTGTGTTTTTTTTTTCTCTCTCTCTTCTCTTAATCTTTTTTTCTTAATGTCCGAGTGCGGTTTTTTTTTTTTTTTTCCATATTTTCTAACTTTTTTTGTTATTTTTCCTTAGATTTATGTGTACTTCCTTTTTTTATTTTTATTTTTAAATTTTATTATTATTATGGGTTGTTCTTAAATTTATATTTTATCACAAAATTACATTCACTTATATTTTTAACAAGGTCGGAATCCGAACGGATTTTTTTATTTTTTAGGAAACATTCATAATTTGCTGTTAATGTTTTGCAAATTAACTATTTCAAGATCTTTTGAGAGATTTACTTATTTATTTATTTCAAAATTCTCTTAATGGAAAATATTCAATTCCCTGGAAGACTCCATAGGTATCTGGAACATTTGTTTTGCTCAAAAAGACAAAAAAGATGGAATTAAGATAAAAAAGATGGGAATTAAGATAATTATTAATAATTATTAATTATTATTAAGATAATAATTAAGATGAAAAAGATGGGAAGATGGAATTATGAAGTTGTTGCCTGAAAGATAGAAGGTTGCCAGAAGGTTGCCAGAAGGTAGTGGAACAAACCGCTGAAGACGTTGTTCAGTAAAATTATTGGTGAAAATGAAAAATGTGTCTTTTATTTTTATATAAAAAACGAACGAACTTTTTGGCCAATCCAATATTTTGGAGTGGCACAAATTTAAATCTTTGCAACATAAGAATTTATGATTCTTAAGTGATGGTAGATCTATTTCTCTGTTGAATTCATAATTAGATTGTATTTGATTTTATATAAACTCTGTAATTGTAATCATAAGATTTTTTTTTATTAATGTAGAGGATATTTGCTTATGCTTTGCAATTAATGATAGAAATAAATGAAAAAATTCAGAATTTTTTCTTCGCAAAAGTTTAGTTCTTTTCAAGAAATAAAAATAATGAAGGAAAATTTCCAATAAAGGTCTAAAAAGGGAAGCGGGGGAAAAAAAGCAAATTAAAGTTCATATATGTCTTATAGAAATGAAATTCATAAAACATCACAAGCATCTTGATTCTTAATTTAGTCTGTAAGTTTCTTTTGAAACAAATGTTTAACTCGTTGTTTTTGTTTATCCTAACTACGTAATACCTTTAAGTTTGGCTTTAATATTGTCAGAATGAGTAAAATGACCGCAATTTTTCTATATAAAGATTTTCTGTATACTGTACTTTACTTTTGATTATTTTCTATTTACATCTACCTTTGCCATTAAACTTTACATTAACTATAATTCGTCTCAAAATTATGTGATTGTAATTATATTTCTATGGACAACAGTTAAATGGCATTAAATCGTAAAAACAGAATTTCGTATGAATTTTTCCTTCTTCGAAAGATCTTAAGCTTTGTGGATATTTTCTGAATGAAGTCAGGGACTTATGAACTGAAATAAAAGATAATGGCTTCACTCCCCAACACAGGTGTGGTACAGAGAAGCCAAAGTCAGGCTCTTGATACATTAGTAAAGAAAGTGGCTTCCGCTACATTAGAGAAGTGTAAAAGCCTGTTTTGGGTGAATATACTATACACTGAGAATCAAATCTAAGAAGCTTTTATTCTTCCTGCGGCAAATGAGGGCTATTTCAAGCTGCTTCAGTCAAGCCTAGCCAGCAATCAAAGACCGAGAGTATAAGAAGTATAGCCAGGGTGTAACCATGGTATAACAAGTCTTCTTCTTCTTTAACTACAGCTTTTTCCCACTTCCATGTGGGGTCGCTGTCGCACAAGTGGCACTTGTCTAACCGAAGAGAAGTTTTGGCAGGGTTATTACGGCCGGATGCGTGTTGCCAACCCCATATCACAGGATAGAACCCAAATACCTTAGACGGCGAAAGACGAGACAAGCAAAGACAATCAGACAAAGACACGAAAGAAAGCAAACATCCATGCCGACGCCGGGAGTCGAACCCTTGTTCCGACGCAATAGTCTCATGAAATATCGCCGCCGAGCTCACAAGGCCATCCGGAACGGCAAGAAGAGAAGACAAGTCTTCCTTTAAAAATTATTGGTTCTTCTCTTTTTTTTTTTTTAAATTTATATAAATTTAAAAAGTTAAAAGACGGATATTGACGCGCTTAAACAAGAAAATCAAATGGGAAAACATCTTTAGAATATTCAAAAATTGAGTAAGTAAACAAAGGCACAACGTTACAAGAAAGGATTCGCACCCTGAGTTGTCACCGGGAAGAGACTGGGATGGACCATTTCGTCCTTATTAGCTCATCAGCCAGCCAAACTCCACCGATGACAGATTCAGAAGATGCGAGGGGTTAGCTTTCCCGGCACTCGCTCCCGAGAGCGGGAAGTCCCCCCGAAGAAATCCTAACCAAAAATTAAATAAAAAACAACTATTCCTTGTCCTGCAATCTGCTAGGCGCAAAAGGAATTTATATATGGCATTAAATAAAGCCCAAAAGTCCCGGGAAAGCTCTTACCGGTGACAACTCAGGATGCGAATCCTTTCTTGTAACGTTGTGCCTTCGTTTACTTACTCAATCTTTAGAATATATTGAAGACAAACGACTAACTGATGTGCTGAAATCAAAATACTCTTTACAATCCTAGGATAAAAGGTTTTATTGACTTACCCTGATCACAGATGGAGAAGCTTATTGGCGTTGCATTGCTGTGCAAATTCTTTTTTTCTCTTTGATATTCTGGAAGATTGCGAATCAAAATTACAATAATCTCTAAAAGTTTTCTTCCTAAATATGTGTAAAATCTCTGCTGAAGTTGGCGGAAAATAAAATAAAATAAATACCAAAATAACACTAAGCGGAGTTATTAACTTAACCAGAAACTTATTCCAATAATAATCATTGATCATTTAGTTAAAAAATCTCTTATTATAAATAACGATTGCAGATTCAATGTGGATGTGGTGTAATCGTCCACTTCCGATTTATAGATAATTACAGTAGGAACATTAGGCCTAGTTATAATTTAGCATTGAACTGTTGTAATTATAGGACTTTAGTGAATGAGAAGTAATTAGCTATCCTATCTTTAGTTCCGAAAAGTTGACTAGTTACTGGTTGACTAGTTGTTATGTAATATTGGGTGAGTGCGAAAGTTCTACCCGTTTTTGGCTATGAAAATTTGCAATGAAATTGCCCTCACACATGACATTGTAATGACGCAAATCGTCTGCCAATCAAACGTGTGGATGCTTCACATATAAATGCATCATGTCTCACAAAGTTAATCATCTCAAAAAAAAATATCAGAGGGTGTAACATGGAACCGCGAGAAGGAGCATATAAGACATTGTTTGTTATACGAGTTCGATAAAAAGAGTACGGCAGTCGCAATGTTTGTCAACTTTATGGGGAGGATGTAATAGACGAAAGCACATGTCGTCGATGGTTTTGTAAATTTAGGGAAGGAGACAGAAGCTGCCAAATCAGGCTAGGAGTGGACGGCCATCACACGTTGGAGAGGACGATATTGACCAAGCCATAAGGAACAGCCAGAACCCAACCGTGCAAGAATTAGCGAAGACCTTCAACGTACATCGGACAACGGTCGAGATACGGCTGAAAACTTCGGTCGGTTTTATGGATAAAACTCGAGTGAAGTTGAGTTTTACGAGAAAGTTAGATCGTTCGGTTCCACATAACCTGACAGCTAAGCAACGCGATGACCGAATCGCCACCTGTGTTTCCTTGCTTTCCCGGTACAAAAATAACCCACTCTTGACACGAATTGTGCAGGAGAAGAGAAGTGGGTTATATACCGTAACGTAAAGCGTCGTAGGAATGTGTGTCGCCCTTCTGATCCGCCTGCACGAACTTCGAAAGCTGAACTTCATCCCAAGAAGGTGTTATTGAGTGTGTGGTGGGATGTGCAGGGAATAATTCACTGGGATGTCCTGCCACTCAACCAAACCATCAATGCTGCCTTCTACTGTCTACAGTTAGACAGGCTGCATTCAAATTTGGTAGCAAACAGGCCAGGTCTCATCAATCGTCGCGGTGTTATCCTTCATCACGATAACGCCAGGCCACATGCTGCTGTCATCACTCGCCAAAAGTTACTGGGCTTTTGTTGGAAGGTTTTAGCCCACCCTCCCTATTCTCCTGATTTGGCACCAACTGACTATCACTTATTTCGTGCGTTGAACAATTCCTTCAGTCAGAAAACCTTTGATGATCTTGATGCTGTGAAAACTGCCATCCAAGAATTTTTTGACTCGAAACCGCCGGAATTTTACCGCCGTGGGATTTATCTCCTACCAAAAAGATGGCAAGAGGTCCTAGATAGCAATGGGGATTAAGCACAATAATAAATACTGTTCATTTTGCGTTTATTTGCTCTTCTTTATGGGTAATAAAAACGGGTAGAACTTTTGCACTCACCCAACACATAGCATTTATAAAACATTGTATTCCCTTCGGAAAATTAAAGAAATAAATTTTTTTAGACAATGTTATTTACTTATTTCTTCAGAAGTTGTTGCGCAGTTCCTTCATTCAGTTTACAAATACTGAATGAAACGTTGAAAATTGGAATGCATTCTTTTATATTTATTTGGAGATAGTTCTTTTCAATAATATCGGAAATGTTTAACAACTGACTCTTCCTCAAGTATTTATCGCAATTAATTTCAGATGACTTTAAGAATACATCTGTCTAAAAATAGTAATTTATTTATTGCTAAAAGAATATGAAAGCGACTGAATTTCTGCTATACTATTTTGCTGAATAAAGTTTGATACCTAGAGATAAAATGCAAAAAATCAGAACTTGGGAAAACTATAGAAATTCTTATATATATATACACTCTTCTGATAAAGTATTATTTAAGGAAATCTCTTTCTAGCTTAAGAAGCTTCCGTGAAACCAAAAAAGATGTCAATCATTCATTACCTTTCTAAGCAAATATCAGCTAATCAGGGTTTTTTTTCTTCCTGTCGTCAACGGGAAAGTGATAAGCATTTCTTATTTTGACATCTTTCCAATTAGAGCTAATTGAAGATGAATGATTGAGTTCCTTCAGAGAAATAATGAACATCAAAACATTCGTTCCTAATGAGAAATTTACGACTGCTATTCTGAAAGGCTCACTTAGAATTGGCAAGAGGATACTGCTTTTTCATATTTTTCTTTGAAAACTACTAATACCCATAAAGTGTCTTGATTGCTTTGTTTTTAATATTCGGAATTTCAGTCTGTTTGTTCTCAGGTAATATCTTTGCCTTTCTTTGTTTGTTTAAATTATTCTATGTTAACAAACTTGTTTTTTTTTTTATTTTGCTTTGTACGAATTACGCCTGAAGAAGCAGAAAAAGCTAATTAACTTCCTAACCT
>JAFIDM010000001.1:53228557-53238819 GCA_023159025.1 Thereuonema tuberculata | reverse complement strand
TCTGGCCTTTTTTAAAAAACTGCACTAAATTTAACTTTATTATACACTTTATTTCCAGACTTTCTGTCGCGTTGTTAGAAACTAAGATGGGTGTTTAATCTAATTGTTAATAAGAAACATTACTACCAGCAAATCTGCTGTGTAGATGCGGCATCTGGTGTTCAAATCTAAAACTTTCCATGCATCTGGGTTTCTTTGAATCTTCAAAGGAAACAAAAAAAAAACACCAAAAAAACACGAAATAACAAAGTAAACTCAATTACCTTCAAATGAGTTAGTTCTGAGGCGTTTGTTTATGAAACTTAATGGTAGTTAATAGCCACTCGACAACATGCCTCCTTAGAAATTAAATTTGGTGGAAAATCGACCATGGATTAACGTTGTTTGTGTCGAGTAAACTGAATAATGGTATCTTCTTCATCCAACCAAATTAGTTCATTATTTGTAATTCCTTCAATTTATCGGCTTAATTTTTTTTCTTTCTATCTTTTTAAGGATAACTCGTTGTTGGAGCAGGGAATTGGAGACGTAAATCTTCAAATTCAAAACAAGAATGAAGATGGAGATGTTGCTACAAAAAATCAAGAAAGGGAAGTCATTATAAAGCAAACAAATTACTGCTGAAAACGGCCGGAAAGAGGACAGGAAGAAAGAGAACCACAGGTGGTCTAAACACATAAGCGGAAGCGATCGGAATTGACAGTGGTCCTTCGCTATCTGTCAGATATGAATAAGAAATAAAAAAGTAAACAGACTGAAAAAAAGGAGAGCTAAAACGTGAAAATTGGTGGAGGAAAATGTTTAGAAATACTAAGCTCCAACTGTTAGAGGATGTAGATGGAATAAGACATCAGAAATGAAGTAAATATTTTTGTGGTCAATGACAAAATTGATGTTTTCAAAGAAAAAAAATGGTAAAACCATCTTGAAAGAATGCGGAAAGAAAGACTCTCACGAGCCTCTTATCTGTATGATATTCATAAAAAGAGAGTTTATAAAATGAACTTCAATGAAGATGGAAGGATCAATGAAACAATTTATGTAATCTTTCAATGATTATAAATCTTCTACAACAAGTGGCCCGGTTTATTAACAGCCCCTTTCAGGAAAGCTTAAAGGGGGGAAGAGTTGGATATAGCTCTTACATTCATTCTGTCCGTTCGTCCATCTATTGTCACTTCTACAGCCCAAACTGCAAGTCGGACAAACATGAGTCATAGCATATTAGCACCCTTATTGTATAGGGTGCTATACGAAAAAATACGATTTGCAGTCTGCTTTCATATCCTGTCTCACAGGAAGTGACCGAATATGAAAACGAAGTGTTCTGTACGGGAATGCTATGGTTTCGTGTAACCAATTTTTTTGGCTTAGTTTATTCTGAATCCTCTCCACCCATAAAAAAATTGGATAATGGGATTCATTGAATCGCTGTATTTTGCGAAGCAATTACTATTTTAAAGAAAATAATTATAAATTTCTTTTTGTTTTTTAATTAAAAAAAATCGAGAGAAACTTCTGCATTTTAAAGCCAATTTTTTTCTCGTCAACTCTGACTCTGCTCTTAATTATTGATTAAAAAGCTCTTTTACTGATTGTAATTGGCCATCTGTAATATGCTAAGAGAAACACGCCTGTCGTCCTGCGAACAATGACATCAAACTTTAACTGAGTATATCCTTAAAACCTATTGGGGCCAGTTTTATGTGCGCTACCCTGTATAATTCGTCTTTAATGACAAGACATGTTGTCTTCTTCTGCTTTCTAGTTTAAGGATGAAGAAACCTAGGAGAAAATTTCTCATCAAGAAACAATTATAGATAGAAGAGCATTATTTTTTTTTCCTTAAGGCTATAAACAGGGCAGTAGAACGGTGGTTTCGCGAACTGGGCGAACCGCAAGGGGCGCAAGATTTAAGGGGGTGAAGAACGGCTGGTGATATTAACAATATTATTATTAACCTAAGTTTCATTTGAACTACAGTAAAATATTTTTTATAAACTTTAAAGCCTAACAAGAGAATAACTTCATAAATAAATTTACAATTCACCACCTGCATCAGTCATCTTATCCATTATGATAACATTAATAAATATAATTTTTATCTCAATTTTATCCTCAATATTTAAATTTAATCTGCAGCAGTAATTCTGTCTAAAAAAAACCCTTTTCAGACCGAGAAAAGTCCTTCCCATTGGAATAAGGTTTTAACCGAAAAAATTCCACACGAATAACCTTTTGTTTACGATTTTTCCTCATTGCTATTATTTTTCTAATTTTTGATGTTGTTAAAAACAGAACACATAAACAGAATGGTGGTCAAGGAAGTCTTGATGTTAGAAATCGACGAAAAAGTAGAAGCAGACGGAAATTGCAATTTTCTTTTTTCTATGATCTTCCCAAGTAAAAGTCTTCAAAATATTCAAATTTTTTTTTTTTTTGTTTTTTTTTGTTTGTTTTTATTTTGCTCTTTTTAATTATTATTTTGTCAGATTTTTTACTCAAAAATTATCGATTATTTTTTACATTTTTTGACGATAGTAATAATTGTAATGGTGTTTTAATAGGTGATAAGTAGATGCTAGGGAGCAGAAATTGTTTGTTGCCAGGGGCGCCATTTTGCCTCGCTACGGCCCTGGGTTCAACAAAACTAAAAACAGAACACATAAACAGAACGAGTTGTCAAGGAAAAGGCAAGTTTCGCTTAGAAATCGACGAAAAAAGTAGAAACGGAATGAAATTGCAATCTTCTGTCCTGTTTTCCAAGTGAAAGTCTTCAAAATATTCAAATTGTTGATCATCGGAAGCGCAATCAAAAGAAAAAATGAACAATAAAAGGCTCACTAATGAAAAATAAGTGAGAAAATTCATGTGCCAGCCGTTGAATGAATTTTTTAAAGCATAAAAATTCAAACTCTTTTTTTTGTTCTTTTTAATTACGGTATTATTTTGTATTTATCTCTGTCATTGTCAACTGAATAATAGATATTAAAATTTCCCAGTTACCAGTGTTCATAATGTTGGCCATGTATTCAATCTACATTTAGAAATGACCACAGTTCACTGAACTACAGTGAAGTCATTAAACTTTATTAATTCGTTGAATAATAATAATTAAAACTATGTAAACAAAAGCCCCATTATTCGTAGTCTTCTCAATGACATTTATTACTATAGCTAAATTAAACATATATTTTAAAATGATTTATAATGTTTGCATATTTGTTACCAATCATTAACTTTCCTTTGATGACGTAGATGAAATTTAACACTATACTATTTAATGCCAGTCCTATTTAGTACACAGCTTAAATTAACATTGTTTTAATGATAATGATTTAGTAATTAATTGTAAATGAAACTGTCTCCTTTTGCGTTTTTTTCTCAAATAGCAGGTCATCTCCCGTGTATAGTTTGATCGATATGTTCAAAGAAGAGATATGTTGAGATAGATGTTAGAAGAAGTATAGACTACTTCAGTTCTATCAAAGCTTGTATACGATATTCTTGGCGACGAATTGATTTCACTGGTCTACATAGGATTTTTTTTTCTGCTGACTACGATGTTTTAACTGATTTTATATAATTTGAGGTCGCTGATTACGAATATGCAGTCATAAATTGTCCATCACGTCACAATTTTTCACAAAATACAATTACTGACATTTATAATGTTTATGAGTTGCAGTAGCATACTTGTTATTGTTATTACCACTACAGTTGTTTCTTTTGAAAGAACGTTAAATTGTGAATAAGTTTCTTGGGACTGGTTAATTATTAATTTTAAAAATGCACACAAAGTGAAGTATATTAATTATGAAAGAACTTTCGCTTCTTTGATTTTCTGGCGTAGCTGGAATCTGGGATGTCACGCTGCAAGCACCAACAGTAGTCTGCTATCATCTTTGTGTTCCACCTGCCTTGATATCTTTGTTCCATGGTCTTTATATCTTGGTGGAAGCGCTCTCCTTGCTCTTCACTTAGAGCACCAAGATTTGAGGGAAAGACATTTAAGTGACTGTGCAGAAAATGCACCTTTACACTCATATTTACAATATCTTCTGATATGCTGTTAACAAAGTTTCAACTAGAAGTTCGTAGTTCAGCACACACTATTTAATATAGGAATCTGCAAAAAGGAAAATATTTAAGTCTTCATTTGTGAAAAATTCTGACGTGATATGACGTGATATGCAAAATGGATATGATTTTTGGATTCAGCACCCTCAAATTAATAACAATCAGTTATTATCTTAAAGTCAGCAAAATTGATGTAGAACAGTGTTATAACTGTTCTTTCGAGTGAAGATAACTAAATTCTGATAACTTGTGACTCTAGACATTGCAGCATGCAGTTGTCCGTGAGTGACGACATCGTTCTCCAAATAGATGGCAACTTTATTTAGTCTATCCTTGAGCTTTATTGATAGATATCGCAAAGGAAGGTCTGATTGGAAATTGTCTTGTTCTTGTGAAAGTGAATGGAAGTAGATTATCGCTGGGTTGCATAGATATTTGCTCAATATTTTTGACTCTTCTTTCTCCTTCCTTCCTCTATCTCTCATTATAAATCTCGACACTGTGTCTTACGGCTGCTTCTTTCACGGTCATCCATGAAGTTCAGGGAATCGCTTCCGTATTTAGATTGATGTTATCTCTATGCCTTTCTTTTATTTCTCTCTTTTCTGCAGTCTCTTCCGTTGTCTGCTTAGCTCTTGATCGCCTTTTACGTTCGGCTTCATTTTTGCGATCCAAATCTGTCTGTTGTGATCTTTTCAAACGTTTCCTTTCAATACCTTTGACTTTTCTTTCTACTGCCTTCCTCTTTCTCTCATTGTCCATCTCGAGACTGTGTCTTATGGCTGCTTCTTTCAGCGTCATCCATGAAGTTCCGGGAATCGGTTCCATATTTAGTTTGATGTTATTTGAGAAAAATCTACATATGAATTATTTGAGAAAATCTACATATTACTAAAAGCTTTAGTATTTTATTATTCTGTTTTATTTGTTTTTGCATGAACTCATCAGTTGATAGCGCGCGCCGAGAGAATAAAACATTTGTGTCAAAAGAAACAATTTCGAAGTGCAACCATTCTCATTACGAATCTGTCGACTTCCTCGCAACAATTGCGCCGTTTGCATTTGTCGACTTCCACGCAACAATTACCCAGGCACACAACAATTCCACCGACAATTACCCCGGCTCGCCCTTGTCCATTCTTGAACTACGGTGGACAATGGAAACAATGTTTCGCAATTGTTGAACTGCGCCGGACAATCGGAAAAGAAAGATTTTATATAGTAATATAGATTATTACAAATAAGTTGAATTTTCAGATTATAAATTGAGAAATTAGTAGCTATTATTTTAAATTATATTTTTATTTAAAAAAATTAAAAATTTAAGAGAGTGGAGGAATTTTGTTTGTAATAAAAATATTCTAATAAGTCAGTATGTTCAGTCGAAGATAAGGGCAGAATTGAAAATGTTGCAAATAAGCTATTTCAATAAATGCATAAGCCAATAATGTTCAGGATACAAAACATTTGCTTATTAGCGCACATAAAGACTTGATAGCTAGTCAGTAAAAAATAGCTGAATAGTATTAAAGAAATAATAAATTAAAGAATAAAAAGTAAATAATAAATTCGAGTTACTGAAAATTAACTTAATCTTAAAAACTAAAAAAAAAACAAAATGAGACTTAAATACTGAAAGGAGCTGCAAAAATAAGTTTAATTAAAAATTCCTCTTGATTAAAAATCAACTAAGTGAAAGAACTGGCTGGAGCTCATCCTGTTAAACAACTCTTCCGTGAATGTCCCCCGGAAGCTAAGAGAGTAAGTGTTTATGTTTGTATCCAGATAACAAGTTCAACAAATAATTATAGGGAACAGCGCTTCCTTTCAAATATCCATTTTTCAAAATTTTATATTTGTACCATTTAGCTTTTGAGACTCTGAAATGTTATTAAAGTCTATCTGCAATGTAGAAGACTTTGGGCACACATTAGTGAAGGTAGATAGAAGGTAAGTAGAGAGATCGAATCATCCGCTGGGTTTTTTAATTTATTACTGCATTGTTAGTAAGAAGGAAGTTCAGCAAATAAAGAAAATGTTCGGAGACTTGAAAAAGAATGACAAATCACATTAAATAACTTTTGAAATAATTTCATTTCTTGAAGAAACCAATTTAGAAAGCAGAATATTACTTAATTATCTTAATGTTAATTTTAAGTCTTGTATTTCATTGATAATCTTGTATTAAGAATTAATATTTTTTTTTTGTTATTTATCACTGGAGCTGAACAGCAGTTAACCTTCAGATGAGAAATTAAGGTAAATTCAATTCATAATTAAGAGGAGAAAATTATTTCTATTTCATTCTGTAATATTAAATCTGATATTTAACGTGTGTGAGCCATTGGATAAGACAAGCAATAAGGGAAACGACACACATAAAAAGCTTTTAAATATATATAAAAGCTATAATTACATTGGTAATGTAAGAACTGCATGTTTTTGAGAATATTTTGAGAATGGTAATATTCTCAAAACATGCAGTTCTTATATTACTAATGCTGACGATGTCATGGCATAAAACCGCCTGACGAAACTGTCCAGTTCAATATGCAATTATATTAACATATTTTATTTTAAACAAAGTAAAATTTAGTATTTAGTGGTTGATTCGTCGTATTACTTTCCAATTATTATAATTGTTGTAATGTTAATTGTTTTTAACAATCCATGTAATACTGTGTTTCACATAGTCTTCCTTAATTGTTATTTAAATTTCGTTGCCTTTTCATTATAAGCTGAAGAAGAAGAGACGTTTTCTCTTTGAAAATTTCGTTTTAATAAATGTATATATATGTTTTATTACATTTATTTATATTGAGTATGTTGTGGCTTAATATTTTATTTATACTTTTTACAGCTTTATATATTGATATATGTGTTGTTTCCCTTATTGCTTGTCTTATTCTTTAATATTTAAGGAAGATGACCTAGCAATGCAGGAGGTCGACACTGTGCTTTTCACTTTTCAACCCTTTTAGTGGTAAATTGAAATTTTTATTATGTATGAATTCAATTTTAAGTTAATATTTGAGGTTTTCTTTAATATTTAAGGATATTTTCAAAGTTTAATATTTGCTCTGATTTAATTATTTTTTCAATCGAGAGATTTCAATTTATTCAATCGAATTCTGAAGTCAATTCTAACCAATTTTATTTCTATTCTTTGTAGGTAAATGTATTCTTGAAAACCGATAACAAATCGTTCGCTGATTAAGAATGACAGGAATTGAAATGATGCTTGGAAAAAGTTGTTTTCTTAGACGGTGTTAAACCAAGGAGGTAAATTGAAGTCGAAAGCGATGCTTGTTTCAAAGCCTCAGATCGTGTTTCCAATCTATTTCCTAATTTCGTAAACAAAACTGCTAAGCAATGCTGCTGTGAGTCGCGGAATCTAAAATCCCCCAGATTACGGTTGGATTCTTCTCCCAGACGCTTCTACATGCTCGGATAAATTAACAGAAATCCTTCCCACAATAAGCCTTAACATTAAGAGAGGTGTTTTCAAAGCAAATGCAATAAATACAATGAAAGTTAGTCCATTTAACCTTAAAGATGGTGAAAGCATAAATGTACTGACAACGCAGCAGCAATTCAAAACCATTGTCAGCGTAGAACAAAATTACAAAATATCAATTTGAAAAATTCAGGGGGAAATGGGGATGGATGTTGCGTTGAAGCTTGCATAGATTACGAAAACTAGTTAGGATTCATTGATTAACGAATACAGAGAAGCCTTTAAAAAAATCACTGAAAAAAAAGTCCTTATATCTTGAAAACGGGTCTGCGTTTTATCAGCGATTTAATCACATTGAAAACAACAGAATTCAATTTTGACATATGATAAATGTCTACCTGAATATGAGCAACAACAGTGCTCTACCAAATATGTTGATTCGAGCTTTTTTATAATTTATACCTCTGTATTTAATTATTTAATTATAAAGAAAGTAAACAAGAAATATCCTTTCTTCAAACAATGAAGTCTTTAAACAAGGCTTCTCAACTTTGTTCCGTCTGGCAGCCATTGTGAAGTTATACCTCTTAATTCTACACACACAAATATCTAACACTGATAAATACATAGTGTATTTACCAAAGAAAAAAACATTGTAGGGGAATATTTGTAGTTTAAATCATCTTTTCTTTCTTTTAATTGATTTTTTTTCCAGAAACATTTAAACATTTGGGTGACTTTTAGAAAATAGAGAATTTTCCCTGAATTTAATAATTGGATTTGTCATTGGCTTTATTCCTTTAAAAAAAAAGACCTAAAAAATCTTTTAAGAAAGAAAATTTTACTTTGCTTATTTTTTTTAATTTGTATCTGTCCGCCATTATTAATACTTTTTTTTAACGTAGATCGTGAAGCTACATATCTTGAAAACAGGAGTTGAGAACTACTGCCATAAAGATACTGTTTCATCTTGATAGATTACTTTTATTATTTTCATTTATTTATTACTTTATATTTAAATGAATTCATTTTGATTTGACTCTCAACAACTAGACATATGATTCTTCGTGGATCCGATGCCTAATGTTAAAAGTCTGCAAACAGCGCAGTTTTAGTTGATTTATCAACCCAATGAACACAAGCAAATGACATTTAGGAAAGTACCACTGACGCTTCAACTGCTGCGACCTCTCACGGACAGCAACAGATAGAGAAACATCACGTCCTTTGCCACACCAGGGATTCCTATCCGACCACGAAGTCTCGAGGCAAAATAATCCTGGCGATTTTTAGTTTAGTTGTGTAATTTATAATCTCAGTGCTTTTAGTACTTTCTTTAAAGACTTCTTATTAATTTATAACGTAGAAAATTTTTATTATTAAATCAAGGAAAAAACCAGAACTGGACAGTAAAAATGCTTTCGCACAGTGAGCCAACATCAAGAGGAATCCTGAACAGCTGTTTCTCCTTATTAGAATCATAAGGCAGAATTTACGCTTGATGTTTAGCTGAGACTGCGCTGAAGTTAAAGGAAAAAGCATTCTCATCCCAGGAATGGTCGCCGAGAACAGAAACAATCAAATAAAAAATAATCCTGTGAAATCGACACTATTAATCCCTTGTCCTTTACGAACTAAGTAAGGAATTAAATTATAAGAAGTAAGGAATTTAATTATAATAAGAAAAATATCAAAGGTAAATTCTGCTGATGATTCCTAATAAGGATGAACAGCTTTTTAGGATTCCCGTTGATGTTGGCTCACTGTGCGAAAGCTTATTTACTATCCAGTTGTGGATGTTTCTTGATTTAACTTATTATGGACGTTAAATTTTGCTTTTTTTTTAATTTTTATTATTATTTTAATAAATTTTTCATTAGAAATTATTTGTTTCTATTTTATGAAAAAAAAAACTGTGAAAAGTAACTTGAATTAAATTCAATTCTATACTTTGATCTAGGAAAACCCCTTGGCATCTCAAATTTCAATTCTTTCTAGTAATTTTCTGCTAAATTACATTGACAGTTAGATCCTCAGTCAAGACAAGGGAACAAAATCTATTAGCCATTCTTAGTTTTTTACATTCTGCTGAAGAAGATGACTTTAATGAGACAAGATGAAAGGATACTCAAATTGAACTCAAAATCAATCAATTTTTGATTGTTGAAAGGAGGCAGGTGTTCCTACGATCACAATTAAGGTTTTCAACATGTCCTTCTGATAGCTTCGTATCCCATAATAAAGTCATTCCCAGACCATCTGCGTTCAAGAAGAGATCTCTCTAACAAAGTGCTTTCAGTCTTCACTAAAAACAGATCTTCTATCTTTTACTATTTCCTTACCCAGTTCAAGAAGCTCCTAACAAATATTTGAGCCCTAAATCTTGAACTTTATCCAATATTTCTTTGTTGAGTTCGTAAAGACTACTTGTTCTTGAAATACTTTATTTGAGCGAAAGAGGCCTGATTCATTTAATAGTGATTGTTTTAATAGTCTTATTAAATATTTATAGTTTATCGTATTTACGAAACATAGTATGCCATTCCGCTATGGCCGAGCAGTCTAGACGGTGGTCCGCCGTGTGGTCGATGTGTCGGAACCCGGGTTCGAATCCCGACGTGGGCATAGCTGTTCTTTCTTTCTTCAGTGTTTCGTCCGTTTCTCCCTGGGACTTACAATCTCAGGGTTATTTCTGGCTGAGATGTGAATCTCGCCCCCCCCCCCC
>JAFIDM010000001.1:53213454-53228457 GCA_023159025.1 Thereuonema tuberculata | reverse complement strand
GGGCATTTACTATCGGAGGTTTTTTTCGGTTTGATGTGAAACTCCCCCCCCCCCCCCTCTTCAATTTTCTAGCCTCACCTCCATAAAAGAAGAAGAAACATAGTATTGTTTTAAGTTCTTTACCTTTCTATTATTATAAAATGGAATTATTTACATGTTTAATGGAACAAAAATAGTATGGAAATTAAAATAAGTAAGTTCGAAAGAAAAATCAAAAGAGGTATTATTTTAATTATATAAAATGAGAAATAAGTTTCAATTGTATATTTTGAATTTTTTTCATAATTCTTGATAGCCAATCTACGATCCTGTAGAACGTGTCTCAAATATGGTGATTGATTTTAGACCTTCGATGGTCAATATAAGAAAAATGTGTCTAACAAATGCTACTTATAATGAGGGTTACTTTAAAAGAAGATAGAATGTGAAATTTCTTGTTAGGGTTTTTCTATGAAGCCACAACACGATCTTTTTTTTTTTCGCTTGTGACCGTTTTTCGTCTATGGCTAATATAATAGTTTCGAAATTTTTAAATTGAAGTAAAAGTTGAATTTAAAAATTTCGAAAATTTTATACTATATTGTGTGTTAAACTTGTATCACTAAATTATAAATAAAATGGCTTCACAATTCCAATTAAAATTAAAGGCCTAATAAACATAAACGTCAGCATAAGTTTAACCCGCAATGAAGTAAAAGCTTTTATATCCTTACTGTTTTATAACTAAAACTTTAAATTTTGCACGATGACATAAACGTAGAAAGTGAGGCATTATTAATGCAAAATCAAAACGAAAGTCAACATTCTGCTACTTTCGCGTTTTTTAAATACTTTCACATAACTTCAATCTGTGAAAGCAATGGACAAACTTAAATTTTAGTAGATTCATTCAAGTTCATATCCGTAAGAACTTCTAGAGAACAAAACCTCTTAATTTCGAAATCAAAAGTACTTACTAGATACTGAGAAAATAATTTTTTTACTATTTGATTTCTTCTTTTAGTGCTTGGCTTTCAAATATTTTCTGCTCCAATCAAGTTGCTTTCTCTCTTTGTTTTCAATTTTATGGTCGAAATAATGACAATATTTCTAAGAAATCGTTGAATTCCTTTAAAAGAGAAACAAAAGAATCTATTGATGAGTTCAAAGAATACAAAATTAATGATAATACCCAACATTATAAAACGTCTTTCAGTGCAGTTTAATAAACGATGGCGGATTTTATAGTACTTTTAACGAGGTAAGAAGTAGGAGTTTATATTTTATTTATAGCTTCAGCGAGATTTATCCAATGAATCACCAATATTCACTCAACAGCTCCAAAAATGACACAATTCTTTTTCTATTCTTTTTAGTTTACTTCCTGATATTTATATACTCGTATTTATACTATTTTAGGAAATAAAAACATCGGTTTGTGTACTGTATCTGCGCTAATAGATCGTCTTGAAACGTAGCAGGCATATTTTCAGTCAAAAGACGATGATCTAACTCGAATAATTGAAAGGTTTGTTTTTCTTTTGGGTTCTTAGGATCAAGCGCGTGAAGGTGATAAAAAGAGAAGCATTAGAACCGAAACATCTTCATCCTTTTAGTATTTCTGAATGTTTTGATGCGATTTGTAAATCTTAAATAAGTGATAAGATTAATTTTGTTTTCAGAAAATGGAAAATTTCCACTATTATATTCAATAGATATTATAAATTGAAAAATAAATGGAGAATTTTTCTTCTTTTTTTTTAATCGTGAAAATAATATAAAGAGCAACGTTTTAAGGAACATAAGCTTCAAGTCATTTCAGGATTTTCGATTAAAAGATATCGGAAAACTGAAAAAACTGAAGCTGTAAAACAATTCTAAAGGAAGTCAACGCTGATGTAGAACCACTGAGCACAAGACGTTCGCTCTTCGATCGTATTCATCGAATATTAATAACTCCAGTAAGACACTTACTACAAATGATTTCAGTCTGAATTTCTTTGTGTTCGAAATAATCTCCTTTCAATTTTTAATGGCTTATGTTCCTAAAAACCCTCAAGTCGTCCGCATTAAATGGAGTGGAAGGCATGGGTTGGAACTATCGACATATCGGAAATATCGAACTTCCAACTAAAAATAAAAACTAAAAAAATGACAGGTCCTTTCTATTAAAATTCTTTGTATGCTCTTCAATTTTCTATATCCGCTCATTTCAGACTATGTAAGCGAAAATCTTAGAGGAAATTTTGTTGGAGGAGTTTTGTGAACAACAATAAACAAGAAACGAAAGAAACCAAGAAATATAAGAAAAATAATTACTTGAGTTTCAAACTCGTGGTTTATCAAATTACTTTTATTTATTACCACTAGGCCAACCCAGGGCCGTTTCTACCATTAGGCAAGACTAGGTGGCCGCCTAGGGCGGCATGATTTTAGGGCCGCCGAAGGACGGATTCAGTTTTTTTTTTTTGGTTGTTAAAAATGGATTGTGTTTTTTTTTTTTTTTTTTTTTTGAATTGAAGATTCTGGTTTTTTTTTTGATTGTTAAAATAGAATTGTCGATTTTCTTTTGTTTTGTTTTTTTTTTGGTGGGGGCGGCATTTGAAAGGGAGGGGGCGGTGTCTAGGGTGGCAGAATATCTAGAAACCGCTCTGGGCCAACCCCCGTGTACAGATTGATCGATATAGATGTTTGAAGAAGAGATATGTTGAGATGGATGTTTAGATGAAGAAGAGATATGTGGAGATGGATGTTTAGATGAAGAAGAGATATGTGGAGATGGATGTTTAGATGAAGTAGAGTTCGGTTGATAAAGATGATATATGAAGATCATAGTTTGTATACGATATTCTTGGCGACGAATTGTCAGTTCTCTCTCTTCTTTTGTCTCTGTTTTTCTCTCTCTGCGCCTGATATCGTTCAGCATCTGATCTATGTTTCTGTTCTCTCTCTTCTACAGTCTCTGTCTCTTTCTCTGCCTGATGCCGTTCGGCGTCTAATCTCTGTCTCTCTTGTGTCTCTTCCGTTGTCCCCTTTGCTCTTGATCGTCTTTTACGTTCGGCTTCATTCTTTAGATCCAAATCTGTCTGTTGTGATCTTTTCAATCATTTCCTCTCAATATCTTTCACTCTTCTTTCTCCTGCCTTCCTCTTTCTCTCATTGTCTATTTCGATATTATTTGATGAATTAGTAGAGATTATCGATGATAAAACGATGGTAAGTAAGAGATAATCCAAGAAGAATCGATTCCAATAAAAGCGATTAAGATTTGTTGAATAATTGAGTGATATTTTATTCCTTTTTGAATGAACATTATTTGATAGCGCGCGTCATTGTTGACGGAGAGAATGCAACATTTTGAAGTTCAACAATGCTTATTTTGAATTTGTCGACTTCCTCGCAACAATGACAAATGAAAAAAACAGTTTTCCATTGCTGCACTAACATTGTGAGTATTGGAAATCACAACAATTGGCCGGACAGACAAACAGACAAACAGAAAAATAAAAGATATTAGTATTATAGATTCTACATCATTTTCTTTTTTATTCTAAATTATTTGCTCATTTTTGGAATTACTGAACCGACCATTTCATGATATCATCCCGTCATCAGTTTACCTCCACCGATTCAAGATAATCGCTTTTGTTTACCCTTGGCTGATGAACAGATTCCAACCAGAAGCGATCGATTAAAACGATGTAGAACTAAAAATTTAATACAAAACACATCGGGGGCTTCAACATGTAAGTAACTTTCTGTCCTGCTATGTTATATAAATTTCTAATTTCTTTCTATTTATTTCATCTTAAACACAAAATTTTCAGATAAGAATTACAGTAAGTGGAATAACTTTCGAATGCCAAGAAAAAATACTGGCAGAGAATAATTCCTTTTCTCCACTACAGAGATTTTCCCCAAACCTATTTCTCTGACATCAAGTTTGGTCTGTCCATATCAATCAACTGGCGACAAGTTTCCGCCGTTGCGGCTCCCTGAACACACAGAAATCGGATTCCACGATGGTTATTGTCGCCTTGCAGCTATTACTTCGCCAATCCAAGGATTATAACATACTTATAGTCAGCAGAGAAGAAACATGAGATCTATGCTCTACCTTATCCTGATCTTAATGGGATGCTGTCGCATGTTATTTTAGCAAATACAAGTAAAAGTGAGATTTACTTTTACGGAACTCTGAATTCAGTGCGTTTCCTAGGTTATTAGTATAAAAAAAAAGATATGATGATACCAACGAAAAAGACCGTTGGCAAAACCTCCAGAACCTATTGAAATGAAAATATTGACACTTTCAAGGATCGAACAACTGAAATTAAAATGAAGTTTTTAATAACGTTTTATTACAATTTTTGCAATCATAAAAAAAAAAAAATAACGGTTACTTACAAAAATAAAGTATTAATTACTGTTTGTGTTTTACGTTTTCAAAAAAAAGAACTACGGGGGTTTCAGTTGAACTTATTAATTTATTTTTTTTTAAGATTCTAGATTTTGAATTGCTGTTTTAAAATTCTTTCCATTCTATAATTGTTCTTTGATTTCAAAAAAATATAGTAGTGATATTCTATTACTCTAGTATTCTACAGAAACAAAGTACAATCTCCATAATACATTTTAATAAATGGAAGGTTAAAACGATCTTATAAACAGACCACGGGAATGGAAGCACAGGCTACCCTTTTACATAGAGTCATCGGAAAAATACAGATCAGAATTTTAGATAGCAATTCATTTCACAATTCACTTCCTTTTTTCCGTTGAGCACATTAATAAATACAATAAATTAGTCAGTCACTAATACTTTTATTGAAATTTGAGTTTTTTTAAATATCATCACGCAGTTTTTTTATTCTGAAACATATGTATTTTATATTAACCCTCCTTTTGAATAAAACTCATTTTGATTATTAGTATTGAGTTAATGGACATTTGGTATTCAAATGGTTTCAAAAGGAAATACTTATTCCTTCTCTGTCAAGTACCATTTAGAGTAATTTGGACATCAAATGTAAAACAAGATTAAAGCTTTCCCAAGCGTTTTTATGACTTCACTTAATTGGAGAATCACATTCAAACCATTTTTCAATGCAAGGGGAAAAATCAATCAGTGGTAGATGAATAAAAACATGAAAACCAAATTTATGCTCCATGTTAAAAGCTTTCCAATGGCAGTTTGCGAAATTTACTGCAGAGCCTCCTAACTCATTCCGTCAATTCTGCCACTCACATCCGATCTTTTTCTGTCTACTCTGGTCATTCTAAGAACAAAAACTTTATTAAAACTTTATTTCTTTAATAGTTTAAAAGATTTATTTATTTCTCATTTTTTGTGCAAAACTTATCGTTAAGACTTTAACTTTGCACAAAACAATTTTTTGATAAAACATCTCAAAAAAATTAAAGCCTCCCTGTACTTTATACAGTCTTACTGTTCATTTATACATTGAACCTAAATATATGTAATGTATATAATCCATGATCTTAAATCCAATTAGCGACAATTTCTAGGAATATAAAATATTATAGAAATAAATAACTCGCAAAAATTGATGTTAGGCATTTATAAATTTATTGGTTGTTTAATTTGCAAAATAAGTGTACAAACATGAAATAAATGTTCTGCACACACACACACACACACACACACACACATACCAAGACGTCAACTGTCTACGGTAATAATATGTTATATTGTGACCGAGATCGTTGATTCAGGGAATCAGCAAACCGCAGCAACACTGACAAATTATCATAATTACTGTAACTGTAATGTTTGCCTTGTTTGGCATTATCGAACCAAGTTACAACTGAACTTTAACATCATATTTGGTATCAGATTGTATTGTTGGTATCGTTCGTGATGTAATTCAGGGGAAAACGCTGGTAATACATGACTTTAAAAATTTATCCAATAATACACTACGTAAGCAACGTCTGTCAACATTCTGCCATTCTATTATAGATGGCGTTGAGAAGATTGGAGGTAAAGCCTGATTATTCATTATCTTTCTTGTTTTTTGATGGAAAGGATATTAAAGATCTTGATCTAAAAAAAAAAATAGACCGTTGTAAACAACGATGTGTGATAAACGCGGTATGTAAGTCATAGTTAACTCAAATAAAAGAATTTAATTTATAACAAATTTTACGGTCCTAATAATGCAACAAATGATAACTACGGAAGATACAAAGGAATCAAAAGATTTCACACCTTAAGCTGTCAGCGAGGAGAGTCTCAGACGGCCGTTTCGTCCTCTTTAAGCCTCATTCACCGATGAGGCTCAGAAAGTGCGAACATATACGAATCCCACTCTCGCTCCCGGAAGCGGGACCCCACAAAAGCAAACAAAACAAGAAGACGAAACGGACGTCCCAGACTCTTCCCGGTGACAGCGCGAGGTGCGAAATCTATTTAGTTCCTTTATGCCTTCCGTAGTTATCATTTTGTTGAATTTATAGGCACGTAAAATTTGTAGTAACTTAAACCGGATAGTTTAAAAGCTTTGTTTTATGCTTTATACAAATTCCTTTTGAACCCAGCGGAACGCAGGTCCAGGATTTGACATTTTTTTCATTATTGTGTATTTTTTAATTGTGTTTTGCTTTTGTGGGGCCCCAATTCCTGGAGCCAGAGTGGGATTCTTATATGTTCGCACCTTCTGATTCTGTCATCGGTGGAGTTTGTCTGGCTGATGAGTCCTGAAGAGGACGAAACGGTCGTCCATATTCTCCTCGGTGATAGCTCGAGGTTCGAAATCTTTTTGGTTCCTCTGCGTCTTCCGTAGTTACTATTTTTTTTTAAAGAATTTAATATTTTCTTTAATTGTCTTAAGTTACATTGAAAAGGCTTGTAATTTCGGCAAGCCAAAACGTATGTATTTTTCATTTATAAAGTTAATTTTTAGTAATTTGTGTGTTTGGCCTCTTCAATATAAACTTTTTTTCACACGTAAAATCACCCAATGAATTTAATATTTTACTTATCCATCACGTTTAACGACAAAAACACCATCTTTTAATACATGAAGAGTGTATGTAAGTAGGTAACAGACAAAGCCTCAAACCTCAACTCTGTTTTCAAATACTTACATTACTTAAGAAGTCTCTGTTGACAAATCATAACAAGCTTCTCGAAATGATCAGTCGCGTAAACAACACAGCGGCTGTGCGGAATCAAAGCAATTCGGTTGAATAAAGACTGCGGTCGGTGGAGCGAATTTTTAATTAATTAGCTATCTTCCGAAACCAAATTCCTTTTGTTTCCTGAGAATGTAATTAACTGCGAAATGCGAACGCTTTGATCGATCAAATTCACAGTAACAATGGAGACACGGTATCGTCCTTTTGGTAAAGAACCATCGTAGCCATCTGCTCTTGTTAGGATTATTCGGATTTGATAAAACTCTCCGAAAAAAAAATCAAGAAGAATGGACGGAACGTTAAATAAATCAAGAAGAAAACGAAGCATTAGGAGTAGAAAAATATTTTCTCTCCGAATTATTTTGCATCGTAAATCGATGAAAGCTCAACTGCAGAACAGTGCTTCATACAATTTTATGCTTGTATTTAATACATAAGTATAAAGTAGATTTTATGTAAATTTATCTCTTACATATAAAATGCTAATTTAATTAGTAATATATCAGTGGACTGCCATTAAAACTTAATCTTAATCACCATTTGGGAGTAGCCAAAAGGTCAAGGTGGAGGCCGAAACGTCTGAACGCAGATTCTAATCTTGCTCTCTAGTGTGTGAACTTGTTTTAATTTTTCATTGTTGTCGATAAAATTACTTATTTCTAGCGCAATGTAAAGTTCCTCTACGTCATAATCGCATATGAGAGAGATCCCATAAACAAGCAAAAAAAATTCAAATAAATTTAGTTTTCTAAAGTTTGCTAAACTGTGGCAAACGAATTAATATTCTTTACAATTAAAGTCATACAGTCAAGGTTATTTAATTAGATCAAACTGGAGTGTAGAAATAAAGATCTAATCCTTAGCTGTATTAACTATCCCTCACTACACGCGAAAAATATTTATTGATTCAAAAGTAATATCTACAGTTGATTGACATGCAGCTGTCGGGTCTGAAAAAGGAAAGAGATAAATGATCGTGTGTATGTATGTATGTACGTTTTTTTTTTTTAAGGACGGGGGAAATGCATTTACGCATACCAAGGAATTTACGCATACCAAAAAATGTGAGACTCAGTCATAAAGACTACTACTCACTAAAACCCTACGTCCGACTTCCAAAACACCCTACACGGAACCACCGTCAGGTACTATATCGCATAGGGCAGAATGACTAAAAGTCCGACTCAGGTATCATTTCGCAACTGATCAAGTCTGATTTTCTCAGCCATACGAAGTTTCCGTATAATAGTGGCAGGATAGTCAGCCACTGCCGTCCAATTAGCCTGGGAGATAGTCATCAAGCCAACGATGTTCTCTGGAGTCACACGCTGTCGAAGGAATTTCTTCAGCTCATTTCTATCTTCATGGAAGCGTGGGCAGACAAAGAAGACATGCTCCACATCCTCGTCCAAGAACTGGCAAGTCGGACATGACGCACTGTCGACAATTCCGAAGCGCCTCTGGTACGCTAGAAAACAACCATGGCCACTTAATAGCTGAGTCAGGTAGTGATCCATCTCACCATGCTTTCTTTCCATCCATGTTGCAATATTAGGTATAAGATGAATCCCATCCACTGGTCGATGAATCCCATCGTCTCTGCCATCTTTCCGTTGTCTTGCTTTTCACGGCCTTCCTGATCTTGGGTCGGTGAGCGTCACGACGTTCCCGAATACCACTGCATATCGCGCTTCTCTCACTTGCTAAGAGATCGATAGGCGGCATCCCTGCTATGACGCACACTGCATCATATGAAACTGTTCGAAATGCACAAGCGACCCGTAGAGCGCATTTCCGGTGAACCGAAGTCATTTGACATACATATGATTTAGTCTTCGTGGCATGGAACCAGATCGGAGCCGCGTAGAGCATGGTAGAGATAGCCACACCGGACAGGAGTCTTCGTCGGCTCTGCCGAGGTCCCCCGATGTTCGGCATGATCCTAGCCAAGGCGTTGACCACTCGTGCAGACTTTTAACTCACGATTCGAAGATGTTCATCGAACCGAAGCCTTGCATCAATCTGAACACCCAGATACCTGAGAGAAGGCTGCGACAGAATGTCATGATCACCCACAGTGAGGGTAACGATCTCCCTCGCTTTCCTGCTGGTCACAAGAACCGCCTCTGTCTTGTGATCTGCTAGTTGTAATCCAACCGTTGAGAGCCACTGACGGATCCTGGCAACAGCCACATTCGATGTTAGGGTGACAACTTCCAGGTGTTTCTCGATTACAACCAATGCAACATCGTCAGCGAACCCCACTACAGTCACTCCCTCGGGCATTGGTCGCTTGAGTATGAATGTATGTATGTATGTATGTATGTATGTATGTACATATAGCAATTCACTTCTTCAATTCATTTCACTTTATTCGAGTCACTTTTTACAGTTACATTAAATTCATATAATACATTTTTTGTCAAAATAGATTTCTATTAACATTTTCTGTTAATAGATTATTTTTCTATATATTTACCTAAATATTAAACATTACATCATGACTTATAGATTCTTATTTCTTCATGCCCTTAACTTGATCTATGATAGATTACTTTGTGTCATGTAGAAGCTTTTATTCAGCGTCAGAATATTTTGTTTGTGTTCTTAAATTCTTTTCTTATTACTACCAATATCGTGAAGGTTTGAAAACTTCTCGTTTATTATATTTACGTTGAATGTATTCATAAACTTTAAAGAGAAACTATATATTCTCCAATATATGCCTCATCTTTAAAACAACACTGTAAAACGAGCTTAAACATACTAATACATCTACGCTGCCAGAATTTAAAATACGTGCCAAATAAGTAAAACAAACCACAACTACACAAGCACAAACATTGAAATAAGCTTAATACAAATTACTTTGAAGAGGAAAAGTTACTAAAAGTTACAAGAATACTTTCCACTTCAAAGTAATTGCACACTTCTTTTTTTGCTTATAGTAAGTATGCATATGCACTCACCTTACTATAAGCAAAAACATCTTATTTGTAATTCGTTTAATTACGTAGTTTCTAAAACTGGAGTAAAGTAGGGTGACTTTGAATTTTTTTTTCTGTGACTGTGGCCAATTAGATTTATGCAATATTAAACCAGCGAGAATCTGACACCGGAGAGTTTGAGAAGCACTGGTTTAAAGTGTGATATATTTGAAGAAATTTAAATCCTCGTAACAGCTTATTACCAGATAACGGGGGATAAAAATATCATAGCTCGTTTTAAAGACAAGGTTAAAGTCAATTTCCTTCCAAATATTGACTAAACGATAACGTTGTGTGTTTTTCTCACTCCTATCGCCACTCCCCCACTTGTTGAAAGCTGAAACTCTTGACCCCAGCGTTTCTCAGAGAGTGAATCGAGAGTGCAAGGTCAAATCAGTAACGATTATTCTGTTTATTCACTCATTATCTTAATTGACAGTTGTTAAACATTAGATGAGCTAAATAAACAGATTATTAATAAACATTCGAAGATTTCAGTGTAAATCACAGAAATTAATTCAGTCAGACTGAAATAAAAAATGTAGTTGAATTTAGGAAACAGTCTCGAACTTTTCTTTTCTTTCTAAATTTTAAGAAATAAAAAGGAGAAAAATTCTCTTCATTTAGTGTTTTATCTTTTCCGTTGAAGTAACAACAACAAATGAGAGACTTTTTCAAATGATAAGGAAAATTTGTGCGATGATACTAAATGATGGAGAAATAGCTACATCAATCATTTTCAATTTTCTCCAATCGTTGTAATTATATAGGATACTTAAATTATAAAATTGAGAGAAATATTCATTTTCGCTCTTTCGAATTTAATTGTATCGTGCCTGTTCCAGAACGCATCATTCTAATAATTCCATTGTGGTCGAATCTCACTGCCAACATATCTACTTGTTTTTTTGTTTTGTTTTTTATAAACTTGCTATTTTGTTATTTTCAATTATTTAGTTATATTTTTAATTAATTACATTTGCTTTAATTAATTATTATAATTCTATCCGTAACCAATCACTGGGAACTTAAAAAAAGACTATGGACCGTTTAAGTGATGTCGTCACAACCTACGTGACAGTTCAAGCAGCTTGTTGCTAGGCCCCGTTTAGCATTGAAATTAGTTACGACCAAACGGGTATTTATCTTGGTTTTTCTTTGAGAAAAGACCCCAAAAAATAATAAAAAATTATCAGAACGCATTTTTAAGACTTCAAGAAAGCCCACCTTAGCAGGGCTTTTTTTTTTCCTTATTTTTGAAAATTTTAGGAGAAATATTAAGAGAAAAAAAGCGGTATTTACGTATATTTTGTAGGTATGGACTTCCATAGATCCCCTTGCAACCGATGATGAGAGCTTCTGATTGGTTAACTCAAAAGTCCCTCTTCAACAGCAAAGGACCGATAATGACCTAGGGCAGCGGTACCCAACCTTTTTCAGCTGGCGACCCACCTTTCCTTATCGGAATACCTCCACATATAAAGGAATAGAAGAATATATAATAAAACCATATTTCTATCGTATCCCTTCCTTATATATGATTGATTTTCGATTTTTCTGATCTTTTCCGATGGTTTATTCGATGGTTTCTGATAGTTTTAGGATTACCAACCTGTAATCTTTCCGCGACCCACTATTGGGTCGCGACCCACCGGTTGGGAACCGCTGACCTAGGGTACTGAAACTCATTTCAGAAGTAGGATTATAGAAGAATAAAAATTTTATAATTGTTGGCGAATATAACATTATTTATTCTTCTATAATTATTTTTTTGGGGTTTTTCATCAAGAAAAACCAAGATAAAAACCCGCTTGGTCGAAACTAATTTCAATGCTAAAACCCTAGCAACGGAGCCTAGCAACAGGCGGTTGGAACTGTGACGTAGGTTGTGACGACACACTTAAACGCTACATTATCCACGTGGATGTGGACATGGCTGTAGCGAGGCAAAATGGCGCCCATGGCAACATGCAATTTCTTCGCCTTAGCATCTACTTATCGTTTTCAAAGCACCATTATAATTATTACTATCATCAAAAAATGTGCAAGTATTCGATAAATTTTCACAGAAAAGACAGGTATAAAGTTAATATCACCAGCCGTTTTGCGCCTATGGCGGCCGCCCAGTTCGCCATCCCCTAGCAGTGGCCCTGGTTATGGATTATTTTAGCCATCCTTGCGCTCACCCCTCTCCAGTTTATTGTAAAAAGCAATATTTGGAAAATCATAAACATTTCTTATTTGTATAAATGATGACTTCAACAGTTCTTCTAGAAAACTGAAATTTTAATGCAGATTTTAGGCAATAAAATTTCAGGGTTTTTATTGCTTAAAATTCTTATACAAAAGCTGACAAATGTCAAATTTTTGAACTATGGTTTCTAATACATAAAACTTTAGTGGATATGAATTAAAATAAAATTGATAATTATTGAAGGAAATTCTCTGTAAAAACAGAGAAAAAACAGTTTTCGTATAATTCATATTATTAATATTTCACACATTATTGCTGTATGTTCTATGATATCTCTTGTTCTAAAGATATATCGAATCTTTTTCCGGATAATCGAGTTTTTACTGGCGTATGCTTTAATAATCTTCCCCTTTGTACAGTCTGATTCTTTTGTTAAGCAGTTAAGTTCATTTCTGCAGCTGCTTTCCAATCGACTTCTTAGGCCTTTTTGTATTTGATTACTGAGCCAAGTTCGTTCTTTCCAGAGGTTTCTTCCCACTTCCTGAAGGCTTTCGTTTCAATACACATCCATTTGTCTCAAATTGATTACTTCCAATGTGATGTCTCCCAAGAACTGGTTTTCTCATTTTAAGTCCAAGACATCTTTTGGTAGCAGGGATTGAAGAGCAAATAGCAAACTTTGCTTTCATTCATTATTTTTTAATTACTTCAACAGTTAAAAAAAAAAACTTAGCTACAACTTTGAGCTTCCATTTTCGGTTGTTTTGTTTTTTTATGTTTTCATTTATTTTAAGAGTTTTTTTTTTTTTTGTTTTTTTTTGTTTTTTTTTAATCTACCTTTTTATGTAAGTTTATATGTAGATATTCAACAATCATGTTAGAACAACAAAAAAAAGCATCTAAAGATTATAAAACAAATACAAAATATTATAATTAATTAGTATATTCCAAGATTTGAGTTGATAAGTTAAATGATAAGGTAAGCGGTCTGTTCAGTCTCCGGCGGAGCTCGATGATTTTTACATGTTACAGTGTCTTCTAGATACGTCCCAGGGTCCATCCATCTCTGAAGAATGAGTCAGGTTTCTTTACCGAAGATTAAAGGCGGTAAATTGCTTCGGGTTGCCCACCTGACCTCAACTTAAGTCTCGATGGTCAGGAAACATCGAGACACAGAATACAACCAAATTCTTCACAAAATCTTATTCTTCACATTATTCAAAGAATTCTTCACAAATTTGAGCATTTTTTTCACAGAATTCTTGTTCCAACTATTGAAATTAGTCTAAAATGACCCCCTGTTGGAATTATTAACCCATTCCAAATTCCTCTAATTAATACTGCTATCCTATTAGCTTCAGGGGTTACAGTAACATGAGCCCGTAATAGACTTATCAATGCCAATTTTTCACAAATAAATCAAGGATTAATTTCAACTGTAATTTTAGGTTTCTACTTTATCCTTCAAGCTTTTAGATATTATGAAGCTCCCTTTTCTAAGGGATTTTCTAAGGGATTTTCTAAGGGAATTGCTGTCGCTGCCTATGGTTCTACATTTTTTTACAGCAACAGGCTTCCATGGTCTCCATGTTATTATTGATACTACTTTTCTTATCATAATTCTTATTCGTAGATATGAACTCTTAAATAAGATTACGCTGTTATTCCTATAGTAATTTAATTAATCATTCAAAAATTTTGGATCTTAATTAGTTTTTAACTCACTGCCGCAGCAAAATTAACATCTATTTTAAACTTATCTCTTATTCATAATAAATTCATAATAAAACTTGATAGGGTCTTCTTGTGTTTTGGTTGTGTTCAAAAGATTAAAATTAAAAATATTATTATTATTGTTTTATATATATTTATAGGGGAGACCGGGGTCAGTTGGCACACAGCTTCTATTTCCTGCCACCGTGTAGCTAGAGCGCTGACATCTTTGTAGTGGGAAGTGTATGTAAAGCTGCACCATCCACTGTGACTTTACTTTGCTTGGAAGCGTCACGAAGGAAGTGACTCTGTTCCATCGTTTTTCTGACTGGTGAGTAAATTTTTTCATCGTAATTTTTTTTTGTTCTGGTGAACATGTAGATTGAATTAAGGTATTGCTGATGGCGGTTCTCGAAAGAGTGGATAACTGTGGTTGCATGCATGTATCATAATCTTTTGTTTCTGATGCTTGGGATTGTGTGGTATCCATTTGGTTTTGGAAATCCTTGTGGGGCTAGTTGGCATAGTTAGGTAGGGGTCAGTTGGCATAGCTTTGACAAATGTTAAAAAAGGGGATGGCCATATGAGGAAGACTAAATTTGGTACGACCAAACTAAAGTTCTGCGAAAATTGAACCCGTGTGTTCAAATAACTCGAACCAACTGTACGACAAATTAAATTATATGTATGAACAAATAATGAATTCTTAGCTACCTATAGTTATTGTTTGATATCGAACAAATTCTGATGGCTCAGCTATTCTGATGGCAGTAAAAGATGAAATTCTAGTATTTCAGCCATGATTTGTTGAATGTTATCTAATTTAAAAGACTTATCTATTCCGTTTGCTCAATACAGGCCAAGACAAATATCTTGTACTTTTTAAAAGTATAATAAATTATTATTAAGGAGAGATCCCTTTGGTGAAGGCCACCGCCAATCGGGCAGTGACCTCCTGAACAAGAAAAG
>JAFIDM010000001.1:53174050-53213444 GCA_023159025.1 Thereuonema tuberculata | reverse complement strand
GCCAATCGGGCAGTGACCTCCCAAACAAGAAAAGGCAAGAAAATAAAGAGGACTCATCACTCTTTATTGCTTCATCTTATATTATATTTAGTTAATTTAGTCATTTTTTTATATTTAGTTAATTTAGTCTTTATTTTAAATTTTAGATAATTTAGATAATTTTGTTATTATTGATAAAATCTTTTAATTTTTGGTAGTTTAATTTCAAATTTAGATTTATATTTTAAATTTAATTTTTATTAATAATATTTAGGTAAATTTTATATTTTAAATTTAATTTTAAATTTTAAAAGGGCAAGGTCTTGATAATGTTGCGTTTTAGTTTCTAAATTATTTCCAAATTTCGTCGCTGATGAAGTGGAGATAATTAGATTATATCTCCATGGAAACAGTGATTTGTTTTTTGATTTTGGCATTTCGAAAGCAGTGATTTGTTTTTTTTGATATTGGAATTTTCAAATCACAGATCACTGTCCGGCAATTTATAGGTTTAATAATATAAGTTAATTTTTATTCTTATATGCTATGCTTTCTGAATTCAAAATTGCAAATGATTGATTGAAATCTTATCATTACGAAACTTGAAGAGCATCGGCTTCAAGTTTGGTATATTAGATTTATTTTTATATATATATATATTGTTTGTTTTGAAAGATGTATATATCCGAAGTTAAAAACAAAAATAACAATAATTGCAAATTATGAAACCGAATAATAATAAAAAAAAAAAAAAACACATTTCATTCAAATTTTAAATTCTCTTGAATACAAACTTTCCATTGATTTTGGGTGAGATTCGGAAAATGTGTCTTTTCATTACTTTTAATTGTTCTCATTTTAGTTTCTTCCAGTTATAACTATACAGTTTTTATCTCCATAAACCAATTGTTATTATTTTCATTAGGAAAAAAATTGTAGGTAAGAATAAATAAATATGAAATAAATACATATTCATTTTTATGTAATAAATAAATGTTGCTCCAAAGTAATAAGTACAGTATTATGAATTATTTAATTTTTTTTACATTCTGTGATAAAAAAAAAATATCGAACCATGAAGGAAATATCGAATGTCAATGAAACTTTATAGATAGCATTTGGACGGTTGCATAGATTAAGTAAGAATAGATAGGACACTTCGGCCGAAAAGCGACCAGGATGGGCGTGGCTTTTACCAGTGGCGCCACAAGGGAGTTGGGTTGGAACTACACCTCGAAACTGTCTGGTGCTGAGCTAATATAGCCTTGACGTCGATGTTTTCCGATTTGTGACGCACGTGTTTTTATTCCCATTTCAAAGCTAAATGGTGTTGTTACATTTGACAAATTCGCAGATGAAATATCGAAGATTCTGCGAATGTGTGAGCGGCTTCTTGCTACAACAGCAACCGAAACAGTGACTTAACTTTAGCCATTTCCTATTGTTAATGCTATCCATGTATGTGTTCCATTATTATTTTTCTTTTTACATATTTGTTTCGATACTTCCCGTTACTATAGTTCGAGGATTTTAGAATATTTCTCAGATATCTGTATTCCTGTGTCATATTGTAATTTCGACATGTAATGAACTTATTAAGTAAAATGTTTTGTTTTGTTTATCATTTATGGCTCGATTATTGCATTAAAACTATATATAATGAACATATTGCCTGCGAAACTTAATAATTGTAACAATTTTTTTTTCTGGCTCTTAATACTCACAACATTACAAACAACAAAAAAAAAACAAAATTAACGAAATCTCTGTGCACACATTAAATAATAGGTGTTCATCATATCATGACTTGGTAAAAATATATTTTTAAATTAACAGGAGTAAAGAAAAATCCGAAAATGAGTAATGAGAAACGAAAATGCTGTGGTGAGAGCGTCATACAGTGACGTTTTTTGTTAGTACCAACCCTTGCCACTACTGCCGCTGCTATCGCCGATCTGGTTGCTGGGAGTCAATGGAAGTGTCCCATCTATTCTTACTTAATCTATGGACGGTTGGTTTGCTGGTTAGTAGATTTTAATGGCGCAAAAGCATCTGTGGCTAAGCTGTGCCAAGAAAGGTAAAAATTAGAAGAAGAAAAAGGAAAAAGGAAATGAAAACTAACTGTCTAGATAAGAAACGACAGAGAAAGGATAGAAATCAAGAAAAAAACAAACAGATAGTGTCCAAAGTAAGATGATAGTAAATCATTTACAGTGTATACAAGAAAATAAAAAAACAAAAAACCCTGATAATTATAAGAGGTTGGGAAGGCCACATTGATGAATGAAGCGTAAAACGGATGAAATGGGCACAAGATTAAGGATGAAACTGATTCAAATTTCATACTTAAAAAGGCAAATTGTTGCAGCATTGTTGCTGTATTATTGGTATTGCGTTGATACATTTGTGGCTGCTACGAATGTTGATTTACGGCGTGGAATGGAGTGAAACAACATGCTGCTTTTAAAATGCAAATTACTAAATTTAAAATACTAAAAATAATAAAAAGAAGAAATGTTCAATAGACCGTAACATGTTTCGATCGCATTTCAGTGGTTTTCTTCTGAAGGATGAAACTAAGAGAAAAACGAATCTCAGGCTATGGATAGCTTATAACTGAATCTTTGAGATCATACGTTCTCAGATTCCGAATTTAAAGTAGTTAAAGTTTCTCCCTTCGATAGGCCATGGCTGGCCTGTGGGATCGCGGGAGGTCAGGCTCCCGCAGCTCGACCAACGGGACGAAGTTGGGGCCGGGGGGTCAGCCCGACGCCCGCCCGCCTTTAACTCCCGGGAAAGAAACCCGGTACCCATTCTACAGAGGGCTGGGTAGACGCTAGGACCCGTTTGGAGGAGAATGGAGCGTGGAAAAATTCCCGCCTCCGCCGAGGCCGGGAATCGAACCCGCGACCTCCAACCCGCAGCCAAGCGCGCTGACCACTCGGCTACCGGGCCCACAGATTCCGAATTTAACTAAACAATAATTATAAATGTATTATTTAATTTAATAATAGATTTTATTTTAAGAGATTTAAAAAAAAATTGAGCAGTTTTCTTACTAATTTCATTAAATATAAATACTAAATCTGAGTTTCAAGTTTTGAATGTTCCACTTTTACTAAGTATGAGTTGTTCACAGATACCTTAATCTAAACTAAATATTTTCAATAAGTGAGTAAATAAATTGTAATAGATAAGCGAGAACGGGATCGTTAATGCTACTCCTTGCTTCTTTGCACAGTAAAGGAATATAATTCAGTTGAAATTAATGATAGAAAACTGAACTTAAAAGAATTTGAATCAACTACGTTAATTAAGTTTTGTTATTGTGGAAATCCCCTTTATATTGTTGCATTGTAGAAGCTTTTTAAATTAATTTAAAAAAAAAGAAAATTTAAATTATATAGACAATTGTAAAGGATAGTTCTGGGAAATGTTAATCTTAGACATGTAATTTGGAAGACAGATGAGACAAATTGGTCAATGACAATCATATCTCTGAGCTGTAGTGACGTCTGAATCAATTGATATTATGATATCAAGTTCGTTGCGTTGTTGGTGTTTATTAGGTAATATTCGATGGGTCTCCGTCAGTTCCTTTTTGTCATTTTCGACTATTTTTTTCGGAGAAAAATAGCTTACTTTGAAGTGGTTGCATTTGCGTCGTGTGATATT
Organism: Thereuonema tuberculata; assembly: GCA_023159025.1. Classification (NCBI taxonomy): domain Eukaryota; kingdom Metazoa; phylum Arthropoda; class Chilopoda; order Scutigeromorpha; family Scutigeridae; genus Thereuonema; species Thereuonema tuberculata. The sequence goes on along the minus strand of JAFIDM010000001.1, from coordinate 53,209,790 downwards.
CAGTAAAAAAATTGTTTAGCTTGGCTGACACCTTCCGGGTTGCCGTCCAGTCTCTGGATCGCGAATCTTCATCCAGGTTGTCGCCTCAAGTGCTTGTCCCGAACCTGGTATCTCGTTTTCAAGTAGAGAGGAGCTTTTAAGAGCTTTTCGTGTGTGTTACGCCCTTCACGGCCAAAGTAGGATCCGGAACCCCATAATTGGTCTCATTGGTCTCCCAATGGCCTGGAAGTTTAGGGACAACTTCGACTTCCGGTCCAGATCCCTTCTGGTCTTAGATGAAAATCATTGACTTGTCAGTAAAATAGCGGTAACTAAACAAAATTCGACTATGCTAAGAACATACATGACATTCTCGACCCAACATGAGTACTTGAGCTATTAATGAAGAAAATGCTTCTTTTAAATTTCCTTTTTTTCACATAAATTTATTTGTTTTTTTTTCTCCTAATTTACATAATTGCATTATCTATCAATGTATTCATAATCTAATGTCAATTTGTTATTAAATAAACAGGTGCAATACAATGCAAATTTTTATGTTAAAAGTTATTCGGCACTTTTTTTTAAATGTCGTAATCTTTCTATTAATACCGTAACTTGATCCTTTAAATGTTTTAATGGATTACTGTTTAAAATAACAAACAATCCTTCCTTGGACTGCGGTGAACATCTTCTGGGGCAACCAACTGCAATATCCTCTTCATATCACAACGGACAGTTGAAATTAAATGGGAAGAATCATTCTCTGGCAAATGTAATTACAACAATGTAACACAAAAACGCAACATTGTTTGAGAGATACCATGAAATGTTAAATCGCAGAAGAGTGGACAAGACTACAAATGGAAAAAAAAAAGGCTATTGAGAGTAATCACTGTTGAATTTTCTCTTTCGTAAAATAAAATGAAAATAAAAAGAAGAAAAATATACTGAATTTGAAAATAATATAATGAAATTCACTGTTTTATTGCATCCAGCAATATAGATGGAAGTTAAATGGTAAAGAAAAAAAATGTCACTAACAAAAACAAATTTTACCAAATAATTAATCCAGTAATTAATTTTTATGAAATTTTACAACTCGTTTTATGAGAATTCCAAACCGTGATATTAAACAATGATTTCTCATTGTTTCAGTAAGTTTAGGAAATCGTATAGTTAATTTGCTTTTTTTATTAGATGGCAATTAAAGGGCTGTAAGTTAAGAGAGCTTTTTTTTCAAGTAATAAAGTATTGTCTTGGATGATTGTTTTTACATTGGCTCCTGCAGCTGAAGATAATCCTTTCTTCCCAATACTGAAATTAGACCTTGTTCCAACAAGCAGAAGCAACAACGACTCGTTGACCAAGCTTCATTAGAAAGAATGGATGCCACAATATCTTTCTGCAAACCTATACTCTTCTGAGAATTTGCCACAATTTGATGAGGGAGCTCTTTGAGTTGAAACAGAACTTGCTCCCTTTTTTTCTGCGGGGGTGGGGGTGGAGGAGTGACCGGCGGGGAAGAATCAGTTGATGTCTTCGTGCCAGTCACTCCATCTGAACAATGATATACAGTTGAGTTCATGAAAGAAAAACTTTTTATGACGTAATTTCCCCACGGATTGATGTTTCCAGGACGTTACAGCGCCATCTACTGCTAAAATTCGGAAATAACTCTTTTAAACATTACGAAAACATTTTGATTGTTGCATTTTCTACAGTTACAGGTTTTGAAATACTAAAAACGTTCCACACTATTCCTCTTGCTTGGATATGCAAAGTTTTTCCTTTCGTGGTCACGCTTATGCTATTACAAAACGACGCCATCTTGGACTTACTGCTCGGAGTTCAAGTTGATAACGTCATGACTGGTGACATTTGTTCCAGACAAAATCGATAGCTACGTAATGACCATATATGGCAAAACCCTTCTTTTTTTAAAACTACTATAGTTATTTGTTTCTTAGGAAGTGAGAGTTGATTGCTTTCCTGTGTCTGATACATTTGTCGTCGTCTTCAAGGCATCTCTCATAATTGGCTTAAGCTTATATCTAATGGTGAAGTTTTCTCTCAGTTATCAGAATTGTTCTCTTGACTGTCTTTTTTCTGAATCAACAAAATAATTGGCTTTATAATACTGAAAGTGCAAGAATCTAGAAAGTGCAAGAGATGGATTCATTGCATTGCTTCAACTTCTGCATTGCTGTTTTGATCATTCTGATATTTCTCGGATGACTGGATTGACGAGACCTTGTAGGATTTTCTTCTGTGTCCCTAAGGTTCATTTGCTTGGTCTTCCATCATAGTCATCTTCATTGTCCGTTGTCAGCTCGTTAAGTCTAAAAATAAAAAAGCAATTCTAGACAACAGTAACTGCGATGAAGATGAATTTGATGGACATTCTAAGAAACTTAACTTAGAGTTTAACCTATTGAGTTTGACTTAGTTACTCTTGTTTGTGGTTTAGAATTATTTTCAAAAGCATTATAAAATTTTGTAAAAGTTAATTATTGGATTGATTATTTCCTAAAAGTGCGTTTTTCTTAGTGGCATTTTGTTCTTTAGTCAAGAAAAACATTTTTTTTTACGGTCTCATAACTTAGTTCCATCTACTGTATATTGCTTGATGCAATAAAAGACAGTGAACTTCATGTCTATTAATTTCAATTCGATCTTGTTTAATGTATTTTTCGTTTTATTTTACTGCAAAGATAATTCAACAGTGTTTATTTCAAACAGTATTTTCTGGGTTTCTTTCCTTCTTTTATCTTAAGAAAATGTGGACTTGACTTTTTTAGAACAATTATTATTGAATCTGAATAGAACTTTCCTGATTAATTTCATATGAGGTGATTTTGTTTTTGATATAAAGCTATTAATTGACTTGTTTCTCTAAATTACTATGAAAATAGATATTTTAATTAAAGTCACTATTGGCAACCCGTGAAATATTCACGGAATTAAAACAGATTCCACATTTTTGAAATACCGTGACATTTTTCAAAACCGCAAGAATGAAACGATGTTCTACGCTTATTTTTGAAAAGCCATGACTTCCATAACAGCCCACATATAATTTGAATGATGACTAAGCAATAAAACAAAATATGTATTTTGATCATGGTAACTCTTGCAAGCATGTAATTATCTATATTTAGAGGTTACTTTCGAAATATGCTTGAAGAGTCAATAAGATGTGAGATCACGTGTAATTAATAAAACAAAACGCTTTGTCATTATAAGTTAACCTCCTCCTGTTCTAAAATAATGTCGATCCAGACAAAGAAATGTTGGTGGCGCCACATTGTATTTTATTTCTGCGTACCTACTGTTTTTGTAGCGCTGTTGGGATGGCACAGAAATGTTGGTAGCGCCATCTTCTATTTTGTTTCTTGCTTAAATACTGTGTCTGTAGCGCTTTTGGGATGACAAACACACAAATATCCGAACAATTTTTGCCTGTTAATTGGATGATAGAAAAAAATGACATCATTCACTTTTCCTTACTGCTTAACTTTTTTTATTGACATTGGCTATATTTCTTCTACTCATTCTCTCTGAAAAGGAAGACATTTTACTGGAACTGAATTCTGACGCACCACTCTCGAGCAACTGATCAGCTTGGCTTGGATGCCTTCCACACTCAGAAAGCTCTGGCAAGTTTAGTTTAACATTTATTTGCAAAATACACAAACAATTCTTGGAGATTGTCAACATTCACTGGCGATATTTGGAGAATTACTTTTTTTCTCTTAGATTTCCAACATTCACCTACCTTTATTCGACGAATATCAATAATTGCATTGTTTCCCGACATTCACAGTAGCATATTTATACATATTTAGAAAGTGAAGTCGTAGCACAAATTTATGCTATTATGATTACACAGTTAATCTGAATGAAGTGCAAAGTTTTCCATCTCTCTCTCTCTGGTTTTAAATTCAATTTATTCGCTTCCTAAATGAGTGCAATTCATGTTCTGACATTTCTTTCAACATCAATATTGATGTTGATGAAGATTGATTGTTGATTCTCACACTCATAACTCTTCTCCAAACATAATCACATGTTCAGGATGTATCCAAAAAAAGGAATATAAAATCAAATAACCTATCAAAAAAAATTATTGTTATTCCAGTCATTTGTTAACTGATTCACGAATTTAACTTTGAAAGAAAGCAACAGGAAGTGCATTCGAATACTGAAATTCTCGGGACAAGTCAGTATTCCAAACGAATCTTACGCGAAAAAGGGTTGGACAGTGTTTAACTTTTCAGAATTATTTCCCTGGAACCTTGCATTCACTACAGCAATTCTTAAATCAAAAAGGTTTTTATCTGGTAACCGGCGATGAGTAAATCGCTGGTATGGGTTTAAAATCAGCTACTACAAATCATGATTGTGTTACTTGTTACTTTATTGCTTGTACATTTTCAAAGATTTGGGAAGTATATGCTTTAAAATAATTGCAAGTTCTTTCTTAAAGAAGAGCTTTTCCAGATCAGTGAATTTGTTTTATAGTTTGTGTTTTGTAATAAATTAAAAATTTTTGAAACGTTACATTCTAAAGTAAATAGTATATAAAGATAAATTACATATATCATCAATTATATATTCATTACATATAATCAAGTTATATTCCAAAACAGATCTACCAAATTTATTACCATTCAGCAAGAGGACTAATTCAACTTTTTTCTTCTTTGGTTGTCTGTTTGAACGCACATCACGCTAAAATGTCTCAATGGATTTCCACAAAATGTGTTACACTGTTTATTTAAGATCCAACCTAAACACTTTTAGTGTGATGGCCACCGTCCCCATTACTGCGAATCGTGGAAAGCGGTGACCAGTAACTTCCTATCCAAAACCCAATTTGCTGCCAGTGTTAAGCCTGTGTTATGATCCTTTCAACACATGAACACGATCATTTATCCATCCATTCGGGTTCTCTGAAATTTAACTCTGAAAGCTAATTCTAATACAATGGATAACTGAGCATAACTGCTAGTTTAAGTTAGAAGTAATGATAAATTGCCTTCTTCTGAAGTAAAAAAAAAAATATTAATTAAATCAGTCATTTTAAACTACTGTACTAAGAATAATAAGCATGAAAAATACTTTAATGATCTTCGTAATATTTAACACTGGAAAAAAAAATCTCAATCTTTTGTGAATTTGGATGAAAGAAGAAGACTGACTGGCAGCGTAGAGAAAATGATTTTTTGGTACAAAATAATGAGTCCCTTGATAATATGGTTCCACTTTTGAAATAACTGATATTCTAAAGCTGAATTCGGATTCCTTGTTCTCAAGTTCACTTAGACTAAAAAACGTGAACAAAGACAAGATATACGAGCTGTGGAATAAGGAGATTCTGCACTTACGGAAGCCTAATCAGGGCCTTCTTCTGGGGAACAAGGATCTGTGTATGGTGAAATATCACTATTGTCTTGAAGGGTTGTCAGATGCTGAGAATTTTTTTTCTGGTGATTCCGAATCACTTGAAATAAAGACAGATAGTGTCATAGAAACTAGAAATAATCGATGCTTCGGATTTTGGGTGTGACGTTTCATTCTTTTAAAAGCAATTTAAAAGTATAAGTATTCTGAAGATGTACGTCCTTTAGAAATAATAATTTCAAATAAATGATTTTCATTTTACTATCAGAAAGAATTATTATATTGTCTCACAAATTTTCAAAGAAAACCTTACATTCATCTTTTTTCTTAACATTATTATACGCTAATACACAATATTTTGACAGTACAGTGGATTATATACCATCTTCTTCTAGGTTTTTGGTATTGGAGAAGACCTTTCAGATTGCCTAATACATGCGGAATCCATTCAAATTCTAATTAACAAATAAAATATAAATATCAATTCTACATTATTAATAAAAAGTCATTATAATAATATTGTTGTACAAACAATCGATACTGAGTTTTGACAGTAATCTTTTATATTTTCAATGTCATTATTTTCCTTTCTTAGAATAATATAGTATAAGAATCTATTATTATTTGTCGTTATCTTTATTTAATTAAAAAAAAACTTCCAAAGTATATTCATTAACTTTTACACCTTTGGATTTATTCAAGCATTCAAAGTTAATCATTTATAATTCTCTAATGAATCTTCACTTTTCATCTTTTACATGGAATAAAATTTCTGTTGAAGGATTGCGTTGTGGTTATTTGTTAGGCAGTGGATTGCCCAATCAGATTTATCTTTTTATAGACTTGGATTTGTTCATTTAAACTCTCTTGAAAAGTTCTTCCAAAATACATTTCTTTGCAGTCCTTATTGTAATCCACAAATTACAATGTAAGGACTGGAAAGAATTATATTTCGGAAGACCTTTTAAAGAGAGTTTAAATGAACATATCCAAGTCTACAAAAAGATATATCTGTTACCCCCTATTGCAGTTATTATCATTCTTGTTATTATTCTCTTTACTAACTTTTGATTACTTGAATATAAGTTACCTCCATTTCTGTACAACATCTTAATATTGTAGCTGAAGAAGTCAATGCTTAGCTCGGATTGGATTTTAATGTTTTTTGATAATTTTTATCATCTTTATTAATATTTCCATTTGTAGTTTTTTTATTTAGTATTCATTTATATTAATATTAATTATTTACAATTAATAAAATTTAATATTTTATTGGATATTTATTGATCAAAAATGTAAGTTTTATTTTAATAATTTGTTCTTCCGTAGTTTTCACATTATGTATTATCGATGATTCTTTGAATATAATTAGTCACAATTGCTTTTTTAAAGCTTTTCTTGTGTGTTGAATTGTGTTTGCTCGCCGTTCTTGTGCACAGATGACTTCAGTCAAAGAATATGGCAGCCATGCCAGCAGTTTTCAGGCTTTGATCGCGGGAGAATTGTGGCATATAGAGACTGCGGATTATCCTTCCAAGAATTTGGTGTTCGTGTTGGACGAAACGCGGACACAGTGATGAGAATATAGAATCGGTGGGTCGAGGAGGGACGAACTCACTGAAGTAATGGATTCGGTGTCACAACACCGAAAGAGAGGACAGCCATTTTGTGCAAATGCCTATTTCGGATCGTACAGCCACATCACAAACCCTAGCTTAAGAATTAGGGAGGCTGCACATCAACCAGTCTCCGCACTTACGGTTCGAGTAGTCTGCAGCATCAGGGAATTTTTGCAAGGCACCCATTGCTTCGGCTATCTTTGACTGTACATCATAGGCATCTGCGGCTGTGCACGGAGGATCGAATGGCATGACAGATTTTTCTGACAGTGTTTTTTTCTGGTGTTGCAGATAGAAGATGCAACACCCATAATGGTCGCATCGTATTGGAATTCAGTCCCGATAGCGCCTAGTACGCATTCCCGATACACTGAATTTACACTAAATATCTGAGATATTGAAGTCTGTTGTTGTCCCTTATCTTCAGGACCTGCCTGTGGCCACTTATCAACAGGGCACGCAACGTCCAATAGATGGATGGCCACCATGTTCAACTTCTTCCGTGGCCCTCGCTTTCATCGGATCATGTACACGTATGGTCCACGATCGTACAACGACTGGCACACCACAGACCACTCGTGGCTATGGCAATTAAATTTTGCCACCGTGTCGAAACTGCATAAACTGACATCCCAAACGCACATCCAACGTCTCTTTCTCTCTATACCGGGCCATGTAGCAGATGTGATTGCTCTCCGTTATTATTTCTTTTAGAAATACAGTAAAATCTCTCAAATCCGGCCCTCGGTAATCCGGCCTGGTCCTAAGTAATTTTTTTTTTAATAACTAAATTCGTTTCCCTGTTTTGAGTCAACTCGGCCGGCGCGAAGCGAGTCCGTGTCGAGTTCCGAGAGCACAGTTTGAGTCACCACGCACGTACGTCTGCTGCTACTCGGCCGGCGAACAGAGTCTGTATCGAGTTCTGAGAAGACAGTGTATTATATAATATTATATAAATTATATATAAATTATTATGTATTATATAAAATTGTAATATTTCAAGTAAATTCAAAACATTAAAAGAGACATTGTAAACTAGATTTTTTTTTTATATTGTATAAACAATATAAAGTACGTATATTGTTGAAATTGTTAACATTGTTAACGCATTTGCGTCATTGTACTGTATACAATAAATAAGACTACTGTAATTACAAAATACACTTTTTATTTGTATTGTTTTTAATATTATTTGAGTGCAAAATTATGAAAATGGGGTTAAATTAATTAAACCTGGCATTATGTCTTCACAAAAATTTAGCTATTGAGTTATTTTAAGAACACGCTCGGTGGTCCGGCTTTTCTGAAATCCGGCCTACTGTACGCCCCATTAGGCCGGATTTGAGAGGTTTTACTGTACCATACTATTAATTATTTGTAATTCAACGATTATTTCAAAGTTTTTATAATTATTACCATATTTTTTTTACGAGGTATTGCAGAAATGTGTGCTGGTCTCCTTTCCTGCTCCATTATCCATAAGAGAACATTTCAATGGGATCTAGGAACCATTCGTGAACCTTTTGGCCTTTCGGACCAAGATGTGATTTTTAGCTGACACCCCCTCCCCCTCTTTGATGTAGTCATGTAATTGAAGTGTATTTTGGGTCATTTCTTTTTCGGTGTTTAAGGACTTCAGATTGTACCAACATTGTATGTTGTTGAGACTTTTAAAGAAAAGTTATGAATTGAACTCAGAACTGAAGAAAGGTCCCACTTAAGGCAGACATTTACAAATATACAATTTTACATTTTTTTTATAATTACGAAAGTAAAAATGCGACCAAAAAAAAATATCTTTTAGAACAATAACTTTTCATATTGGAAAGGTTTGTTTTACTGCAGTAGATGTTATCCTGTGTTTATTCCCAACTTCCTCCTGATTATTACGAAACTTTTAAAGAGAGTTGTTGGAAACTTCTCTTATAAAGCTACAGAGAATGATGCACCACCCAGTGAGCGACTAAGAACCTTCCATTCTCCCTTTTCATAGTTCCATTATTCTGTCTCTGCAAGAAACAGGAAATTAGGCAGACAGAGATCATTGAGGTATCTAGTAAATACGGCACAAGCTGATCACATTAATGTCATCTTTTTCATCAAATCTTTCATCTTACTGCAGCTAATTTTACTTTAGAACATTTATAACATTATGTAATTATCTTTTCTTTTTAACTACATGTTAAAGCCGTTTCAAGAAATTCTTATGCCAGTCTGCAATTGGAAAGATATCCTAACAAACAATAATTTCCAAAAAGAAACTGGAATTAAAAAAATATCCATTCCTGCTAGAAAGTCATGCAGCTAGGAATTCAATTACAGAAGAACCTGAAAGTGTAAACACAAAAAAAAATCCGAGTTAATCTGACTAATGCTATATTGTGTAGTGAGAAATCATGACATATAGTTTTGATATATAATTTGCAGCCTTACTTGTTTTCCCTGCTAAAGAAAGCAGCCGCTGTTGGGTAATTTTGAGGTCAATTTTGAGCATGCATTGTTGTATGCCTTAAAATATAAAGATATAAAGATTAGTACTTTAAAATATAAAGATAAGCTTGGATCTAATACAGTTGTTTGTTTCTTTGGAGTGAAAGATTTAGAGTTGATTGTTTTCCTCTTCCTCTTACATTTCTTGAGATTTTGAAATGTTTTATTTGGAACCAGAACTTCTAAATTCAACTCAGAATTCAAGAATCAAGTCAACGAAAAAAAATTCAGGTTTAGAAACAAAATAAAAGTCTAGAGATATCAATACTACAACAATAAAGATTACAAAGATGGAGATCCGGAAGATTAAACAGAAGAAAAGGCAGAAGAAAACCTTGCAAGGTTCAATCAATCTAAACCAACCTCTCTTCAGAGAATCAAGGTAGTTATCAGAAGCAATTCAGAAGCTGAAGTAACGCAATGGTTCCATCTCTGCAAGTATCTTTCAGTATCTTAAAGCCAAACGTAAGATGGAATGAATAGAAGAAAACTCTAATAATATCCGATCCTGCTTGAAAAGAGCCACAGACAAGAAACAAATCCTGGTAACTTGGGGAAAAGGCATCAACATTAAATTTAAGCCAATTACGAGAGATGACTTGAAAACCAGACAAATGTAATAGATCCAAGAAAACAATAAAATTAACTCTGAATTCCACATAAAGGAAACAATGGCTATACCAAGTCTTACCAAATGGTCCTCTTTCCATTCACGAAACTCCTAAAGTATCAAAAGCGGCAGAATTGAAATGATATAGGTTGATTTGACAATTTACAGATATTACATAATTCCTTTTCAGTTTGACTTAGTTAATCTTGCTTGTGGTTTACGACTTATTATGAAAGAATTTTAAAATTTCATAAAAGTTATTCCCGCTAAATGTTGTGTTTGTTACTGACAATTTTGTTACTTACTGGCATTTTTGCGTAAAAAAAAACAATTACGCAAACATACATATACAACATATTTATGGCCCATGTGATTTAAATATGTATATATTGTAGGTATGCAATCACTTTTCCCGATCATTTCAGATTCGTTTCATTTTATAATAATAAATTGTCATTTTTTCCAATGGAAATATCACAGAATGATGCACATATTATCTTCATAGACAAAGAAAACATTAAGAAAAATTAATGATCTAGCTTTGTTATATTCTGCGTAGTTTAATTAATTTCTTTTTTACTTTCTTTCAGTACTTAGAGCCAACTATAAGACATATACCCCAAAGAATACAGCACAGTCTTCTACCGAAACTTAAGTCAAGGGGTGTTGTGCTACTATTTCTGGAACAAGGGCTAAGATCAGTTTGGGAAGAACGGATCATCTTCATTTGTAGGAGCTAATGTAGGACACAGATCGTACAAGAAAACAAGAGCTTGAAATCTCTTTTCTCACTTACAACCAAGAAATTCCTCATATGAGAAGAAACGAAATTAAAAAACATATAGTAGCCATGGTGAAATTAATGTTTAATATTATGCTTTAGAATTGTATTTAGAAGTAATATTTTATAAAACAATGTCTTTACATTGTAATCTTTAATCTAAGAAGTCTTAGAGAAATCGTTTTGATGTAATAATTTAGAATTATTACAAATTATCAACAGTTAATTTCCCTAAATTTTCTCTGAAGAAATCCTTGCTTGATAAAACGAATTAGAATATTTACATAATTCCTATTCAGTTCGATTTAGTTACTCTTATTTGTAATTCACGAATTACATTGCAATCGTTTTAAAATTCGTAAAAGTTAATTATTGGATGAATTATTTTGCTAAAGTTTGTGTTTCCTTGTGACACTTTTTTTCGTTAGGCAGGAGGCACCTTTCCTTTTTATAGACCTTATAATTTACTTCCATATATAATGCTTGATAAATAATTAAATTGATTGATACAAATACAGAGAACTTCATTTGTATTATTTTCAAATCGATCTCGTTTGGTTTTCTGAAAAATGTTTATGTAAGTGCTGTTTAACGAGAACTTACCAAACCACTCACTGTAAGAGAGCACAAAAATAAACTTGACAAATCACAATTTGACTGTATTTATACCCATCTGCATTTGCTTAATCTTGAAATCTTGATTCTTAATCTTGTAATTAAAAAACTTACGGAAGAATAAGGTAAAAAGATGATTAACACAAAAATCAGATTTCAACATCTTGAAATCTTAATCTTAAAATACAAAAAGGTAAACATTCGAGGAATTTATAACAATAAACAAAACTTTGATTACAACAGACGGATTTCTTTTAATACATTATAAATAGTGTTTTGAGACCGACTGATTTTAATAACAATAGCCGACTGATAACATTATAAGCGACCGCAATAAGCACACACACACTCGGTTAAACAACAGAGTAATACCCGGCCACACATGGCACGACTCTCCCAGGATTGCCTCCGTAAAGTCGATACTCTTCCATGACCAAGCCGAACAATCTCTCACCAATGGGGCATTATCCGACATATTATATCAAAAGCCACTATCCGTGAAATGTATGCTTCTATGCTCTGTCGTGTAGCTGTTTTATCCGAATAATTAGGCCAACTGCTCGAGAACTGTAATGAGTTCCTTTCCTATACATGTACATTAAGCATACTAACTGATATCTCATTTGATAATATATATCTGTACGATGATAGACGTATACATATACTTATATCCGTACTTCTATGTACACTTATATGCATAGTTATATATACACTTATATCCATAGTTATATATACACTTATATTCGTAGTTATATATGCACTTATATTCGTAGTTATATATATACTTAAATCCGTAGTTATATACACTTATAACAAGTAAGTTAAGAGAATCGCCAGCACGCATACATGACACTACTGCACTGAAACAGAGAGGTAAATGACATTGCTACCTAACACCCATAAGAGGATTAATTGAAGGTTCCGCAAGGTTGGAGGCAAAGGAAACCTGTAGCGCTGGTTTCAGTCACTTATGGTAGTTCGTGCTGTGAAGAACTCATTAGTGTTTTGCAGCTGAATGCGTTGTTGTTGCTTTTTTATCGAAAAAGATGAACTGTAGCCAATAAATGTATGACACAGAGTACCATATCGATGATACAGTATTAAGCGTAGTAGGATCATTGGAATAATTGGGGCTGGCCAAATTCAGAGACTAGCGTCCCAGGATCTCAATATTCCATGAAGCGTCATTTCTAGGCTTGGAGAAGGTTCAAGCTCTCGAGGATATTCGAAGGCAATATGGAGAAAGTCGCCCACGAGTCATACTGCATGTCAGGACCGATATGTGGCCATAAATGCGGCCATAAACAATGTACGCCACCCAACCAGCACAGCACTGGTTGCACTGGTGAAAGACATCGCAACAGCTTCAGAGATCACCATATCACCATATGGTTTATAGTCGGCAACTCGAGATGCAAGATTGACCTGCTGTATGCATTCCCATAACTGTACGATATATGCAGTCCCGCCTAACATGATATACTGATTACTTTGCTTTGGACCCCACAACAATGGGCAGTATACAGTTTACTGAAGAGTTACGGGAGATTGATTCTCGGCGCCTGTTCATCTGGCGAGCCCGGGGAACAGTTTACAACACTGGCGACATCGTCGAAAGAGATCGTTATGGAGGTGATAGAGTCTTTGTTAAGGATGGAATCATCTCAGGGTAGTGTACACCTTTGCGTGTGTTCGACAGCGATACTGTAACAGCTGTGGTTTATCGGGATGTCATTCTCCATCAATATGTCAGTAGTTTTTGTGGTACCTTTGGTCCTGGGTTCCACTTAATAGACGACAGTGCACGTCCTTATAGGGCTACCGTCGTTCAGGAATCCCAGAAAATCATGTATTTGGACTGGCAGCCCTCTATCTAGGCTTAAATCCCAATGAGCATGTATGAGACACCCTTGGCCGCTGGGTTACAACATAGATCCCTCCACCACGGACCATTTTAAGAATGGGATTCCTTACCCAGGAAAAGTTAGACAATCTTATTGACAATATCCCAAATCGCTGTACAACAGCTTTAGCCGTTCGAGGTAGGCATTTCCATGACCACCAGGATGGCATCCAGGACACAAGCGGTGTCACGCTGGATACTTCGTTTCCATTTTTTTCTGTTTTTCTGTAGTTCGAGTAAACCCACATATCTGTTTTTGCTTCATGTTGTTTTTACTTGCTATCTTCGCTGTCTTGACTTATATTATCCACAGCGTGATGAGGCAAAACCATCCCAGATAGCAGTTCCCTCAACTATAGAGTATAGAGAATATAGGGTATTTAAACAAAAAAATTTACGAAAACATAAAATATACAAAATATTTATGGCCCATGTGATTTAAATATGTATGTATTGTATGTATGCAATCACTTTTACCAGTCATTTTATAATAATAAATTATTACTTTTTCCAATGAAAATATCACAGAATGATGTCTAAAATTCTCAGAATTACTTCACATATTATCTTCATAGACAAGAAAACATTAAGAAAAATTAATGATCTAGCTTTGTTATATTCTGCTTAGTTTAATTTCTCTCAGTACTTAGAGCCAACTATAAGACATAAAACCCCAAAGAATACAGCATAATATTAGGGCTTCCAACCTTCTGCCGAAATTAAGTCAATGGGATGTTGTGCTACTATTTCTGGAACAAGGTCTAAGATCAGTGTTAGGAAGAACGGGTCATCTTCATTTGCAGGAGCTAATGTAGGACACAGATCGTCCAAGAAAACAGAGTATTACTTGAAATCTCTTTTCTCACTTACAACCAAGAAATTCCTCATATGAGTAGAAACGAAATTAAAAAACATACAGAAGCCATGGAGAAATTAATGTTTAGTATTATGCTTTAGAATTGTACTTAGAAGTAAGATTTTATTAAACAATGTCTTTACATTATAATCTTTAATCAAAGAAGTCTTAGAGAAATCGTTTTGATGTAATAATTTAGAATTATTAGAAATTATCAATAGTTAATTTCCCTAAATTTTTTCTGAAGAAATCATTGCTTGATATAACGATTTAGAAAATTTACATAATTCCTTTTCAGTTCGACTTAGTTAGTCTTGTTTGTGGTTCGCGAACAACTTAAAACATTGCAATCGTTTTAAAATTCGTAATAGTTAATTATGAATTATTTTGCTAAAGTTTGTGTTTCCTTGTTATTTTCAAATTGATCTCTTTCAGTGTACATTTCAGTCTATGGCAAAGATAATTCAACAGAGCACAGCAACTACCGTATTTTACGGACTATAATATGCACTTTTTTCTTCGAAAAATTGCCTCTAAAATTCCGGTACGTCTTATACTCGAAATTAATAGAAAAAGGTCAGTTCGGTTTTATAAACCAATAATTTTTTTTTAGTCTGGCTTTGCAATCTAATGATAAAAATGGTAAAAATGTTATTTTTTAAAAAAATTGCTTCAAAAATTAAGGTTCGTTTTATAGTCCGTAAAAAACGGTAAATCCATTTTTTCTCTTTTGTAGTATTCTTCGCCATCTTAAGAATATGAGGACTTGAATTTCTTAGTTTAATGAAACTTTACTGACTTAACTTCACATTTGGTGTATGTGTGTTGTAACTGTAATGAATGAATTTCCCGTTTATTATAATTCAGACAAGCAAATCCATTTTGAATGGATTTCTGTTTGGGAATGTGTAACAGTTTGAATTTCTGTACTGTTATAACTTACAGATAATTTTCAAAAATCATCTGTGTTAATCAGTTCCTTTGTTTATTAAAATAACTGACAGATTGGAATGTCACTTTTATTGCAGGAGTGAAAAACAAGAAAAATAATTTCTTTCGCTTTATATCTATAAAAATAGGACTTAAAATTGAAACTCCCTTTAAACAGTTCGTTATATTTTACTTATTAATCAGTAAATGATTTGTATGAAATAATTGATAGCCGGATTGTTAATGCGACTCCTGCTTCTTAATAAACTAAAGGAACACCATTTGGAGAAAATTTATGATTGAAAATTTATGATTTATATTGACAACTCTTTAAACTGGAATATCCATTATATATTTATTATTAAAAAATTAAACTCATTTTTGTATATGTCTCGACATATTAGAGATCTGTTTTCACAGAAACATAAGATTATGATTAAGCATTTATTGACTCTTTCCTGTGTTTCATGAATTTGATGTATCATGAATTGGATTTTTCTGAACAAATTTCAAATTCAAAACATTGATAGAATAATTAACAAAATACTTAATATGATTATTAAAAATTGTAAAATTATAAATATAAATTATATAAATTATAAAATACAGAACAAAAAAACAACTTTAGAATATTGAATAAAATTCTGCTATCGCAGGTGAGAGTCATCTGCATGTTTATTATAAATATTTTTTTTTTCAATGACTACCCTTTTAAAAAGCACTGGCGAAAAAAATAATACTAGAAATGTCTGGACAAGTTTAATTAAATTTGTCCAACCGAAATGATTTTGGATTAAGAGTAAAGGAAAGAATTTTGAATAATATTTTTAGTGAATTAGATAAAAATATTTTTAACTTTAATTCATTTAAAAAAGTCAAACATTACTTAATATGCGATTTAACTCATGGTAAAATAAAGTGGAATCGATAAAGTATTTTTTTTTTTCTTCCTTCTTTCTTTTGTACGTATGTAGTATATGCACATTTTTATGTTTATTCCAAAAAAATTAAATAAATATTCTTAATGTTGCTTAATGACTTGTACTAAAAAATATTAAATATATTGATTGTTCTGGTTTGATATCTGGCTGACATTGGTTTACGGTAAATGGTTGTCCTTTACGTCATTAAAATTGACTTCATTACGTTTGTTTTCTGTTAATATTGTTTTAGTTATTTTATATTCACTTTTTATTTTTTAGTTTTGAATTTCTATTTTCTATTGTGTTATAGAAGGGGTAACTTTATTATTCTATATTTTGTTTCTTTATTTTTTAAAAAATTTATTCAACTATGTTATTGTTAATTTAATTTAACTTGTTTTTTTAATAATGTAATACAAACATTATGCAACTTCGGCATCTGAACACTGGATCTAGAAGTAGACCTAACAAGACTGTAATTTCTTGGTATTTTAAATAAAAAAAGTGAACTTAAAAAAGATTTTTCATTTGAATCAATTCAACTAATTCTGTTTTTGGCATTTTGGAAATTCTTATACATGTATATAGTTTAAATTAATAATAATGATAAATTGCCTCACTACAATCACTACATTCACTTTTACATTCCAATTGAAGTAAAAAAAAAATATAATAAATCAACTTTATTAACTTAAACTTAACTTTAACCTTTGTCTCTCGTTGGTCAAGTGGCTTAAAGTTAGTGTGTAAGTGCTTATTAGTATGTTTATTGAAATCATTGATTTTTATTTTAGCATACTAATGACGCTAAGAGTAATGTGTAATTAGTAATTTGATGATCTTTGTAGTATCTACACTCGAACTCAATCTTTTGTGAGTTTTATTGGAAGTAGAAGTCTGCTATGGCAAAATGATAATATGCTCATGATAATATGCTTCCATTTTCTAAACAACTGATATTACAAAGCTGGGTTCGGATTCTTCGTTGTCAAATTCACTTAGCCTAACAACCGTGACAAAGATAAGATATATGAGCCGTGCAATCATGCAATAAGAAGATTCTATACAAGAAGATTCTATAAGACTAATCAGGGCCTATATCTGGAGAACAAATAATCTGGATTTGGTGATCTGTATTTGGAAGAATCTTGTCTTGATACTTTGGGTTGTTAGATGCCAAGAAGAAACAAATTCATGTGATTCTTAACAACTTGAAATAAAGATATATAGTGTCATAAACTAGCAATAATCGATTCTTCAGATGTTTTACTATTAACAGAGTTTAGGAGCGTTTCTGAGGTCGTTTCATTCTTTTCAAAGTAATTTCAAAGTACTTACAAGTTATAGTTTCTACAAAAATCTTCAAATAAATGATTTTCACATTTTAGAATTAAGATAAAATTATCACGAAGTAACTTAAGCAAATAGATTGTCTGAAATTATATTCAGTACTCAGCATTCTCACGATATATACATGTCGGCAGAAATGATATTCACAGCCCATGCTATGTTGTCATTTAAGACTGCCAAGTTCGAGACACCGACAGGATATGGCCTTCAGGTTACCCCATCAATAAAAACATGGAGTAATATCAGGAGAGCAATGTGGGGCTACGTAACTGGAAGGTAGACTATGTACCTTGACTAATACTGTTGTATGTGAAGTGATGGCGTTAAAAGTGTTATACTAGTTGTGAAATGTGAGGAGGTGCTCCGTCTTGTGTTCACATTGACGATTAGGTATTGATTACATCTTATCAATCCAGAGGCGTCGAAGTTCTTTAAATTTAATAAATGTTTTCAATATCAATATTTCACTTAAAAAAGGGAATTTAAAAGCGGATACTCAATGTTTAAAACATTAAGCCAATCAATGCAATTTCAAGGTAACCCAGTATTAATTTTTATCATTTTTGTTCAGCATTTTAGCTCTTAATGTAAATAGAAAATTACTAAAATGCCGTCTTCTTTTTAATATTCTCTTCTTCTTCTATATTCTCTTCTGTTTTAGGATGATGCACTTACAAGCAGACAAAGAAAATGGAATAATAAGAATTCGTATACGTCACATGTTCAATCAATTTCAACAATTTCTTTTTTTTTATTTACATGGAATTTGAATCATCAAAGTTATATTTTGATAGCTAATTAATATCAGGATAATTTTGTTACCCCTAAAAAGCTATTGTTTAAGAAACTTATGATAAAATAAGAAAGACAATTTTCGAAGACTATCATGTGGCGATACCTTTCAATTACTATGTGAAGAAGAGCTGATAATCTCTTGGCATTGAGATTATTAAAAGGCTTAAGAAAACATGAAATAAATTTACAATTTTTTTCAAAAGAAAGTTTTTGATTTTATCTATTCCAGGCAATAATTTCTTTTTACACTATAAACAGGACTACAACAAAATAGAAGTTAACAATTAATTTGATAAAATAATGTAACCACGAGAGATTGAATACGAATAAAATGGACTGTAATTTTATTTTAGTAGAAATAATACGCTATTGGTTATTTGTAATTCAACGATTACTTGGAATTTGTTACTTTTTATAATAGCCTACATTACGTAAATTATTAAAATATTTTAGTCATATCCTGGGCTTTTCTTAGAGAAATTTAATGGAATGTTATCTGGGCTGCCCTTCGTGCTCCAAAAGTCATATATTCCTGTAGTTCTCAATAGTTTAACATCTTCCAAACCTTTTTCGCCTAAGTTCGTTTTAATTAATGACTTTTCAGCGTCCCGAAAATTCCATTATTTAGATAATACTTCCAGTTTTTTTCTTTCTGTAGCTTATTTGATTCTATATTTCGTTTTTGGATACATCGTTACATGTGATAATGTCCAGAGTCATTCGTGTCAGAATCAACAGTCAATCTGAATACATTGATGTTGAAAGATATGTCAGAACGTGAATTGCAGTCATTTAGGAAAAAATTGAATTTTAAAAGCCAATAATTAAAAGAGAGAGACATTGGAAACTTTACACTTCGTTCCAATTAATTGTAGAATCAATCATCAAATAACATAAATTGATGTTTACAACGTCATTTTCTAAATATGCATAAATGTGTTACTGTGAAATTCGAAAAAAAGTTGAATGTCATAATCAACAATATTTATCGCGTAAAGATTGGTGAATGTTGGACTAAGCGTAAAAAATGTTAGTTTTCAAATAACATCAGTGAATAATGAAAATCAAAAATTCTTCTTTAGTATATATATACAAATAATTCATAGTAACTCCTTCTTCCACTTAAAAACATCTTTAATCATCTATATTTCGATTTCTTCAGCAGAAATCTTCTTCATGGAAAAAACTACAGAAAATGTAGAGAAAAACCTAAAATTTTCTCTAACATTTAAAACAGAATTCTAAGCATAAACAATCATGTAGTCATTCATGGTACAAACTTTCTTGAATAACAAAATAAATTCATACAACATATAACAATCACAAACTTTCTTTCTTGAATAACAAAAATTCATACAACATATAACAATCATAATTTCTTTCTTGAATATGTTGTATGAATTTTTTGTTATTCACTTCTGTTATTCAACGGTCAACCATAGTGTCAAGCGATGCCTGCATTGAGTTCGCTTAGTATATATAGACTCCTATTTCGCACCTTTGGAGCGACTTCAACAGAAGTAGCCATGCTGGATCGAGGCATATTTCTTGTCGATATAGATTTTGTCCATTTACTACTATTTTCCTAAACGCTCAGTGACCAATCAAAGACCAGAAGTGACCTTGACTGGTGGTCCCTAAACCTCCACCCCACGAGGAGTCCAACAAAGTATGAATTATGGAGTTCCGATGCCTTGTTTGCGCTGTGAAGGCACTACACATATTCCCACACACAAGGGGTATCCTCATAGTTACTCCCTAAAAAATTCTTAATAAATAAGAACAATTTCACTATTGAGTATCACAAATGCAAGTGCAACTACTTCAACTTAATCAGTATTCAGTAAAATCTTTTCTCCGAAAAATGTTTGAAAATTACTACAGGAGCTCACGGCTTCCTATCTAACGTTACCTAGTAAACTTAACATTGCCACGAACTTGACTGTCACTTGAATCAGAAGTCACTACGGTTCCGCGAAATGACTCACCAACTTTTATTTCCAAAATACGGACAAAAGAACAATCTTTTACAATTGTCGACATACACCGGTGACAGTTGGAAAAATTCAATTCTTTTCTCTTAGTTTTCCAATATTGATCAATCTTATTTGGTGAATTTCTACAATTGTTATTTGTAGACAATCGACAGCAATTCTCACTTTCACGATACAATACATTGAAATACATAAACATAAATAAGATTTTCATTGTTTTAAAGGTTGGGCAAGCTTTCTTTAATGCAAAATGTTACAGAGATTTCCATAATGCCAAAAAGCTAATTTGTTGAATTGATTCAAATGCAAATTCTTTTAGGTTTCAGTTTTAATCATAAATTTCAACTAAAATCGTGTTCCTTTAATTTGTTAAGAAGCTAAGACTAGAATTAACGATCCTGTTCTCGCTTATGTCCTACAAATTACTTACTCATTAATTAGATAAAAATAGTAGGAACTCTTTAAAGTTAATTTGAATTTAGAATTTTTAGATCCTATTTCTTTATAGTTTAAAAGCGAAAGACCTTATTAGTTCTTTTGTCTAACGCTCATGCAAGAAAAATAATATAAAAATATTATCATGATGTACATTGATTATTTAAAGATTTCAATAAACAAACAATTGATTGATATAGAATGATTTTGAAAGTTATGTATTAATAGGTTATGTTAAGTTGTTAGGTAGAAACTCAAAATAGCTTTTCTTGTCGGAATTATACAAGGGAAATTCACTCACGATACACATACCACATTAAATTGAACTGTTCTATAATTGAAGTGTTCTCATCAAGTCTATTTTTTCTTAAAATGTTTCACAAGACAATAAAAAGAAAAAAAAAATAAATAAAACTGCTATTGGAAGTAATCTCTCTTTGAGTTAACTTCGCCATAAAATAAAACGAAAAATATTAAACAAAAAATAAAAAAAATAAAAATAAATAAAATAAATTAAAATAAAATAAAATAAAAAAAAATAAAATAAAAAAAATAAAAATAAATAAAATAAATTAAAGTAAAATAAAATAAAAAAAAAAATAAAATAAGATAAAAATAAAAAAATAAAAAAAAATCCTTATCAGAAGACTAAACAAGGTAGGGATAGCGATTAGTAAACCAATCACAGTACTGCGCAACGACTTCTGATAAGAAAATATAATTGATATTGCTTTAATTTTCCTTATTATTATAAATGTGATTGTTGTGCATGCAAAACACGTAATTGTTGCGATTGTTGTGATTGTTGTTAATGAGATTTTAATGATACTTGTCCTGTTCACAGACGGACAGAAAACGGGAATCTTAGTCTCCTGATAATTATCAGAAGATTAAAAAATGAAAGGAAATTTCTGTCTAAAGAAAGAAAATATCGCAAAGAACATAAACTTTTAACAAATAATTAATCAAATAATTAAGTGTTACGAAATTTTGAAACGGTTTTATAATAATTCGGAAACCACAAACAAGATTAACTGATCCAAACAGAAAAGAAAATCAGTGTCTTGGTATATTAAAAACCACCGTTTAGATTCTAAAAGAATTTGAAAGTGGAGATGATCCATCGTATGTAGAATTTTGCAAAGGAATCATCTTTACTTTGAAATTCTATGAAGTTTGGATGTGGAAATGATTACTTTGCCAAAATTCTACATAAGTTGGATCTCCTCCACTTCCCAACTCTTTTTAGAACCTAAGTCTTGAATTGTTTTTTTAAAATTCCAAGATGTTGCGTTTTTGAATTCATTCCACAGTTGATAATTTAATCGGATCTTAATCGTTCAAATAGAACTTCGTAACATCTTCAATGATCATCATCTTATATAGGTTGTAGTTTTTTTGAAGATTACGAAAATTTAACTCTTTTATTCCTTACATTCACGACGACCTCCAGCACTATCATGTTAGTTGTATTACTATCAGAGCCGTCGCGTGGGCGGGGCGACCGGGGCGATAAATTTTTGGCGATTATTTTTGGCAACGGCAAAAATAAAAAAAAATTGGAATTCCGTTTTTTTTTTGGTTGTTGGATTGGAGATTCTGGGTTTTTTGTTTGTTTTGTTTTTTATTTTGGTTGTAGATTTTTGGGATGGGGGGGGGCGCAAATATCAAGTGATTGCATCCTTACATATAGGTGTAATGTCGGGTGGGTGCACATGGGATTCAGCTTGAAGGGGGGGGGGGACGCTTGACCAAATCTTGCCCCAGGCGCCAACAACCCACGTGACGGCCCTGATTACTATTTACATCATTGATGTAAACTAACAATGGTTTCTCCATGGTTTCTTACTTGTTAGTATAATTTAAAGATACCAATGTGAGGACATACAGTAAGTTTAATAATATCAGTGGGAGCTAAAATATTCTATAAATTATAAATTGAAAGATCCATTTTCGATATCGAACCCTTAGAGGTGTAAATGGGGGGAGGGGATGAGGGAATGGGCAAACACTGTTGAAGAATACTTCTACGGAGTTTTGTTGATAGATACAGACTCGTAATGATCACGTGAATGGCAGGATGGGTGTGGAGAAAGACAGAAATGGATGGGAAGTCTTGTATTCTCCGATCTCGATATTAATTTCATAAAAGCACTTTAGTTTGAAACACAAAATTTGACATGAGTGTTCTCTATCAAAATCGAAAAGTAAACGGGGGAAGTGGAGATGGGGGCAACCTTTCTTGAAGGGTATACATATCTCCAAAGCTTGAGGTGGAAACATGAAATTTGACATGAATGTTTTTTTTGAAAACATTCTATTTGATCGATATTTCGATATCGAGCTTTAATGGTTAAACGGATGAAGGGATGGGCAAACATTGTTGAAGGGTACTTCTACGGGATTTCCAGGTTGCAAAATAAGAATATAACAATAATTTGTACTGTTCACAGGATTTTTACCAACTGGTAAGGTTTGATGTGATGGGGTGTATAGATGGAGAGAAAGGGGCGGGAAGTCGATATTAATTTCATATCTATGGATCTCGAGTTACAAAACTCGAATATAATATCAGTTTGTATCTATCACGTGATTTTCATACTAACTGGGAAAGTTCGAAATGATCTAACAATTTCAATTTCTTTCTGATCCACATCAGAACATCTTTTTTTTTTTGTAACCAGTTTGAAGAACGGGTATTTCAGCTAGTTATACACGTATATATATCTCTATCTAGCTATCTATACAGGATGTCTTAAAAAAGAACTCCTGGGTTTTCAATGAAATTTATTTTACGACATTCTGAAGTAAAAATTTATGTAGCGTATACTATATTACCACAGTATTACGTCACAAGTTATCTGTTAATGTAACACGATATGTCCACCATTTACAGCTTTATAGAGATTGGAATTATATATGAATAATTTTCTAAATAAATATTAAAATAATCCATCCTTCCAATCATTCCACATGGAACTTCTGTATCCATTTGTTTTTCTGGAAGTCTGAGTTGATCACCTTCCATCTGTTGTTGTTTTGAAGGCATTTCTGGTAATTGGCTTAAGCTTAAAGCACGATATTGATCTCTTCTCTCTTACTTATCAGAATTGTTCCCTTGTCTATCCCAACCTCGTTTTAAATAGGATCCGACGTTCTTAGGTGGGGTTTTTTGCTGGATCCACCTTACAGTTGATTTTAAATACTAAAAGATACTTTCAGAGGTTGATCCATTGCATTGCTTCAACATCTGAATTGCTTCGTTGTACTGATTCCGGGAAGAGAGGTTGAAAGGACTTTACAGGATTTTCTTCTGCCTCCCTAGGCTGATCTGCTTGGTCCTGTGGATCTCCATCTTCATTGTCATCTTCATTAAAGTAGCCAATGTCAGTCCTAAACTAAGACAAAATGAAGTCTACAGCTGACATTAGCTACTACTACGAAGATGATCATGATGGATATTCGAAGGGCCAAGCGGAACTTCATTTATATTATTTTCAAATCGATCTCGTTTAGTGACATTTCAGCATCCGATAAAGATAATCAACAGAACACAGCGATTACATCCAATTGAATAAAAGTTTTCGTTTTTTTTTTTTTTGTAGTCTTGTCCATCATCTTAAAAAAATGCGGACTTGACTTTTTTAGAACACTATTGAATTTGAATGGAACTTAACTGATTAATTTCGTACGTTTTGTGTGTGTGTGTGTGTGTGTGTGATGAGTGAATTTCCCATTTATAATAATTCGGATAACAAAATCCATTCGAATTTCTAACTAACAATAAACATAACTTACTAGATAATTTTCAAAATCATTCTATGCCAAACAATTCTTTTGTTTATTAAAATAACATCAGACAAGTCTTTAAGCATTCACTGTACATCATAATAATACTTTTAGGTCACTTTTACTGCGTGAGCGGTAGACAAGAGAAATCCTTTCGCTTTTTAACTATAAAAATCAAAAATAAATCGAATCTAAATTTATAAATTTTTACCTAAATTTAGATTCAATTTATGTTCTGTTTTTAAACTAAACAAATTTCTTATGAGTCTTTCATTTGCTGTATTCAATTCAATTCTGAACTTAAGGATCAAAATCATGTTTTATTTCTATTAGAGCTAAACGATATCCGATTATCCGGTGTTATTAACTGAAAATTAATAATTGTTGTATTAAAAAAAAATCCTTGATGAAACTTTCTGCAAATTGTATAACTTCATTTATTTCGACGCATTTATATTTATCTAATAAAATAAATATCAAGCTGATTTTGCTTGTCTCTAAGAAGACAAGCTTGTCATTTTAGAGGAAGAAACCACGGTGTTATATCGTATTGCATAACGTTCCACTATCTCAAATAATTAGATAATTTTTACCTAACTGTGTGAATTGATTCACCTAACTGTCAATCACTTCTGAAAAGTAAATGGTCGCTTGATAAAAAGTAATAATAATCAAGCTAAGTTTTTAATTATTATCATTATTTTTAAGTTAGTGTCCATCATACATGAGAAAGAATTGTAAAAAGAAGAAAAAATGATTTAAACAATTTGAATTAATTTTAATTGTTTTACTTGTTAAGAAGAGCATCTTTATTCTCTATTCCATTAATAAAATTTGAATGATGCCATAATTATTACTTTTGCTGTAAAGTAAAATCAGCATAAAGTGAAGAAATAAAGGCTGCATCTGAGTAGACAAAAGGTTCTCGCACCCTGAGCTATCATATCGGGAATCTGGGACAGCTGATTCAGCCTCATTAGGCTTCTTCAGCCAGATATACCCTTGATGATAGCTCAGGGTGCGAGAACCTTTTATTTACTTAGGTGCAGCTTTATATTTCTTCACTTTATTATATATATCTCTGCACGTTAAACTTTAAAAAAACAAAAAAAATTTTTTATTGATACTTCTTGTTTATTACCATGTTTTCTTTAGAAACTGTAAACATCTACTGAAATCAAGAACAGACTTCTTTTAAATTTCCTTGTTTTGACATAAGTTTATTTTTTTTCCTTAATTTATATAGTTGCCTTATCTATAAATGCATTCATAATCTTATATCAACTTGTTATTTGAGTGAAGTAGTGTGTAATAAAGTAAATGAAGTCCAGTTCTTATGTTGAAGAGTTAATCGACTCTTTTTTTAAATGTCGTAATCTTTGTGTTAATGTTTGATCCTTTAAATGTTTTAATAGATTACTATTGAACAAACAATAGTTCCTTTGTGCTCAAGCAATTAATAACTTTATAGGTTATTTTTTTCAGACATTTGATTAAATTTAATTAGATAAAATAGGAACTCTATAAATTTAGATTCAATTTATGTTCTACTTTTAAACTACATAATTTTCGTCAGAGCCTTCCATTTGCTGTATCAAAATCATGTATTATTTGTATTAGAGCTAAACGATATCCAATTAGAACTAAAAATTAATAATTGTTGTAGTAAAAAAAAAAAATCTCTTTTTTATGACGAAACTTTCTGCAAATTGTATACCTTCTTTTACAGTATTTCAACGTATTTACATTTTATCTAATAAAATAAATATCAAGCTGAATCTCAATTGAATCTCAATTTAAACTACACAATACCTTGGATCTGTAGCCAGATGAAAATCTTTAGTTTTATATAAAGAATAAACGATAACTACAACGATCAAAACAATTAGGAAATTAGGGAATGATGTCGGGATCTGTTCTCCGATAAGTCGCGATTCAGTCCCCAGCGTGACAATCGACTTGTCCTCATCTAGAGGGAACGTGGAGCACGAAATAACACCCCAATGCAATGGTGGTAGACTGATGGTGTGAGCAGGATTCAGTACTGGAGGACATACGAACGTCATAGAACATAATCGAAATGGCAGTTTGCCAGCCAGCTTGCTCACCAGACTTAAATCCCATTGAGCGTATCTTTGATTTGCATTGCAGCTAACTTCGACTATTACAGAGCTGGACATTGTCCTTCTGGACGAAAGTCGAAGCATTCCCAACATCTCACCGATCACCTCGAGTCCACGCCACAGGTGTACAGCAGAGTTGGCCTTTCTAGGAGATCACAAACCGTATTAGAGGATAGTTGCCGCTATGACTATGTCCGTTTTTCAGTTGTTCTATTGATATGCACATTGCCTTACAGTGTCTCATGTCATGAACATAGCATAAAGGGCCTTTAGCAGATTTTGTTACCCATACTGTAGCATATTTTTCTGTATCTGATTTCCGAATGGTATTTCACTTGCAAAAAGATTATTTTTTACGTAATTTATAGTATCACTTCTACTGTTTCTCCCTTGATCCCCAAAATGTTTTGACCAGTGTAATTAGATAACGATGTAATCCCTTATCTAATGTAAGCAAGAATATCATAACTGATGTTGTTCTGACAGGCATCAACCAATGCAGTGATAATTGTATCATTTTTAAATAGAAGCCTGAAAAGATTTCTTAATTATATTTTTTTCTCATTCTGGTATTTATAAAGTTAAAAAC
The DNA here is from genome assembly GCA_023159025.1 of Thereuonema tuberculata. Taxonomy (NCBI): domain Eukaryota; kingdom Metazoa; phylum Arthropoda; class Chilopoda; order Scutigeromorpha; family Scutigeridae; genus Thereuonema; species Thereuonema tuberculata. Next base: position 53,182,603 of record JAFIDM010000001.1, on the reverse strand, counting down.
TTCTGTGCAGTCGTTGAGTGAAAACAATTTGAAATTGTCCTTGTTTTCACTGCTGTAAGGAAGGTTGGACATTATTCTTATTAAGATTATTTCAGCTACAAGTTGAAGACAATCATTGCATAATCTATGCGGAAACGAAGAAAAGTAACTTCTTTACAAATGCTTTCTAGAGAAGTTCGTGTTATAATGCTCTATAGGAAAATGTTGAGTTTTGTCTTCTCCTATAACCTTACTTATAAGTTACTTTCGATTATATTTATTTTTGAATCTACTATAAAAAAAAAAAAAACTTTAAACCTATATTAGATTGACTCTTATTTTCTTTCTAAGGTGCAATTCGCTTTGGGAACAATTCAGGTCCAAAGAATTCAGTCAGAATCAAAGACAAGCTAAGACCCTTTCATTTGATCAACCATTTTGTAATGACAGAAGTTTTCCTTTTGAAGGACGAAACAATTACTGACCTTTGAAAAAGTGATAATAAATCACAATGGGATTCCAAAACACTGTTTGCATTACAATTTTTCTAAGATAGTTCCAGCGATTCAAATATCTGCTCCACTTCAAAATGTCAAACTGTCAGTAAATTGAAGGTGACATCCACTCCCACTCTCCCTCATGTATTCTAAAAAGATAAAAAAATATCGTCTGCCTATGATGAAGCAGTATTTCTAATAAAATTTTAACTGCTTTTTTTTTTAAAAAAAAAAAGAAGTTTCTAATTGCTATTAAAAATACACAAGAAAGATAAAAAAGCTTTTATTTGACCATTTAAAGCAATTTTAGCAGCAGAAGATGCGACTAAAAGGATTTAAAAACTGATTTATTCAGTTTATGTAAAATAAAAAATAATTTTATGTAAAATAAAAAATAATTTTTAATTTGAATGACTGGAAGTGAACGAAACTTAGCAAGTATCTGTAAAACACGGTTAAATTAAAAAACATAAATCACATTGTACATTAAGAAAGGATTTGCATCCTCAGCGATCACCGACGGGAATCCAGGTCGTTTCTGTCTTATTAAAATGTCCTCAGCCAAGTTTACCCCCGAGGATAACGATCCAACATTCCTATAGAAAATGTGGTTCCTCAACCACAAGACACAACAATAAAAAATAAAGTTTTAAATAAACAGCTTTAAATCCCTTGCCCTGACCGCCGTCAGACTCAAAGGGATTTAATGTGGGAAAGTAATAACTCAAAAAACCGAAAATTCAATAAAAATAAAGTTTAATGTGTATTTGTTAAATTGTAAATTTTAAAATAAATTTCCCAACGCGAAGTAATGAATCAGCATTTTCTAATCAAGCTATGCAGTACGACACTGTTAGACTCAAGAGATTAGTTTGCCAACGCAGTTCGTTCTATTCATTTTATTTTGATTGTTTGTATCTTTTATATACGTAATTGAGATTTTGTTTAATAATAAATGTAAAATACTTGTCGTTTATTTATGGCCTCGAATGATAAAGAATGTGAACGTAAAAGTGCTAACTTGTCTTGAACAAAAAAATTAATTTTTTTTATTTAATTCATTCTTTGCATGTTTTTATCAATTTGATAAATAAAACTAAACATTGTAACTTTTATATTGTAATATAAATAATTTTTTAAAACATGTTCGCTTTAATGAACTTTTGGCAGTAACGGACAACCCTTCCCCCCTCCCCCAAACAGTCCATTAAATCGAGAGTTTACCATATACATGTATATAACTTACAGATAGGATTTGTTAATAATTAATCATTTAAGTTATCGTATGACAAAATTTAAATCCTTAAATTATAGCTAGTTTGATTTGATTTAACTGTCATCCATTATTTATTTATTTTATTTTACTTTATTTTTAAATGAAAATACTTAAAATAGACATAACTAACATCTTATAAATAACTTCTTCAAAAAACACACAAACACCTATGGCAATATTTCGACTTATATTTTCAAAGCCTTATTCATGCCTTTGGAAAGGAGAACACGTCTCCTTATCCTAAAATGAAAAATAATAATACAAAACAAGAATAACTTCACAAACAAACAACTTATAACGTGATATCATCACGTTCATACACAAGCCAAATTCATTGTTAAAAATTCTTCTAATATTTAAATTTAAAATAAGCAAATTTCTATTTCTTTAAAATAAGCAAATATCTATTATTTAAAAAATAATATATTGATTAAAAAATAATATATTAATAAATTGAAGATATACTTAAAATAGATTTTTAAATAAAGAAATTAAAATTACAACCAATTATTTTAGGATTAATAGTTAATTTTTAAGTGCTGTAAATGAATAAAAAAAAGCAAAGTCTTAAATATTGCGTATTTATTGTCTAAATTTTAGTTACTTTAATTTCCATTTATGCCGCTGATGACGCGAAGATAAATTTGGCCGTATCTTCACAGAAACAGTGATATGGTCTTTGTATTGGCTTTTTTTTTTCAAATTCCACATCACTAACCGGCTATACATAATTAAATCAATTATTTGGCCATGGCCACGAAACAATGAGTTGATTTTTATTTAGTATAGCATCGCGTAACTAAGAATGACGTTCGTCAGATCCTAAATTACTCAAAAGCTCTTCTTTGATTAAAAATATCATTCAATGTCATATCGGTAAATTTGGAGACGCTGCTTTAAGAAAGCTCCTGTCCATTTCTCAATTCAGTTCCCAAACTAAAAGGTTTCCAAAAATCGATTTTTTTTTTCTTTTCTTTTCCTATGTAACCCAATCACTGTCCTTATTTGCAAATCTTTTAATCAGGGAAGAAAAGATAACGGAATTAACTTACAATAAGAAGTTCGAATGGACTCTTGGCTTTCGCAGTTTTTTTTTCCTAACTTCATGTAAATTCACTCATTTTTAAAAATCTAAATGCGCATTATTTTACATTTCACGGATTTCAAAATTTCTTCCTGGATATCATCTCATAATTGTGTCACAAAGTTGAAAACTCCTAAAACATCTGAAAATATTAACTCATATAAATATGAATCAAGTTGAAATGTTGGTAAATTTCTTTGCAAAAAGAACAATTTGCGAGTAGCTTTTTTTTCTCATTAAATCCTAACTTTCTTCGGCATTAGCTGCATTTTGAGTAGATGGGTGATTTAATAATATTATCATTTACAACAAATTAATTTCCTCTTTAAATTTATTACTCGAAATTTAAGATATTCTCCTGTTCGATATTTCAGCGTGTAATAGCTCTTCATACAAAATATTTCTTTAAAAATTGAAAACGAAAAAATATATTTCTTAAAAATTAGATACAATGAGATTATTTAATGAAAAGCGAGTCACTTGTCTTAGGTGGTCCAATGACGTATCCAAAATTTCTGTGAAAAGGAAGTAATTTTTTATTTTCCAGGCAAAACTTTATTTATTCATTGTTTTCAAGGCCTTTCATTAATTCATAGTTCAGCCTAAAATCTTTGAAAAATAGTTTTTCTATAAGAAAGTTGTGTTAAAAAAGCTAATAATTTTCACTATTTTTTTTAATGAAAACTTGAATTGAAGTCGAAATGAAGTCGAAATGAAGTTGTAGAACAAAATGACGAAAATGAGATTAGTAGACTAGAACTTAATACTGAAGAAATACCACCAATTTTAGAGTCGGAAGTAGTCAAAACGCTGAAGGAACTGAAGAATGGAAAGTGTCCGGGAGAGGATCGAATAGCGAATGACTTAATAAAACTTGTATCAGAAGAACTTACAACGCCTTTAACACAGTCTTCAGCACCTACCTGAAGACTGGACAACGTGTGAGCTTGTTTACTTCATAAGAAAGGACCAAAAGACAATATCAGCAACTACCGTCCCATTAGCTTGATGTCAACTCTGCACAAAATATTCTCGAAAATAATTCTGAGGCGAATAACAAAAATCTTGGACGAAAACCAACCACCCGAGCAAGCAGGTTTTAGATCTGGCTATTCAACAATGGACCATTTGTTTATCGTAACCCAAGCTATTGAGAAATATAGAGAATATAATAAAGACTTATACTTAGCCTTTGTGGATTATAATAAAGCCTTTGATATGGTGCAACACAGAAGTCTCTTTCATGCTCTATACAATCAAGGTCTGCCTGAACCTTATATCCATATCCTTCAAAAAATCTATGACAGGTATTCAGCTAAAATCAGACTTGACAGTGTTGGAATGCCCTTCAAAATTGAAAAAGACGTCAGGAAAGGAGACCCACTTTCCCCCAAACTGTTCACGACACTTTTAGAGCAAGTGTTTAGAAATATAGATTGGAGAAATGATCAAGGGATTAACATCAATGGAAAATACCTATCAAATCTAAGGTTTGCTGATGACATAGTCCTGTTCTCAGAAAATCAAGAGGAACTACAACAAATGCTGAATGATCTTCATGCTCATAGTAAAGAAGTTGGCCTAAGCATTAATGAATCTAAAACCAAAATCATGACAAACAGTCAAAAACCTGAAATCAAGCTGAACGACAAAGCCATTGAGTATGTTGAAGATTATTGTTATCTTGGACAATTGGTCTCATTCTCAAATCGACAAGGCAAAGAAATTAAAAGAAGAACTGAAAATGCATGGAGTCAGTATTAGACACTTGCCTTCATTCTCAAAGGTGACTTTCCTATGGGCATCAAGAGAAGATAATGAATATGTGCGTGCTGTCCGTTCTGATGCATGGCGCAGAGACGTCGTCTTTAACGAAGTTACAGACTGAGAAATTAATATTATGCCAGAGAAGAATGGATAGGAGCATGCTTGGCATTAACTTGAAAGATCGAATGAAAAACACGGAAATTAGGCGTAAAACACAAATAAAGGATGTTGGTAAAGAAGTTTTGAAGAAAAAGTGGACTTGGGCAGGACAGGTGGCCAGAATGTCAACACAAAAATGGACTAAGCTGATTCAAGAGTGGTATCCCCGAGATGGTAAAAGAAGTCGTGGTCGCTCAGCTACAAGATGGCAGGATTCTATCAAGAAGGCACAGGGGGTACTTTGGACTCATGCTGCCCAAGATAGACAACGATAGAAGAAACTAGGAGAGGCCCTTGCTCCGGATGGGGATTGTGATGATGATGATGATGATAATGATGATGATTTAATTTACTATTGATCCCTTTAAATTTAAATGACATCACATTTCTTTTCTACCCACCGTTTCACTTTAATGCTGTAAAATGCTCCCGTCCACTGATCGGCAAAAATAAATTAAAATTGCATTATATTAATAACAAATACGCCGTAAATCTAAGGATAACAAACAAAGTTATTAGTTCAAAATGAATATCGTTAGCAGGGGCGTATATAAGGGGGGGGGGGGCCGAGGGGGCCCGGGCCCCTCCCGAAATAATGAAGATATGTCCTCCGAACGTTTTTTTTGGTTGAACAGATAGATTTTCATTGTTTTTTTTGTTTAGTTGAATAGATTTTTTGGCCCGGGCCCCCCCCCCCGAAATGTCCTCCCAACGTTTTTTGTTTTTTTTTTTGGTTGAACAGATAGGTTTCCATGGGGTGTCGGCCCTCCACCGAAAATATATTCTATATACGCCACTGATAGTTAGAATATGTTTTTAACACTGAATTTAAAAAATACTGTAGTTTACTATTTTAAGGTAGGGTTCTATTGGAGCTGCGTGAGTCGGAAGGTGCTGGCCGCAATTACAGCCCCCTCCACACCATAGAGTCACCAACCTTGAGTTTCTAATGGAGACGACTGGCTTTTGTTGTCCCGGGTGGGCATAAATAACGTGAGGTATTCAGAGCCCTCTAGGGAGGAATGTATTGGACGAATCATAACAACATTCGGTGGACATACAGAGGGAAACATGCGGTTTCGATTTCTAAAAAAAAAAAAAAAAATCGCCAACAGGGGAAAATGTGGCGCTATTAACGCACTAATTTCCATAACCGCATTACGTGTAGAGCCGTCCTTCTCACAACCGCGAATGAAGTCCGCCCGGGGATTCCGGGAGAGACTTCTTGGGCGACTACAGGTAACTGCAGTTTCTGTAGCTTTCTTTAGCCAAAATATCCAAATAAATCGTGTTTTGAATTCTTTTTTGGAAACAAATAAATACAAGTTGGCACTACTATAGAAATTTTAAAAAATAAGGGAATTCAATTAAAATATAGATCCTCATTATTGATATAAATAATGTATTATTATTGTAATTTTTTAAAACTTATTATTTCGAAAATATGTTTGACTTTAAGTTAATATTCAGAACAATTTAAATAGCAGACGAATTTATGTTTGAGAAATGGATTTTTTTTTTTATTGTTATAATAGAATAAAACAATTAAATCTTTTTCCTTTTTTTTTTTAACTTAATTTCAAGTTAAACCTGAAAAGTAGAATTGTACTGAAATATTAAAAGAAAACATAAATACTTAAAAAGAACTGATAACGAAGATTTTTAAAACTATTTCATGGTAGCTTGGATTCAATATATTTAAAAAAAATTGTTTTTAATGTCTTATAAATTTCATTAGAAAGAGTTTTAATGTAACGTTTTCAATTAAGGTTAAATTCCCTTCCTATGAAATTGATGAATATCATTTGTTGTTGTTTGTTGGTGTTTTAATGGCGCAAAAGCAGCAGTGGCTAAGCTGCGCCATGAATATCATTTCTATTGGGAAGTTACATAAAGAAAGCCACATTTTAAAGAAAAAGAAGCATAATTTCTATTGTATTTCTTTTATTCTATTCTATTTCAATCTGCATTTTTTTATATTTGGAGGTAGCGGAAGAATAAAAATAATCATTCCATTTATTATCTTTTTGATTTTTTTTTTCCAATTTTCCTGATTTTACAGATGGGTCATTCCACGTCAAATCAGCACAAAATTTTGAAAATTTCTCAGGTGACCCTCTCCAATTTTAATGAAATTTGATAGATGAAAGCCTGTCACTCCTTATATGAAAGCCTGTCAAATATTATTGTCAAAACCTTAAACATTTCTGAGAATGGCATTCAGAAGGTCTGCAACTTATACTTGTTTTCCGTAAACTTTTCGGGCATTTCTAAAGCTGTGTAAATAAAGAACTACTTGAGCCAGAAAACCAAGCTTTCATAAACTCAGAGTATTCACATAGCTCATAATAAATAATGCATTACAATTAGTTTGAGTCTTTTAGTTTTCTGAGATAGGCTTACAAAATAGGCATTTTGTAATGTTCGGAAAACAAAAGTGAATTTTTAATTCTTCATAGATTTTGAGAATAAAGCTGGATACGTATGGAATTTCAAAACAGAAACTCTGTAGATACTTTCTGATATATAAAATAAATATTAAGCAATTCCGATAGTTTTTAAAAAAAATATGAGGTTCTGAAATTGGCCGTAAAGTGAAAGTGGCAAATTTGGCTTATTTTCAATCGACTATTTAGTAACGTAGATAATTGAATTTAAAGTTGAAATTTTGTCCAGTTTCGTACTCATACAACGCAAATATGGTATAAAATTCAAAACCCTACCGAAATCCTTTCCCTTTCAAACTTAAAAGTTACTCTTTTGGGCAAAAAAAACAAAAACATGTTGAAATGGTTTTAAGAAGCAACAATCTACTTTATTTATGAAGTCAACTTTAATAACACCTCTTTAGGGAAAATCCATTTTAATAGAATATTAAATACAATATTTATGAATTTTCATTTTGATAGAAGTGTTAAAATTTTTTTGTAATAATTCTGATCCAATTCAAACATCTGTCCACTGTGCGTTTGTCGAGTGAGAGCTTTCACTACGCAGATGATATTTGCCTACAGATCCAAATTTTGTCTTGCATGACCAGAAAAGTAAATGGGATTCTGCAGGTGTCATACAGTAATTTAAACATCATTATTTCATCTGACTGTTGAATTATATATATCCTACATGCAATTATTGCCGTATATAAAGGCAATATATTGACCAGATAGGAATTTTTGGAGAAAACTGTCCAAGTCTTTAGCCATACAGAGAAATCGAACTGATCAGATGAAAATCTTTACATTAGAATTGTGTTCTCTGAAATAGCAATAAATAAGTGATGTGATCGAGGTCCTGGAACTGTTTTGACATTTCTCCACTCCTCCAGCAGTATTTCCTGAGATATAATTTCAAGTGAAGATATAAAGAAGAAATGTATGCCTTTTATATTTGCCTGTGCCCATTTGAACAAATCATTAGGCGTAATGATTTGCCTCAATGTTGAGGTTGCTTGAAGACTTGCTCTAGCAGCGAGGCGTTTTATTGTTCTTCCAATACCATCAACTGGACTTTTACCATGAGATGTAGCAAAAAAATGCCATTCATCATTTATGCCAAAATCTGCAATGTGTAAATACAAATTTATCAAATTCTTGTAATTTGTGTACAGGGATGTTGTTCCATCACTGAAATAAATGATTTTTATCAATCTGCCTCTTGGAAAATAAAATTTGAGTTCTTCAATAAAGTGCTTGATAAATACATGCACAGTTGTTGTGTTGTGCTTCAAATGATCAGATGAGCAATAGAAGCTGATGTTGCTTGTTTCAATTCTTCTGCCAGACGAGCATCCA
>JAFIDM010000001.1:53138143-53156169 GCA_023159025.1 Thereuonema tuberculata | reverse complement strand
GTGATAAGAATAAAGAAGTTTTAAGAGATTCACTATCAACAGTTATTTACTGAAAGTAATTGTAATAGCAGGATGGCCGAGAAGTTCCCGTGCCCCTTAACATAAGTTTCTCAGTAACAACAAACCAGTTACAAACAAGCAAATGAAATTTATAAGCAAATGAAAGTTACGAACAAGCAAATGACATACTAGGGGCTATGGGAACTTCCTGGCCACCCTTATAATAGTTGTGACAGAGCGTAATGAATCTTAAAATGCAGCACTTGAAAATATCGAACGAAGTAATAACAAAGAAACAAATAACATTGAAATTGAACAAAGTTTTTTTAAAAAAAAAGTTATTTAAATAGATCATTTTTGACTGCTCTGCTTTTCCGAAACATGAAAAATGGGCACAAATTAGCTTGTGAATAGAAAATAATAATGAGAAGAATTAGGATTAGAAGAACCAGGATTTTAGAGGACTTTTAAAGGTGGTAGCTCCTTTCTGAAAAAGACCTTAGAGAATAATAAAATTTTTATTCAAATAGTCGGGCTGCTCATGTATACTTCTTAATTTCGACGTATTTTAATCAAAATTTCCTTCAAATTTAAAAAAAAACAATTCCATTTAAATTTAAGTTGAAAAATATTCTTTTACCTAAAATTTAAAGCATTTTTTAAGCCGTTGACAGCGGTGTCATTGTGAATCAGGCTTCGTAAATATCAATGTACTGTAGCATCAATCGTTAGGTTTGACCATTGTTACGATTTAGCATTAGCATACTAGACTTCAATGTTAGATTTAGTGTTTTACAATAAGTATCTTCCATGTAACTTTCGAAATAGTAAATATACGAGATGCATCTGTGTAATTCATGAATTTGAATTTAATTAGGAAAAACTTGGTGCTTTTTGCTAAATTATTTTTTTTAACAAAAAAAATATGTGATATATTGACTTGCGTAACAACAGTAGTGTTCTCCGAGCGGCGTCGAGTATCTAAAGTGATACTGTCTGTACTTGAATGTATGACAATGGCTGTGGTTCATCATTATTACCGCCATCTCCGGGTAGACCCTCAGAACGATGCATGAAGCTTGATGGAGTCAAGTTATCAAGAGTCTTTTGGCAGCCATAGAAAATTTCTTTGAATTCTTTACGAAAATTTTCGTTTAGCCATCCATGTAGAAGAGGAATAGAACACGCTGAGCTCATTCCCATTATGTGGCAGCAGGCGAACCAGATTATGTACGTGTTGGACTTTAGCTCAGTGAATTTCAAGTCGGTTACTAAATTGAAGATACTGAGAGGAAGCCAGCTGATTCCGAAGATAAGTGCTATCATCATGAGATGAATGTTGGTGTGTTGCAATCTGCTAGATGTCGTATCTCCTGCCAATTCCTTTCCGCCTTTGGTGGACTGACTAGGATTATTAGCATCTTCTGTCGACGAAAAAGATGTTTCTGCCTGTCTTAGTGAAGCCTGAGATTTAAGCCTCTGAACCCTTCGTTTTCGCAGCTTACGAGAAATGAGTACGTGGGTCGTTGTGACAATGACACTGGGAAAGACATATTGCTCAATGAGGGACACGACAGAATAAAAGGCTCTGCCATTGAGAATGGGCAATTGTAGGATGCAAAATTCAATGGATTCCAGCCGGTAGTGGCTTTGCACTTTACGAATTAAGAAAAGAGGAAAGGAAAAAAGAAGAGCAATGATCCAAATGGTTAGAATTGCCACCACACCAAGCCGTTTACTCAGCTCGTGGGTTGGATTTATGATGACATGGTATCGATCCAAGGCGATGGCAGTAATGGAGAACGTAGATACAAATATACTGGTCGCTTGAAGAGTATTCACTAGTTTGCACAGAATCGTTCCGAGTGGCCAATGCCTGTGCATGATTTCGATTAGTGTGAAAGGCATTGTGAATAAACACAAGAGGAGGGCGGACACAGCCAGATTGATAAAGAACATATTTCTGGCGGTCCTCATTTGGGGTTTACGAATGACCACGAGGCACACGAGTCCATTACCTACAGATCCAGAAACGATGAACACTGCATAGGTGCAGAAAAGCGTGGTAATGGTAACATACTCTATTGAATGTGCTATATTTCTTTCGTCGACTATTCGATAGATTGTTCCATTAATATGGTTGATGAATTCGTTGAAGCTTTGATTGAAATCTATATAATCCATACTGTAATCGTCTTGATCGTACCTGCCAGGGAGAAAGAACAAAAAATGTTAGATTTCATTGGCAATAAAACACTCATTTAGAAAGTTTTTTAAATAATTGAAAGAAGGACCATATACACAAAACCTTGTGCAAAATTGGAAAAACGTAAAGTCTTATGACAGACAGAATAACGCTTTTATAATATATAATGATTTGTAGATGAATAATAAAATAACTTGTAATAAATTATGTAGAGCTTGGTGATAATGATAATAAATGATATCTGGTTATATCAAATAGTTCCGGTAAGTATCTTCTGCCGTGCTGGCGTGGCCGTGCGGTCTCGGCGGCGGCCAGCCGTGGTGACCAATCCTGGCAGTGGCATGGCTGTTTCACTTTCCTTTCATGTGTTTGTCTGCTTCTTCTCTGTCCCTTGTCTCTTCTCTTCCCATCACCCCAGTCACCTGGTCAGTCGGGGTGTTTACGACCAGTGTTCCCGCCGTTCTTAGGGGGAACGCCTTGCGTCCCGCCGTGGACTGACATACAAGGCCAAAATAAAATAAATAAAAATAAAGTATCTTCTCGAAACTTAACACAATTACTTCAAAGTTCGAAGTGTCAATAATATTCAAATATCTTCTTGATATTAGAATTACTTTCAATAAATAGTATATATTATATGTTGTCCGCTTGACTAACACTTTTATAATTAATAGTTCTTTATCTATTTTCCGAATCCTTATTTTAGGATAACTAATAATCTCTATTGTAGTTCCCTTCTTAATATCTAATGTATCACTAATAGTTCAGCTTGCACTGTAACACAATTATTGTTCACTTATTTATCTCAATAGGATAAAATGCGATAATGGTTTTGATAATTGCATGTATGTGGGAGAAACGAAACGACGGGTCATCACGCGCATGAAAGAACACGAAAGGGCCCTAAAACAGCAAAATTTGCAATATATGACAGCTGAACACTTTCAAAAAATAGGACACTTGATAATGACTGATAAACCAATTATTTATGCTATGGAGCAAGATTGTTATATTAGAAAGTTTCATGAATCACTAATTATTAGATCTCAAAATTGTTTTTTTTTTTTGTTACAAATGCCCGGGCTCAGAGCTTGATCAGCTTTCTTTAGGCCACAACTAGGGGCGAGATATGATGCCTTTAACCGACGAATCTTTGCCAGGGTACGCCAACGGAGGCGGCATCAAGTGATACCCGCTGGAACGGACAGAAGGAGAAACAGAAGAAGAAAGAAACATCCATGCCACGACCGGGATTCGAACCCGGATACCGGCATACTGACCACAACGGCAGACTGCCGTGTAGACCGCACGGCCACGCCAGCATAGCAATCTTAAAAATGTTGTAACACGGATTTGTCAATAAAAAAATGCATTGGTTTATGATCTTAAGTAAGTTGTTTATTATTGATGGATACTTATTGTAATAATGTATTGATAATACTAGTTTATGATATTCCTTGTATTGTTGTGAATTCCTAATCATAAGTAGGTTTATGGCCGTTCGCCATTTATGTTACATCTGGGGATGAGGTTGAACCTCGAAACATGTTATGTGAAGACGAATATATCTTTATTTTTGACGGTTTAGTGTATATGGTCCTTCTTTCAATATATACGTTATCGTAACTTATTTAAAAAAAATTAATATTCATAAAGTAATTTATACTACAACCAATTTATTGTTTACTTGTTAATGAAAAATCTTAAAGCATGAAAACAATATCCATTACAATAGGACCTAAATATTGATAGAAATTGAGAATTTAGTTCTGGAATAAACGAATTTTTTGAGGCCTTTCTTGGAAAGAATAAGCGAAAGTTTGGGAATTCAACAAAAAGCTAAGAAAATAACACATACATTTCTTCTTCTTCTTCTTACGAGTTTGGCCTACTATGGACCGCGGGAAACAATTGACTAGATGAGTAGTCTTTTGCTCTCCTCCCAGTATTTCTTCATTCTCTCACTCTGCTTCCGCCTTCTGTCATCTGACCAGATTACCTTGGTCCTCGTAGTTTCTTTACCCTGGAACCCCCTGAATCCATTAACTCTCATTCTAAACATTTTCCTATTCCAGATCTCTTCTGAATTAATCCCAACTTGTTGCATGTCTCTTCTAGTTTCCTCAACCCATTTAGTCGTCGACTTTAAGTTGGTGATATAGTCGAAGATCTTCTTAGTTAATCTAGATTCGCTCATTTTACGAGGTGACCATAAAATATCAGTCTTCTCTTACGTATCGTGTCTGTAATCTTTTCCACCCGTTTGTATAAATCCATATTTTTCCTCTTCCTCCATGTACCATCCTCTCTTTTTTCCGGTCCGAGTATCTTCCTTAAAATTGATGTAAAACTTCGTTTTTATTTTTGTTGGTTTTCAGTGTTCTATTTAAAATTATTTCTTGGAGTTCCATAATTTATAGTTAAAAGAAACACAGATATTGAGCCTTGGTGATATGACTGCGTTTTCCATGGAAATTAGAGTGAAAAAATAAAAATATTTCAACTATGAGGTTCACTTCACATAAATTTGAGTTTCAAAATGAAAAGAGCCAATTACTGCTACTCGGATTTTCATTTCAAAATGCCTTGCGGAAGTGCTTTACACAATCATGCAAAATTAGTTGATTATAAAACCGAAGTAAATTACATATAGGTTTATAGGTTTTAATTGAGTAAATACGCTATTGAGGAAATGTTAAGAAAAGCTCTACAATCGAAATTTATTTATACAAGGAGTAAGTTCTATGAAGAAGAAATAAAAATTTTAAAGCATTCTTCAAACAAATTTCCATATTTCTCTCTATGTACAAGAAATAATATGAAAAGTTAATCTTGTATGTAGGTGAAAATTATTTAGAAAATATTTCATGGTAATCGATATTAAATTGTTTTGTGCTAAGAAATGATTAATGGTAGCTTCTTTATCTTGTCTTACTTTGAAATCAAATTGTGCAAGAAATTAATATTATATTTAAACATATTCTCTGAAATTGTATAATGTGACCTGAATGTTGTTACATTATACAGTTACAACATATACTGCGAATTGGGTGCAAAGCTATAAGCGCTGAAAATAATATTGGCAGACCTAAACGTTTTCTTGGTGTTATTCATACAGTTAAGTAAAAGAAAAAAACATTATTGCTTGAAACAAGTTATTCACCATTTTATTGACTTTTTTTTATTTTGCTGAGAAATTGAAATACAGTTATTTGAAGTTATTTTCAATATATAGTTAAGAAAAAATAAACCTAACATTCCGCATTAGATTAAATACGAAATTATAATAGAATCATCTTGCCCATGAAATACTATAATTTTTTTTTCTCCTAGTTCTTTTTCCTCCAGACAAGCCCAACAGTTCATCCAACTCTGATTCTCAAATTAGTACTGTTTTCTTTTCCCCATGGGTTAAAGGCAGATAGGCTTTGCAGTGACTTTCGTTAGTAATAGAATGCCAGGAGACTTACCTCCAGCAAGCCGAAGGATCACATAGATCTGTAGTGGGATACTTAAGTTTAACTCTTTCCTGAAATTTTTGGTTTTCTTTGAATTTATCTTTATCTATACAATATTATCAAACTTGGTTTGTTGTTTGGTTGATATTTCTTTTTTATTATGAATTTTCATTTGCAGAGCTAACTTAATATTTTAAGTTAAATTCTCCTATGTGCTTATTACCACTGCATTAAACTAGAATGCCAATTCCTATTCAAACTGATACGTCTAGTTGATTAGAATAACATATCTTTAGCAGTCTGAAATACTGTGCTCAAAAGGATAACTACGAGTTACTTTTCCATATTTTGTGGTGTGAATATGGAAATTCTTGAAATATGCGTTAAAATACTCCAACTATTTTTATTAGTTTACTTTTGTCTTCCTTCCTAATTATGTATCAGATAATCTAGTAAATAACTTCTCGGACATTTTTTACACGTTCTTGCTTATTAAGTAAATAAATGATCTTCTTGAATGATCAAAGCACTTTAGAACGACAAGAAAGAAACCGGAATATGAAACATACATTACTATGCATTAAGTATAATGACCTTGCTGCAGTTGTAGGTCTACAACCAAATCTTTAGCTCTTATTTGATTTAATGTTGTATGGTAATAGTTATGTTCTTTTCAATTTGGCATCTTTGACATAATTTATGATTTTGTTATAATTTCTTATTTGTAATATCATAATTGATCATTGTAGATAATTATGCTCCAATTGATAATGTCAATGATGCACAAAAAAAACCTTTCATCTTCGAAGAAGTTCTTACTTTTTTTGTGTTGATCTTTTTTTGTGTGTGTTTCTTTTGTTTTTTTTAAATCTGCATTTTTGTTTTTCTATGATAGATCTTTCTTTTTAATTCTTAAAATTTGTTTTGAAGTATTTCTTTGTTAAATTATATTTTTCCTACATATTTGTCTACGTATAATGTTTGTCTACGATTAGGTTTTAGCCAAATTTGTAGCTGAAAACGATTCTACTTTTCTTAGCTCTTGGCTACTGTGTCTGATAAAAGGGCAACATGATAGAACGTGACAATATAAACTAATGTTCATACCACAAATATCATATTAATGATGAAAGCAAGTAGTGTTTACGTGTTTTCCTGTTCTTTTATGATGATAACTTTTCTGGAATATAAAAGTTCTTTAATTAAATTACAACAGAATCAATTTGCAAAGATGTACCATCTTGTTTGTATAAATAGGTTTGCTGTTTGTTTTAACAAAATCAATCAAAGAAACTGAGAATGAGAATTTAAGTATTTTTATTTACAATTATGTAATATTTACAATTTACTGCAACCGGCATGAACTGAAGAAATGCAAACTTTCTAAGCTAAACAAATTTACCAATATCCAGTTACATACAACATGAATCGACATTTCATTTCAGAATTGGTTTTACAAAACTGATAAGATAATAATAATAATAATAATAATAATAATAATAATAATAATAATAATAATAATAATAATAATAAACAAAACAGTAAGCAAATTATTAAATGAAGACAGAATAGCAAGAACTAAACAGCATTTTAAACTTTTTATAAAAAAGTGTAAAGATTAATGAATCAAGTAAACATCTTACATTACAATGTTAAATTAGAGTTGTTTTTTTTTAAAGCTTCTTCCTTATGACTGACATATTTGAGGCTTATTAACAAATTTGTGAATGCTAAGCTAATTACCTTGGCTTCTATTGTGATGATGATATTCGGCAATTATTGATGATATTGTGCCACAGACTGAGAATAATTGAAAATTATTAGATTGTCTTTTACATATTGTTTCAAATTAACATTGCGTTCATCTTTAAGATTTCTTTAGAACTTTAAACCCATTTGAAGCCTCTAATGTTCAGCAAAATATCGATAAAGTTTATTAAATTTGAAATTGAAATTGTAGTTGCTGTAATTTTTATTGATTACATACTTTTGTCTGTTTTCTTTTCCTACAGAGCTATTTTGCAATTTCTTTAATGCAATTCCGTTTGAATTACAAATCAATATTTACACATAAATATACTATAAATGAAATAAAGAGAAATAGCACTAACATAAAAATGTTTACATAATAGATATTTTTTTATGGGAAAAATGTTTTTTAAACTCTTTGCAAGCTTCGAAAAATTAATTTTCCAAATTATAATTCTCTTTTGAAAATGTAACAAAAATGTTACGAAACATGTAAAGAGTTTAATAAAAAATTTTACCATAAAAATATCTATTAGTATAAATTATATGATGGGAATTTTTCAGTATATAAAAACATAAAAATGACGACATTTTACAAGATTCCGTTTAGTCCCCATAGAATAGGAATTCAATGTGTGTATATATTTTCTTTCATTGCAAATAGCATTTTAACTGACTCTGAAAGCTAATAGTTAATACCAAAAACAAAGTTCAATACTTTCTTAATGCTTCAACTAGAGTGAACAATGAAAGACTAGCTGTTAATAAGGAAATGTGAATTATAATTTTTCTTGATTAGTTATATAAACCAATAAATTTTGTAGGGTTTACTAACCTTTTGCATAATCTGAGGAGGAGGTGCTTTTTGGAGGTGGCGCTTGGAAATGTACTAGTAATTTTTGGGGGTGGATGGCGTGAATTTGTGGACGAATTAGTTAACTAAATGGAACTCGCTGTTTTAAAAAATTAAATAAGTCTCAAAAGCCTAAGCTTAACTAGATCCTCACCTAACATAAAACCCCTTTTCCGGATAAGACATCCCCATTAAAGAGATGGAATGAACATAAACATTTTCAAACTTTATCAGTAAAGCAAATAAAAACTAAATTTTGGGCTCTTTTGGATCGAGATTCAGACCAGAAAGGCACAACTGGTCTCTATATGTCTGGATTCTACGAGAACCTGAAAACCAATTTAAAAATGTTGATAACTTGATGTTCAATGTAGTTCAAATTTTTATTCTCATTAAAAATAATAATAAAAAATTGGCCTTTTTAGAACGGATTATGTTACAATTCTGCGATTCTTAGGTAACCCAATTCCATAAATTATACTGTTTGATTAATAGTATAGATTTACATCAGTTTTGTTTTGGTGGAAAAAATCGAAGTATTTATTTACCCTCTGTTTCAATGGAAAAGAATTAAATTAATAATAATTCTTAGAAAATCAATTACGTTTTTAGCTTTAACAATTTTTTTTATCTTCCTATAGTATTAAGAACTTGCAGAATAATCTTGATTAATGTGTTCGGGTATATTGATTATAAATGAAGAAAGAAAAAAATAATTTTAAGAAAATTTGTAAAGCGAAAGTTAAAACAAATAACGATTAGACGCTTATAATTTGTAATAAATAGAAAGATTAAATTAAAAATGTAAAGAATATTAAAGAGATAGGTAATACTATAATTTGAGTTGATTTTGTAATATAAAAAAAGAAAAGGAACAACGCTTTTTAAGAGCGATATATATATATTTTTATTTTATTAATAAAACTGTACGTGGAAACATAACATTCTACTACTGTACAAATGAAACAATTTTAATGGTGTTTGCAACCAAGAACAGCTAATAACAAACATACAGTCCATTTCTGTTTGGAAGTTCCGCAACTCGAACTGAGAAAGACTATTTGTGGACGGTAGACCTACAATGCATTTTCCGTGAGATCTGTCAAAAGTACTGATCCTTTAAGAAAGTCCAATTGAAGAATTATTTTCCATAAGTTGATTTCTAAATTTAAATGCTGAGCCCTAAAAGAATGTTTTCCAGAAAGCTTGTCTTAACGAAAGGTATCAAGGAAACAGTTGTTAACGGGGTTTCTTCCACTTCGAAATGAACTAGATGCATTTGAAATAAATGAATAAGAAGACCAAAGGAAAACAAGTAAAACCAACATCAGTCACAAGACTAACTTAAGAAACAGGACTGTGATCAATATTCAAACATACAATATATAACAGTTGTGACAGTTAGAGCGTAATGTCCCCTAAAATGCAGCACTTGTAAATATCGTATAGAAGGTAATAACTATACATATGACATTCAAAAACAAGTTTCATTGAAAAACATAATTAATAATTTGAATGCACAGTAAAATTTTGATTCAGTTTCTTAAAAAATAAACTTTATTTAAATAACAGATAATTTTAGACTGATCTGTTTTTCCGAAAGATAGAATCATGGAAAATGGTCACAAATTAGGATTACTAAGCTTTTTCAGCTTCAAGAAGCTTGGGTTTTCCGCTTTCCTTCGTAAAAAGGATTTATTTTTTTAATTAAGTTCTTAGCTAAGCCAAATTTTAATGATGCAAACTAGCAGTTTGTTTTGCTTAGCAGATTCAATCATTAACTGAAATCTATTATTGAAATCTTAATATTATAAATATTGTTAATATTGAAATGTTAATAAAAAGGTTAGTTTATTAAATTAAGGTTTTAATTTTTTCATCTTTAGAAATATAAAAATTTGGCAATTTTAGGTATCTTTAACTAAAATTTAATTAAATTATTTTTTTAGTGGTATCAAATAAAAATCATTAAATTATTGATTTTATCGAATACATTAGATATTATGTACAAAATGTTATGCAATTTTTGAATAAATTTAATTTTAACTCCTAAAATTTTCATAAATTTGCTGGTAGTATCAAAAGTTGGATTATTCTTAACTTTCAAAATAACTATATGGGCTAATTATATTTATTGATTGTCATAATGAGTATTATATTACATTAAGTTACTTTTTTTTTCTTAGCGTATCTTATTTGTTTCTATATAACAGAGATATTAATGGAAAACTTGAATGATAATTTAATAAAGATCTGAAATTCACAAAAATAATGTTTATATTATAACAGAAAAGAAGCTGCAGATTGATAATCACATTAGAGTAAATGGAGCAGAGGAACCACATTATTAAACAAAATAAAAGAGCAAATTTAATGAGAAATGGCTGCCATCACAATTTTATTAGAGATATCTTTACTTGTCACAAATACTGAACTAGAACAAAGTAAGAATGTTCTATCTTTCTTAAAAGGTAAACTTCAAAAACGTCGTCTCTCCTTACAAGGTATAAGATGATATAGAGAAGAGATAGCAGTGAGTAATGGAAGTTATACAAAAAAAAAGCGGATTTAAGGCTCGTTGTATCTTATGGGTTTTTTTTTTCTTTTTTAAGATTTTAGTAATAAAAATGAAATATCATTAACAGCATTGAAAAATTACGTAAGTCTTAATAAAGATCAAAGTTTTCGTATGATTAAAAAACATAATAAACATTATTACAACGATCAATAACATTTTACAGTTCGTTTTTGTTTACGAGAGCCTTCAACGCTTTTGCGCATGCGTCAGGTCTCCTTCGATTTCTTCAGAATAGGTGTGAAGAGAAAGTTAACGAAGGGATGTTTACTTTTTATAGTGTTAGTTTACTAGTAGCTGCGTTCTATTTGCGCTTTTCGGGAAAGAATTATGGAAAGAATAAATACTATTGCAAAAATGCTCCTCGTTATTTTTTTCTTAAAAGCGAAAATGTACAAAAGAATTTCTTAGGAAAGTATCCATCTCAGCGTATCACCCCTCTGCGGAGTAAAATCGTACTCTGCCATTCATAAACGGACAGTAGTACATTAATCAACGAAGAATCGTTTTTCCTGATAACTAGGACAATACTTCTTCATTCTCATTCAATCTAATTCTGGTTGGCTACTGGCCAAATGATAAGTTAACGCTTCGTCAGTGTCCACAGCCAACAGCGGAGGATATTGGCTGTAGATATAGTGGTTTTCTTCGCACCTTCATTAAGTGTAGACAAGTAGAAGTAAATTGAATAGAATCTAGCCTTGTGATTTATTACTTTACATTGATTAAGGTCTGCGATTGATAAAAAAATTAAAAAATGTTAAAATTTAACTGTAATTAATTAGCCAGTTACGTATTTTTATTAATAATAAGTTAAATATTATATTAATTAAGTGTACATTTACTTACAGATCATTGAAATGTGATACATCCGTACTCCTGATTTTTTTTAACGACAAAATTAATTCAAACTATTATGATAATTTTACATGCACTACTCATTGCATTCCGTTTACAATTGCCACCAGATGTCGCAAACAGAGGCCACTACGCAGCAATGATGACATCAGGAAGTGAAGACTGCTTTAGCCAACCATTGGACAATATTTTCATCAATTTAAATTAATATCTTTTGCTGTTTGTATAAAATCTCGTCTTTTTATTTGTAATTCTTCAGCATGAAGAAGGATCCACTCGGATCGGAAATCGATTCTGGTTTTATTGTAATTTTATTTTTAATTATTGAATTAGTAAAGTGTGAATTAAGCAGATGCATGAGCTTCGTATTATTTCTTTAATTCAAACTAGGCGGAGTAAAAGTATTTTAAAACAATCTTAAATTGAAATTTCTAATCATGAAAGGAGCTGTGTTTTAGATATTTTACTTTCAATTTAAAAACCTAAAATCGATGATAACAGATTGATTTCAGATTTTTGCCATTTTGATTCCAGTGGGATTTGTGATATTTATTCTTTTGTGAGAGGTACTCTGTGATTCTGTTGTTTCTGCAGAAATGTTTCTGAGATACACTTTAGTTACCGAATGAACTTAAATAATGTAAAAGGAAAATCTTTACATTTCCAAAACTGCAATGTCTTGCTTCGCAATTAAGAACTTTGTATCTCCAAAATAAAGACAGAATCAATTCAAGATGGTTTCATTAAATGAAAACTTAAGTTAAAAAGTATAATAAAATTTTGCAAATAAGGAGGAGTACAAAGAGTCACTGTATACTAACAGAATGACTTTAAAACAGAAAAGATAAAAACTTTTAGTTGGTTATCTGCTTATAAAACAGAATAAGTAAATATAAAATGGATGCCTAAGATTAGAAGTTCTTTCCAGCCCTTATTTAAGAGTTTGTTTGCTTTGGAATTTAGTTTATCTTCCGTTTACAATTTTTAAAGATATTACACTTAATTTTCTCAAGAAAGAGGAAATAGAAATGCCTCTCAACTGAACGCAGCTCATTCTTATATAATGAAGAGATATTTTTTCAGTTGCAGCTCAGAAATATTCTGAAAATGCCGTCTTTGAGAAGATTTAAGTGCTTTATAAAACGTGCGCTTTTCATCGAAAATAGCTCATTATTTTAAAAGATTTAGAGCTTGGTGTATTATGCCAGACTTGAATAAGAATCGTGTCGTAAAACTAAGATTATCAAGACGAACAGAAACGTTTTTATTAAATTTTCATTCGTGTTTTATGAAAGATAAATGAAGCAAAGATGGAAAGACGCTACACAACACAAAGGTTTCGTTAATTGTCTTTCAAATATATTACAGATGTTTAATTTTATAAAATGAAATATTTTTAACCAATGACACCTTAATAGAAAATCTTTATTAATAATAACCGATAAAGAAGACCAAGTCCTCAAATGCTGTTTCATATTTGTTGACGATCATCAGTCAGGACTATCTTAATTTATCAGCTGATAAGTTTTTTATGATTTTATTGTAGTGCACTAAAAAATTAATTTTTTACGAGCCTCTTGAGTTATCATTATATTTGAGACACTTGAGTTATCACTATAATCGGATTTCTTGTTTAATTTTTCTTGTTTAAGTTTTTGTAAGTTCCATATGTATCTTCACAACTTTATTAAGTTGTTATAGTACCTTTTTTAATCAAGCGCAGAGGAACTAAAGCCGTTCCGGCGTGGCCTTGTCGTCTAGATGGCGATCTTGTCGGAATCTGGGTTCGAATCCCGGCACGGGGCATGGATATTTCATTCTTTCTTCTTCAGTGTTTCGTCCGTTCTTCAGGGGTAAATGCTCCCTATGGTGTCCCCTAGGTTACGCTAAAGAACTAGCTATTCTGGCAGCCATATTCGATGTCCTGGCTAATGAATGCCAAAGGATAAATAAATAAATTAGAATTAAAGAATTGTTCCATTATCGCTTGTTTCATTATCCTTTGACATCACTTTTATTATTCGATATTTATTGTAAGAAATTTTGACTCTTAGATTCGTTATTATTATTTATTTAACAAATTCTTAATGTAAATGGTTGGGATTAAATAACTGTCTCATTTCTATGTTTATATTTTCAATCTTGACTCAGCTTAAGTTAACAATTGTTCAGCTAGAAGGTTGTGCTGGTGAATTATGCGTACCAAGCCGTATATTTTAAGTTCACTAAATTCTCGAGATGAAAGTAGCACATCAAGATTTCAGGCTAAAATATTCATTAGATGCAATTTAAATAGCTGCATATAGAAATAGTTCTGATCTGAAGCTTCAAGCTGTGAAAAGTGTATGGACATTACAGCGGGAATTGGTCTCGCAGTTATATTATTATTTCATCAGCATGATAGTGATTGGTTGCTCCGATAGTATAAAGATCTGGAGGCATTGTAAAACGACTGATTCAATGCCTCGGATACACCTAATTAAAATTCTGAAAGCATGGAGTGAAGAAACATTGTAAAGAAAGAAACATCCATTCCCATCCCATGATATGCGAAAATAAATCAGCATTTTTTGAAGTAAAGACACATTTCATAGCAACGAATATTTTCCAGTTTAATCCATTTATTTTAGTCTTCACAAAATTCAGCCGTCCCTTAACACAATTTTAAGAAACTGCTAAAAGTTTTGAACAGATGAATAAATCTTCTTGAAACTAGGCTTATATGTTTAAGAACTAGAAATGGTCTAACTTTTTGCATTGGAAAATTTTTCTTTACGCGCGATTTGTTGTGAATAAAATTTCCACTAAAATGTTAGATGTGAAAAAAATTTCTGTCGATGTCTAACACTGCCATTAATCCGTTACCAATGCTCCTAAGCGTGATTTCATATGCTTAAAACTAATAGGCGTTCAAATAATTCTCTTCGTAAAATTAAAAATGTAATTCTTCGTATTTATTGTATTTTAAAATTTTTCGTTTATTGCTTTCACGAGTTTAAATTAAAAGCAAAAACCTCCCCCGCAATATTTTAATTAAATCAAGTTTTAAGGTCTTCTAGGAATTTATTGCTGTATGCTGATGAATGCGACATTCTGTTAAAAATGTAGAAAAAATTAAAAAAACATCAAACAAACCAAATCTAACAAACAAACCAAACATTAATTAATTTTTATAAGTTAAATTTAAAAAGAAAAAAGATAGGAGAAAGGATTAACGTAAGAAAAGAAAAAAGAAGGTAATATTCAGTTTGTAGCAATTGCTTTACGAAGCTCTGTATTGTCACGTTTAAGATTTATTTCTGTTCCGTTGATTTCCAATACAACGAATGCTTGAATACCTCATAATGAGGCGAACATCGATGTCATTTTATGGAACACGTGACTGTATTCCTAGGATCAAGCAATCAAAGAGTCAATTGAACTTTTTGGAAATCAAATTATAATGGTTTGAAGCAACTTAATTTTAGTTAACAAAAGTGCTCATAGGTTTTTTTTTTTCCTTTTTTTTTAAATTTTTCGATGACATCAACTTTTAGGGAAATTAGTCACTTAAGAAGTTAGTTTGTGAAAAAGAAAGCAGCCCCAAGCAAACTGAACGCTATAGTGCGGAAATGCTGTATTGGAAGAAATTGTACAATCCTCACTGATTCAGGCCTTCGAGTTGCATAAATTAACATAGAATTCAGTTCTGTCTCTCTCTCTTTTTTTTTTTTACATCTGGAAATTCACTTTATCCAAGTTGAATTTAAAACTATCTCCTTAATCGCCTATAATCTGCAATGGAGTGTTGCTATCTCAATTTCTGATGAAAATGTTACTATCATCAATCAGTTCAAGATATGACTGTTTCATAAACTTAAACATTTCTCTATTAACTCAAGTAATTGTACCCTTTCTACATTAAATAGTAAATCACCTTTTAATTTCTTTTTTCTTTCTCTAATTGCAATCATTGTGCAAATGCTTGATAAATAATGAATTTACCTCATTATTATTATTATTTCATGGGGTGAATGTGGGCGGCAGGAAAGTCAAGCACTGCGACCTGAAAGATCTATTGTGCCAACCCACGGAAAAGAGGACAGACAGAAAGACTGAGAAAGTATGGTGGGGGACTCGCAGGGGAAATTTACCTCATTAAATAGTCGTTGGAAGTTATAACAAAATTTATGGAATAGTTGTTTCCAGAATATTCTAATTGCATTCCATAATCCGGCTGTTATGAATTCATTTGCCCTGATTATTTAACCTTAATTCATTTGTAATTATTAACTGCGTTAATTTCACTGCATAATTATTAACTATATGAAAAAAAAAATACTTGAATTCTTTTATGCGTTTATAATCACTGACCTTTCCCAATATTAATTGATTATAACATTTTAATTAAATCTTAAATTAATTTTGAAATTGGAACTTTATACAAGGAAACAGAATTCTTTATGGCAAACTGAAGTGAAAGAAGAAATCGAAAAAGTATTTTTGTTTTTAATTTTCATTTCATAACTGTACCGTAAAAGGCCATGCAGGCCCTTACGGTGCAGGAGAGGGTTAGGCTCCCAGCAATTCTCGACCAACGGGACTAGTTGAGGTATAATGATCGGTCCGACGCTCGCCCGCGTTTAACCCCGGAGTAAGAAAATCGGTACCACTGGATAACACGCCATATTTTCAATATCCCGACATTACCCGGATCTGGTATTACAACTAAACTTGATTTATCTCTTCTTGAACTGAAACAACAAAATAGAAATTTCCCACTCACATTGATCCATTTATTTGTTGAAAAACAATCCACTTTTTTCATTTTGTTGGAAAACATTCAACAGTGTTTTGGTTAACTTTTTTTTGTTTTTAAATGTTAGGTCCTTAATACGGGGCACCAGCTATTAATTATTTAATACTAAATTTTGTTTTAAAATCAGTAAATCGTTATTAAAGAGATTGGAAAGTGACTTTTAACGGTGATGTTTTTGGTATTTTTTGCTTTTTGCTTAATGATTGCATTGTAGCTTAAATAATTGTTATTTAACTCAATAAATAAAATTCTTTGAAAAGATCCACTATTTTATAAAACCAGCAGATTCAAAATTTAGATTTTAAAACAATTAAGAATAATGAGAAAAATTACAGTTTTTTGACTAGAAACAAGTAAAAAAAGCCAAATTTTTACAGTGAACTGAAAAGGTTTACAAAGGTTAGATTATGATATAATTTCGTAAAAATAAGGGGAAATCCTTTATTTATTTCTTTTATTAAAGCTTTTTAACTTTACAAAAATTAGTAAAGTTAAAAAAAAAATGGGGATTTTCTTTTTCTAATAGCTCTTTCTAATTAAGATTCAATAAAATAATTAACTCCCAGTGAATTGATTAAAGAATAAGTTCAAAACCTTTTCTTTTTCCTTTGATAATATTTATTTTTCTTTAGAACCTTTCACTCAGATGAAGTGAAAGCATCGTAACAGAAATTCATATCTAATTTAATGTATCATCTAATTTGTGCCATTTTGCGAAATGAAAGTAAAAAAAAAAGTAAATACGGAAAAATAAGACATTTTAGTATTATTTACAAAGAACAGCAACTTAATTTGCTATTAAGATAAATACATATATTTTGACAAAGAGAATACATATTATTTGGAATTAGTTTCATGTTCTTACCAAAGAAAATTGTATTCCTGAAAACTGTAAAAAAAGAAATACAGAAATACGCAAGACAAGGACTTACTTAAGATTTCGACAAATATTCAATTGGCTTTATTAAGAAATTTCTCGGAATTAAGAAATTGCATACATTCTACAAATGAGTTAAAAATCACAAAGTTCTTATTGTAAAGAATGTTTTGATGAGAAATTTCTAAGTACACATTCCAGATCAAACTTGTTTAATTTAAGCATTTTGTTTAAATCAATTTTCAAATGTAACAAAATTAGTTGTTTATATTATTTTTTTATATTATCTCTATAATGAAGCATCCAGTTCATTAATGCTGCAGGAACATCAATTTTGTTTCGTTGAGATTTTTAGATTTTCGTTTTTTGTTTCTTTTTTTTTTTAGGATGTTTTTAAGATCAAATCTTAAAGCTTACATTCAGAGTAAGAAAAAAGGTTTGAACAAGAAGCAATCAAAGAGTCTATTCTTAGTAAGTTAGTGAAAAAGGTTAACTAAAGAAAAAAAATGCTTTAAATGGATTGGCGCTGAATCCTCCGTGAGTTTTGCTCCATTCTACATTTCGAAATCATAGTTGAAGTCATATTGTCAACAGTAAAAGCTTCCCTGAATATGACACATTCAAAAAAGAAAAACAAAATCAAGTATCTTTC
>JAFIDM010000001.1:53102366-53114182 GCA_023159025.1 Thereuonema tuberculata | reverse complement strand
AAAGTTGATATTTAGTTAATCCGAAGATAATTTCATCTTGGTTTCTTATCACTAATCTGTTAATCCTTACTCAGTAATAATCTTCTTTTTGGATATTTTTCTGTTTCAAATGAATGTCTCACCTAACATCGAAATAATAACATGTAATTTTCTATTTAATTAAATCCATAATGCAATGAATTTTTTGCTCCTGCCTTTTATTCACTCTAATTTTTCTGGTGGCATTTTGAAATGTCAATAAATTCAAAGGATTTTTTATTCTTTTTCTCGGACATAAGTTCCTCGCATTGCTCACCAAATTCTCTGCAAGGTAATTAATTCAAGTAATTTCCGAAGCGGTTGTTCAGCAAGATTTTATTTGCATACGTGAAAATCATCCTACAATAAATTAATTTTATAAGACTATTTTTTCAGCTAAGACTTGAAAATATCCACCATAAATAACAGTCATTTTAAATTTCTATAGACTAGTGTTAGGTAAAGAAGAATAACATTGACAAATGCTTTCTTTCTATTAGGTCATCTCAACAATGAATAATTAAAATTCATAGTAACGAAAATTCAAAAGATTTAAGATGTAAAGATCTGAAAGTATAAGTGTTCTTTCCCGAAATGCAATACTATAGATTGTTTTTATTTTTCCAAATTTATGCTGAACGAAGGTCTTGCAAGTCATTTGTTACTTGCTAAATCATTTCCCTTCACTATGCAGATAGTGCTTGTAAAACTAGTTTTACATTTTATGTAATAAAATAAATCTGATTTAATTGAGAAAAATAAGAATTTCAGTTTAATAATATCGGTTCTATAAAGGACAAAAGTATGGATCATCTTCCTTATTCCAATCCTATATTGAAATAATAATTGCAATCTTTCAATTACTCTTAGGAAGGCCTAAAAAAAAATTATAATTTTACTTTGGGAAATTGTTGAAGTAACTTTCATGAAATTCTATGCTAATGTTTATTCGATATTTTATTTACTATTTTGCATTCTTTTCCTGGATTCAATCATTCTTTTATCAATGATTGAAACTGCTTTTCGAAATCTTCTTTTGCAAGAAATCCCTTCCTTTTACAATTCAGAGGCAAATTAAACGATACCAAAACATATTCAGCATCATCGAACATTCTGTGCTTGATATTCTTCAGTTTTTCACACTCTCTCTCTCTCTCAAAAACTCAACAAGTTTAGTTTTATACTCGCAGTTGCAGTTCCAAAAAGAAAGACAATCCTGAATGTGAGTCCAACGTGACGAATTCTACGAAAGAGATTCCTTTCCTTCGTTGCAGCTTCTTGGAAGTAATCAACCCTTCATTGTTGGTCGCAGAGGGAAAGTAAATCTTAGTAGAAAAATATAAACTTCTTTCGATTTAGTCAATACGCCTGCACGCGACCACTTTTCAATCTCAGATTGCCAATAAGACCTACACTTACTCCTGTATCTTCTTCGTAAGAAGAAAACTTTAAATAACAGAAAATCGTTATATAAAATTCTTGTTATTCTTAACTTTCCCTTCAGCCTAACTTAAAAGATAAAAATTCTAATTTGTCAATCTGTTGATATACTTTTCCACCTACTTTCTAAGGAAAGTGTAC
Source organism: Thereuonema tuberculata (assembly GCA_023159025.1). Classification (NCBI taxonomy): domain Eukaryota; kingdom Metazoa; phylum Arthropoda; class Chilopoda; order Scutigeromorpha; family Scutigeridae; genus Thereuonema; species Thereuonema tuberculata. The sequence goes on along the minus strand of JAFIDM010000001.1, from coordinate 53,112,583 downwards.
CTCAAGAAATCAGTCAGTCTATATGTAGCCTATGAATATACATGTATGTGTATGTATGTATATAAAAATTCCTTCAGAGAAGCATTAGAGTCTAAACATTTATTTTCTAGCCATGTCTGAAGCAATGGATATTAATCCTTTTAGATATTTGGTGAATTTGCTATTAATTTTCTATAATCGAAATTAAAGATTTAGATAATTTAAGGCGAATTTAATTATTATTATTATTTTTTTTGAGAATGGAAAATTTGTACTGTTTGTATTTAGCAGACATTATAATTTGAAAATAAGTGCAGCTTTTTGTTTTGCAATTTCTCAAATTTAAAAAACAAAAAACAAGAAAAAAGAAAAAATTCTTAAAAATTAAGGCCAACACACAATTACTAATTCTAAAAAGATTTTATACACATAAACAACCAGTTTCGGCTAGGCTGGCTAGTTGTCTCACTTGTAAATGTCTAGCCAGCCTAGCTGAAACTCTTAATTTTAATGTGTACAAAATCTTTTTAGAATTAGTAATTTTGTGTTCGCCTTATATTTTTAGGAATTCTACAATATTTATACACGTTAAATTTTAATTATCAAAAAAGAAAAAAAAGTAAAGAAATTTTTAAGGAAAAACATTTTAATGAAAGCATGCTTTAAGTTCGTACATCAACTATTTGTTTTGTTTTATTACTAACTTTTTTGTTGTTAATTTGCTGATAATATTCTGTTTTCTTTTTTTGGAAATTAACTTTCAGTTTGATCATTTGATTTATCAATCACTGGATCATTGCTTATCTATGGGAATTCCCTTTTTTTTTTTTTATTTAAACATCTTGAAAGACTAAAATTAAAGTATTTTCATGGAACGTAATAAGATACAGAAGAACTCCAATTATTCGGATTAATTGGGGATTGCCATTGTCCGGATATGCAGAAATCCAGATGATTGGATCATAAGTGAAAATCACTCTAGCAACGTGTTATTGTGAAACTGCACTACTGCATGGTTTAAAAGAACCAAAATTACACATATTTAAACACAAAAAGTATTTTTAAAAGAATAAAAGTTAAAAATACGTACCTGTATTTAAATACAAAAATGCTGGCACAAGAATTTTCTCACTAATTTTTATTAGTGAGTTTCTTTTTATTGTTCATTTTTTTCTTAATAGGCACTACTGCGCTTCCGATGATCATTCATATTAGCCTCAGTGCGGAGACCTCGTTGTTTTACTGGTGACTGCTCCAGGCTGATGATCGCCAAGAGCGTGAAACAGCTGTTCCAGGATGTTACTTGGTAAACAATTTGGTAATTTCAACTATTGTGTTTATTAATAATTCAAATGCGCAGTTTGAATTTTTATGCTTAAAAAAAACATCACTGAGGCCGGCGAACGACTGGCACATGAATTTTCACACTAATTTTTCATTAGTGAGTTTCTTTTTATTTATTTTTTCTTTGAGCACCACTGCGCTTCCGATGAACAAAAAGTATTTTTTTTAAATTTTTGTTTTTAATTTTTTTTTTCCTTGAAAATCGATCCAGATAATTGGCGATCCGGATATTTGGCGTTCGAATAACTGGAGTTCTACTGTATCTCCATGAATTAAAATAAAAATAACACCCATTATAAGAAGAAAAGAACAACCTTAAGCTTCCAAATAGTAATAGCAGTCATGGATGTATAAATGTTTATTATATTGTTATGAAAATTATTAGGTAATGAAATAAAGCGAACCGAATAATCGAATTTAAAAAAATAAATATATGCAAAATTTATATTTATATAAAAAAATTACAATGTGGAGAAGCAATTTGCACTAAAGAAGTCCTATTTACTATTCGCTTTCTTTTTAATTACTTAGTATAAGTTAAATCAATTGAATAATAAAGCTGATAAAAAAAATCATACATTGCTTTCAAAAAAACAAAAACAATAAGGAATTTTTTTTTTTTTGTTATGTACAGAAAAATGTTGAAATGTCAAAAATAAGAATTTATTTCGTTTAGCAATTTAAAAAATATTGAAGAAATCAAAGTTTCTGCTGCTCTTTCGAACTATTCAAAAACTAAAGTGAAACTAAATTAAAGTTCTTGTTTGCTGTGAGAGGACATTTCCTTAGATATTGCATTGCACGACGGGTCATTCGTGTTCAGAGGTTGACCGAGAGTTCTCTTAAGAGGGCGAGAATAAAAGAAGGAAAAGTCGATCCTGCTGAACTACGATTAATCGAATTCTTCCTCTCCAGCGAGTGTTCAGTGCCCTCCTACTTTCTAAATCCCATCTCTCGAGTCAGTGAATCCACCTCTACTGAAAATCACGTTCCGATTTGCATTCACCTTCGTCTGCTCCAGGCTGTTGTCATGGGGGCGTATCATTTGCTTTCCTTCTGCAAATTCGCTTTCTTATATTTTTTTTACTTCTATTTACATTTCAATTGAACTTCAAAGCCCAGTCAAAAGCAGCTGAGACCTCGTTTAATCCTTCTTAGGCAAAATTTTTCATTCATCAGATGCAGGTCATCTGATTAAATCCAAACTTAAATGATACGTCGTTCCTTTAAAGGAGAAATACTGAATGAATTTTCTTCGGTGTTAGTATTTTGGTATTTTGGTATTTTTTTCAGGACAATTCAAACATGCAAACATGTATCTTAGTAACATGTAAGCTAAGTTATTTTTATAAATATATCGCAGTATCTCAGTTGACATTTTACTAATTAAAAAAAATAACTTTAAAACCAGAAGACATCTAAAACTAAAACTACGTAGAATCTTAGCTAAACCAACTTTAATGAGTGAAGTGAAATGTGGACACTCGTAAAGGAAGAGTGCTTGAGATGTGGTTTATGAGAAGGATAACAGCGTACAAATTAAGAGAGAAGAAGCATGCATAAGATATTAAAAGCTAGAGCTTAAACTAGTACCCTTTATCCGATAATACAAGGAATCATGTGTAGAATGTATTCTGAGGATGGAGATGGTATCTGAAATGTATGCCATTATATCCTTCTCGGCGATAGAAAAATTGGAAGACTACTGTGAAGACGAGCTAGTCAGTCAATGATAGAAGACTGTTGGGAACTTTACACCAATTAGCTGATGAGGTCTCATCGTCTACCGTGTCAGAATTCCCATATATACTACCATATGGCGGACCTTTTCCATATAACAGGGGGATTCACTCAGTTATCCTTCTGGGAACAGGCTAATACGTTAATGCTTATGGAAGATGCTTAATTGATTATTAAAATTAGAATAGCCTATGTTAATCAATTTCGTCACATCTTTCTTTGATCGAAGTATACTGGTAGATAGTAATACAAAGAACACTACGCGTTAAAGAAAACTGCTTAAAATTCACGATTGAATAAGAGAACTATTCACTAATAGAAACAATTCAGAAATTACAGAATATTTAAAAATAACTGAGTTGCAAATGAAAATGTTAACCTTGAATGTAGTTGATTTTTTTTTCTTATTGTTTTAAGGAATTTCAATAAAATAGCTTACATTATATCAAGGTCTCAATGATTTACAATCAGCTTAACGCTTTCATTTTAAAAGACTTTTTCTAGTTTTTCTTAAACTTAGAAAATGAATAATGAAAATTTCGGAAATTACATTACAATTTATGTTCAGATAAATAAAATTAAATTGAAATTCTGTTTAAAGAAAAGCAGTTCTGGATGTGACCGTAATAAGTTTTTCTGATATTCTTTGGCACATACTTTTTATATGAAGGGAAATAAATTTAAACTGACACGGGATTTTGTATAGTTTTTTTTTTTTTTATTCAGAAATGTTTAGGTTTGGAAAGTTAGACAATGGCAATTTATATCTGCTTTAAGATCTGAAAAATTTCCGTTTGATTCAAAACGTTTGATTCAAAAATTTAAATTAGATGAAGAGAACGAATTGAAAATAAAATTGACATAATAGCCAGCTCTCATTTAATAAATTTATAATTCAGGTAGATATTCTATCCCTTCTCTCGCTTTTAAATACATTTAAAGATTCTAATAATATTGCTAGGATTGCAGTAAATTTGAAAAGTATTTGTGGTTATAGATAAATTAAATGACTTTGTGAAAAATCGTGACAAAAAAGTTCTAAAAATAAATTTAAGTGACTACAATGAAAAAACTGTAAAATTTACTTTTCATGGATTTTTTGCATATACTTTAAGATGAAGCTCCCAGAACTGCAATTAAATTTCCCATTTGCCAAGGGAACATTATGCTTTAGGCCAAAGTAGAAGAGAGTTGAATACCACTTGTTTCAAGATTTTATTAAAAGTTAAGGATATCGGTGAAAGATCAAGAAGATGGAATAGGTTCAGCTAAGGAGTTCAGCTTGGACTTTAGTCTTGTCTTAAGATAGATAACAAATAGGAGTTAGAGAGATAGCTGTTGTTGGAGGTTTTTCAGCCACAAAAAGAACGATTCAAGATACGTCTAATATCGAAGGACTAATAAGATATGTTATTAAATACAAACCATAAAACCATTAACGTTTTTTGGAGCTTATTGGTCCATACTTTCATTTTTATGTTTTTTAGCTTCACTTTTGTTTTTTTAAGTAAACGAAAGATAGATTGGCTTTAGACCTCCATGGAAATGCCAGGATATTGCTCATTAATCCTTCTTTTACTCAATTTGAGTTAAGAAAGGCATTCATTGAGAAATCGAAGCAATTTTGTGAACGCTTTGCTTCGTCGTATTGCTTTGAAATGAGAAAAACCATTTCTCCTATGAACATTTCAGTTTTGAATTCGAAAGTCCGGAGCTGAAAACTCAGTAATATTTTCGTAATTTTTTTTAGCATATGAGCCCTTAAAAAGTTTCTTTCTATTGTGATAAGGTATATTTAATGTTTACAAGAATTTTATTTATCTAAGTTAAAATATCAAATTATCAAAAAAATATTTTAAAAAAAGTTTTTTTTTTTTGTTTTTTTGTTTTGTTTACGGTATTTTTATTAATGAACAGAAACATACATCTTTGAAATAAAAGTAGTAATAGTGCTTACAATAACAACAATAATAATAGTAATAATAATAATAGAAATAATTTCACAGACAAAACCATACATCGTAACAGACCTAACGTCACACTTATTGATAAGATATATCTCATTGATATTGCTGTGCCTATCAGCAAGAACATGCGGAGAACTCACCCAGACAAGATCAGTAAATACATCGACCTATAATGAGCTCCAAAAGCAGTGGAGGCAGGACCGAGTACGTGTTGTACCCATCGTCCTGCCCGCGAGTGGTCTGGTGCCTCACACATTGCATCACAGCCTCAGCACACTAGGACTACACAAAAACACTTTTGCACAACTCCAGAAGGCTGTGGAACTCAACACAACACGCAAAGTTAGAAAATTTATGGACACAACACAGATCCCTAACCATTCTTGCACATTTATTTTACTCTTGGCTTTGGTCCTTGACATGCCATGTTATCTTTGCTAGGGAAACCCAAGGTTTGAATCTTTTACATAATAATGATGAACGAAATAGCTTTGGAAGGGATTCAATTGACTTCTTCCGTTATTTTACTGAAAATGAAAAATTTTCAGGTGACATTCAATCAAAAAAAGGAGAAAAGTTAAATTTTATTTTTTTATGTGCTAATGAAAAATTTAATTGACTGTAGAAAGCGAACCTTTACGGTGATTAAAAATCAATATTTCCTATTTTTTTCCAAGTGGATAAAAGAAAAACGAAAAAAGACACTTTTAAGATTTCATAAAAAAAAAGTGAACTGAGTCAGCGAATTTTTGACAAATTTCTGTTTAAGGCCAAAATCTTAAAAGTTTTGTTGGTTTCACGGAATACGAACGAACAGGAGTTTCTAAACTGAATAATAAGTTAAAGCCAACGTTTCTTCTAGCCGCAAGATGTAATTCTCTCCGAACATCAAATCATATATTTTTAATAAAAACGACCAGACTGCACTGTGAAAAAAAGGATTTATAAAAATACAAAAATAGTTACAGTTTCGAAAGTCTCTCTTTTGGCTTTCTTCATCGAAGTACTATACAATTAAAATTTGAAATAATCGAATCGATACATGTTGTTGTCCCGTGACATCAACAACCAATCATCTGAGAGCATTGTTCATTGTACTTGGACAAAAATTCATTTTTGGATGTAGGTTCGTTTGCCTTCCTGTGGCGATGATGAAATAAATATCCAAAAATAAATTTTTGAAGAGGCATCACCACAACTACAGTCCGACCACGATAACGTCACGATCGGAAGGAACACCACGTGATTATGACGTATCTATTTTTCAGCCAATGACCAACAAGCGCGCCACCAAGCACAGGTCTCTATTAATTTCCCTCAAAATATCGCCCCAGAGTATTTTACAGAACAGTGCTCGAAAAATTACTTTACAGGTTTAAGATTATTTCCGAAAAGAATTGGAAAATGGAGGACGAAAATTAAAACTAAATTTTTGTTTTTGTTTTGTTTTATAGCGGTAACGTAATATTCTTCGGAACCTCTGAGAGAGAGAGGCTGGTGCTGACGTCATGGGCGAAGTGCTGACATCGAATCTTCACGTTATCGTCGTCGGACTATACAATGGAGAACGCCCTCCGGATGATTAGTTGGTGACGACGCTTACAACAACCAGTGTCTATTCGATTATTTCAAATTTAAATTGTAGCCCGACGAAGAAAACCGGCGGACAGGCTTTCGAAACTGTAACTATTTTTGTATTTTTATAAATCTAATTATTTACAGTGCAGTCTGATCGTTTTTATTACTTATATATCTGCACGTTAAACAGCTTCAATTCATCTATTTTAATTTTTTTGAATTTAACAGAAAAAGAATAAAAATGTCAAGATCAAGCAAACTTGTATTATTAAAAAAATCTTAAAAATGAAATCTAGTATTTACTAGAATTTTCCGCTGATGATGAAATAAAATACAAACATTCATATCACATTATTAAAAATGAAAATATTTACAAATATTGGGATGTTTTACCGTGTGTAGAAACATGGTAAAACATCCCAATATTTGTAAATATTTTCATTTTTAATAATGTGATATAAATGTTTGTTTTTTATTCCGTTAATGTTAAATTATGATTTGTGTGAATAACAAATGTTTTTGTTTACTTACGTCAATAGATTGTCGATGGACATAATTGAAAGAGGGATGACATTATTTACCGGGATAGTGTGTATGCAAGCTGGCGGATTGCTTTTTCCATAATGCTTCTGCTTCGCTGTAGTATTCAACCAAGCAACAGTTTCCTTCCAAAACTGTACAACTCACTGATTTTTCTTTTCCTAAAGTAAAAACGAGAAAAGCTAATTAAGTATAAGTTTATACTAGAAAAGATCTTTACTTTTTTATTATACATTTTCTTGCTTAAGGTCCTGACTCAAGCAAATGCAGGCGACCGCAAACCTTTTATTTCTTTTATATATTTTTTTCCCAATGCACCTAAAATTCTGAAAATTTAAATATGCACTTGTGAAGCATCTGGGATTTCTATTTTCTTGTTTTTAATTTTCAAAATATTCGGTAATTAATTAAATTAAAATTCAAAAACAGTCAATTTTTGGGTATTTATGGGGTAATACTTGGTATTTTCAAGTAAAAAAAAAATTGACAAAAACCTGAAATGATAAAAAATTCGTAAAATAGTGATTTATATTTAAAATATTTATTATTAGTGCAACAGTTAATTTCAAAAAATATTAAAATTGTATGTTTTTTTATAAATTGTATGAGATTAAATTACTTTTTTAAAAATTAACTGTTGTACTAATAATAATTTTTTTAAATATTAAAGATTATTTTACGAATTTTTTATCATTTCAGGCTTTTGTTTAATTTTTTGGAGTTAAAAATACCGAGTAACATCTCGAAAACACCAAAAACAATTGACTGTTTTTGAATTTTAATTTAATTAATTACAGAGTATCTGAAAATTAAAAAGAAGAAAATCCCAGATGCTTCACAAGTTCATATTTAAATTTTCAGAATTTTAGGTGCATTGGTAAAAAGAAATATATAATAGAAATAAAAGGTTTGCAGTCACTTGCATTTGCTTGAGCCAGGATCTTAAATAAAATGAAAAATAGCTTCGAGGAAGTTTATCTATATAAATTAAAGAAGTGAGCCATTGAATTGATTTAATATTGATATGATTAGGATCAGGGTCACAGATCTCTTGTAAGGCATCTTTATGCAAAAGAAACTTTTGCTGCCTTTTATTTGATAAGTTTTTTATTTTAAAAGAATCGTGGTTAAGACTAGACGGGATGTTTAAAAAGAGTATGATTATGTTTTCGAAATGGAGAATTTATTTTTAAAACTTAATTATGGCGCCTTTGTATATTGTACAACTTGCGCAAGTGCTTGCGGCAGTCCTGACTAGGGCTTACTGAAAAACTAATGCCTTGAAATTGAGATAATTTATGCAAAAATAAAGGCACATTTAAAAACTGTTCTACTATTAGAACATTTTGTCAAAACAGATGAACAGAATAGAAATAAGATTATATGAAATAAGACATTGTCGTTTGTATGAAGCGCGTTATCATCATTTTGAAAGCAATAAATATTTTTCTACTCGAAGTTCAGTAAATAAAAGTCAAACTGTGTGTTTCGCTTGATTTTACGATAAGAAGATAACGGATAATCCATTTCGTTCAAATTTGAAACTACGTTTTGAAGATATGAGCCTTAAAAATCCTAATGCATTACATTATACTCTCTGTGATAAAATAAATGCAGCACCTTGAAGAAAGCGTCCAATTTGAATAAAACTCTGTATGCAACTATCTTCCCATTAGACATGAAATGATTAATTTTAGTTGCCAAGAAATGTCACCATCATCGTCAATGGTTGAATGGAAGTGCCAAGCTTCTGGTCCATACAAGGACCCTCAGAATCATACTACTGTAGACACATTGTGCTTCGTTGAACTGTTGTTTTCACATCAGTAACGCTTCGACAACGAGCTTGACTTCAAGGGAGGCCGCATCATGAAACTGATCGTGGAGTTTAATCGCTCGGTGATATTGATGCTTCTGTGGAAACGTGCCGGAATCGGTGATTGAGTCAGGACACTTATTCAAGTAGCCAAGGCTTCTTCTGCTACAAGACAACATCAGGACTTTGTTTCACTCGGTACCAAGCAGTATAGCAGCCAGAGACGTTGTTACTAATAACTCATCTATTGATATTATAATACATGATACTTACTATGTAGTAGCTCATTTTCATTATGTTCTTTCCATAGGAGCAGTATTTGCAATTCTAGGAGGAATTCTACGCTGATTTCCCTTATTCTTGGGAATTTCTATAAATCCAATCCAACTATACTAAAAATTCATTTTTTTTCTAATATTTTTAGGAGTGGTTGCGACCTCGATGTTGGATTAGAATACCTTCTTGGAGCAGAATCTAAGAGTGGTATCTGTTCGACCATTAAAATTCTACATGATCTGAGTTCAGACAGAGCCAGATCGGTTCCTATCTTTGGTAAAATATTTTTTAGTATGAAAGGACCAAAATTTTGGATTATCAAAGATGATTTAACGACGATGCTGCTCTTGTTCAATAAAAAATTGTTTTTTTTTCACTGTTTAAATTTGAATAAATTCCAATTCTCTTCATCCAGATGGCAAAGCCTCATTCAAAATGAATACTTCCTTTATGGTGCTTCGATTTTTTTTTGTCAAAGAATGTATTTTCATTTGCCTGATAACCCTTTTTCCTACAATTATTTATTAGCTAAAACAAATGTAATACTTAATAAACGAGAAACAAAAATAGAAAAAATTCTTTGTCTCCTAAATTATTAATATTTAATGAAAAAAACAATAGTTTCCTTTCTTGAATGAATTAATGGTATGTGGAATCTACTATTAGAAAGTTTTGAATTCTAGACAATTCTTTTTAATTCGCTTTCTCTTTTCCAGTTACCTCAGAATAGCTTCAATCTGTTTAAAAGAGATTTTGGTTCAATTTGGGCTGAAATCGAATTCCATCAGGTGATTATACCGCGAAAAGAAGTCTGGACTTGATAGAAACTGTCTCCAATGTATGCAAATGCGGATGACTGCATTGATTGGAATTATTTCCCTGCCATTATTCGGGTTCGTAAGCAATCGATCATCACAAGAGTCTTACATTTAGAACAAAGTGTTCAGTAGAACGAAGGATTAAAGCATCGCAGCCAA